>JADLZL010003887.1:0-116397 GCA_015844335.1 Chrysopogon serrulatus
ATGCTAGACTCTTGTGACCATTAGACTACAGACGGTTTCGCAACATTTCTAATTATTTAACTATGTATCTAGAAATTACATATATCTAAATGCATAATTACAACATAAGCTGCCTCTGCAAGGGGTACATACAACAGCAGAAAACATCAAACATGCAAGTGCGATATCAATATTGAATACCATGATTGATGGGCAGTGAAAGAAATGTTTCCGTGCAAGGAAGATTAGCAAAGCACTCGGTAATCAGGTTGCTGTCAGCCCGTTAGATCCGACAGAGATTTGGGTACGAAAACTTCAGCTAGTCCTAGCTACCAAGATATGTCAGTTTTGACTTGGCAAAAGTGGAAGCATTATATTAGTCTTCCCTTGGCTAAACTTCTCGTTGTCGTCCGGTACGGTAAATCAAAATCTGGGAGAAAGCTTCGATTTGCCGAGAGCTTGTACTTGTACACTAGCACCAAATTAACGTTAATATAAGGAGCTTCACACACAACACACTGGTACAAGCAACCGCATTACAACCAGGTCATCCAAATCCTTTAATTAACATGTATAAACCACCACGGCATCGCCCAAACCAAGTGATAAAGCCAATTGATCTCCTGGCTGTGTGACGTGGTTGTACAAACGGGCTATGTACACAAATTACTGCTCCCTCCTTCCAAACAGAGTGTACTTCTAGATATAGTCCAAATCAATTGATTTGAGTATGACTAAGTTTATAAAAAAAATCAATCAATAATTACGATTCGAAATATGTACACTAGCTATGAAAATATGTTTTGTGGTAAATGAAATGGTGCTCATTTAATGTCATAACTTTTTGTATATTTTTGTAAAAGATTGGTCGAATTGAAGATCTTTTATTTAGCACTGTAGTTAAATGTGCGCTCTTTTTAGAACAGAGTAAGTATTCACAAAAATTTTATTTGGAGCCCTTGAAAAGTTGAAATCAAGGAGCTTGATTCAGAGCTTCTCGGGATGATATCTCAGGCCCATTGGTTTGTGTCAACCTTACCCTGTTCATTCAGATGTTGCATGAATTTTGCAGACAGGTTAACAGAGTACAGTTGCTCATCTTTTTCTTTCCTGTTCAGCAAGTTACATTGTTCAAAATTAGGGTATATGCAATTCTTCTGGAGAAGTTTAGCCAAGAGTGTACAACTCAGCATCCTTTGGAGTATGAGTCGGACTATAGGTTGGTAAAAATCTCTGTAACCTCAACACCCACATGCATGCTCAAACGGCCATATATAACCGTCAGCCACAGGTTAATTTACAGGCAATAGCGAGCCTAAGACTAACCAACTCTGTTCATCAACTCATCATATTGTTCATCTCTAAGCAATGGCCTCTCAAAGAAGTGGTAGCCTGTTAGCCCTCGCCTTTGCCATCTGCATACTGTTACTGATCCCATATTGCTCCTCCAGTGAGTGTCTACTCGTACTAATTTGCGGTTTCAAACAGCTTGGAATTTCATAATCTAGCATTTTCTAAGAAAACCTGGAATAAGTTTGAAACGTCTCACTCCATATATATTGTATTTACTTGCAGGCAAAGAAGCCATGGAATTGTTCGAGAGAGCATGCCATTGCTTCGATGACCCCAATGTAAGACATCAACGCTAATCAATTGCCAGTACAAAAATTGAATCTTTTTCAGCAAATGCGTGATCATATATGTTCATGTATGGCACAGAAATAACAATGAGTGTATTCGCAAAAAAAAAAAAAAAAATAACAATGAGTGCGCATGCAGATCTACAGCCAGTGCGCGGAGGAGTTCAGGCTGAACGCGGAGGGCGCGTTCCACGTGCAGAGGAACGAGGTGGACGAGTACTGCGGCGGGCCGTGCCTGGAGGAGACGAAGATGGCGCTGCAGTGCGTGGAGGAGGTGACCGCCGAGAGCTTCAAGTTCTCCAATGGCGCGTCGCTGCTGGCGGTGAAGCAGGCGCTCGGCACGGGATGCAGCTACGGCCCCGACAGAGGAACCTTTGAGATCAGGGAGCGCAAGGAGTGCGTCGGCGGCGCCGACGAGTACTACTACCACAAGCCTCGCGACCACGCGCAGGAGAAGCCAGTCGGCGGCCGGTACTACGGCGAGGGCAGCCAGCAGCCGTATGAGCAGCAGGCCGGCGCCGGATATGGCGACGACGAGGAGCACTGCTACGGCTACGGCTACGGGGCCGCTGGCAGGCTATTAGGAGAGCGCCGCGGCTTCCTCCAGATGTTGTTGGTCCTGGCCGTGCTCATTGCCTCGCACCAGTGATCCTCACGCTCTAGAATTCAGTTGTGTTGTGCTACCAGGTTGTTAGACCATCTGTTGTATACTCTATTCCCTCGCTTTTTTGGATTCAGTTAATCAGTTGTCATCATTTTGCACGCAATGCCTACGTTCTATAGCACGCACATGTCTTTTACAAACATGTTTCTAGTATGGGGAATGCTTAAAGCAGCGCGTGCAGGCGTGCACGCGTCCGCCCGCACACCTGCCTCCCCCACGCGGCTGTGACACACCCCACGGCGGCTGCTCGTCTTCAACCTCCCATCCCGTCTCTCTCTCTCTCTCTCTCTCTCTCTCTCTCTCTCTCTCTCTCTCCGGTGATGGCGACCGCAATGGCCAGCTCCTCCCGGCGGCGAGCTCCTCCCGCCTGTGCCGCGCGTCCGCGCCGGCCATGGCTGCCCCTCCGCCCGTGCCACGCCGAGCATGGCGGCCCCCCCAGCGGCCGCGCCCATGCCCGTGCCGGCCATGGCGGACTGCCCGGCGGCGGCGTCGGATCCGGCGGCGGCGGCGGATCCGCCCTCCATGTAGGCCGCCTCCTCTTCTTCCTCCTCCTCCGGTGGCAAGCTAGGGTTCGGCGAGCCCCCCACTTCTTCTCCAACTCTGGTGGGGTATAGATTGCCCGGCCGGCCGGGGAGGTAGGGAAGACAGGCGGCGGGGATGGTTGGCGGGCGGTTTAGGGTAGCCGGGCGGGGGGTGGCGGCTGGGCTAGATCTAGGGCGGGGAGGCTCGCCGGGCTGCTCGCCGGAGATGGAGACGACGATGGGGAAGGGAAGGGGAGGGACAGAGAGCGGCCGCCGCGGGCGATAGGGTTCGCCGGAGCTCCGGCGAGCTAGGGGCCGGTGAACCCTATCGCCCGCGGCGAGGCGGTGGCCGGCGGTGGGGGCGAGGGCACCGGAGCTGGGGAAGAAGCCTCTTTGTGTTGAACCATAGTCTTTGAGGAATGTTCACGCCGGACTTCAAAATCCTGCGCGTGCAGGCTTTAGCAACGTCCTTCTAGTATATGTATTATCTAATATTAAGATATGGCAATTTGTTTAGTCCACTACTTGATCCATCATCCCTCATTCTCATCCCTCTTCTTCCATCCTTCGGTTTTTTTACCTCCCTTCTACCCTTTGCGCAAACAATAGACCCACAATAATAGTCCAAGGTCTAGATTTCATATTGGTCCATCCTTTCTCACTCACACCCATCTTCTTCGATCCATTGATGTGTAGAGATTTTTTTATAAAGAAAACTTTTATTAAAATTTCAAAACACATCAAGATGATACAAATCCTTGAAGAATAACTTTAAGCCTCTACCTAACACTAGACACATAATTATCAAAAGAGTTAAAACTTGACACATTCTGATCATAGCGCAATGGTAAGTCGTAAACTTAGACTTGGAGATCCTTGGTTGGATCCCCAAGCAGGACAATTTTATCTCACCATTTTGTGTTGGTCAATTGGTGCTCTAAAATGACTACATCTACAATGGTGTGCAGCTTGCAATGACGCAATATTCTAAATATTCACCTAATCCATGCCATAAATGACATATCACTAAGAATCAGTTAAACTTCAGACTTGGCACATAGAGAAAAGGTGCATACATAGTGAGTGTAATCATCAATTAACACAAGGTAATACTTGAATCCTAAAAAACTATCTATGGGGATGTCTAGACATGAGCATGTACAAGCTGGAATGGAACGAATAAAACTGAAACAAAAGACGAACAAGGCAAGCGGATGTGCTTTGCCCAATTGGCAGGTTTCATAGGACTGAGACGATGACTTGGTGATCTAGAAGTCAAAGATGGACAATGTATTGCCTCGACAGAGAAACCAAAAGGATCAAACTCAACGGAGACGTTATTATATTGCCTCGATGGAGAAACCAAATGGATCAAACTCAACGGAGACATTATTATCGTGAGGAAGAGAACGAATATATGGAGATGAGGTTCTTAACAAGAGATGGGGAAATCAAGACATTGTCAAGAAGAAGGGTGAGCTGGCAATGGCAATGGCAAGCGACACGGAGTGAGTAACCAGCACCGAAGCAATATTGCCAATTGTGATCGATGGGGAAGAATGAAGGGGTTGCGGGGATGAGAGATTATCAGAGGTGGAAGACATGTATGAAGACCTTCGGACGATGGAACACCAGCTTTGGCCAGAGCTGGTAGCAGAGTCTGGTAGCGGCTGAGGAGGTCTGGCGATGTAGGTTTGATTCGCCAGGTTGCCGGGAAAGGGACCAAGAATGCCAGCCTCTGGGACGCGGAAAGGCATAAGCCAAGCCTGAACCATACCTATCCAACGGTTCAGACCGGGTGCCCAACTATCGCTCGGTGGCCAAGTCCGCAATTGGAAGGAGGACCCCCGCGACCATGGCCATGCTTCTTCTAGCCACGATTGTTGTTGTTCCGTGATGGAGCACCATGGCTTGGTGCAGGAGGCCTAGAGCTGCTGGTGGTCGTGAGTGCGGCGTTGGTGGAGGTGTAACCACCCTCGCCGACTAAAGGAGTAGGTGGGCGAGAATCGCTAGATTGAGGACCCCCAATGTCTAGCAGAGCATGGTGTGCCACGGCCTTGGTATGCTCTCGATAATAGTGCTCCTCCAAAATGAGATAGGATCGAGCAGAGAGGAAGGTATGGGGAGACTGCTTCACCATGATGATAGGAATAACATGGCGAAACTTGGAATTGAGGCTGCATAAGGGGTTCAACACATTACTCGTCTTATGGATGGGTTGGCCGATGCCATGGTCAGACAACTGCTTGAGCCGGCCAGTGTACTTGGCGATGTCCATGTCACCTTGGACAAGGTTGCGGAGCTCAGCTTCGAGGTAGACGGTGGGATGCAGCTCGTTGTCGCGAAACTACCGCCTACGCCAACTGGTTGTACAATTCTGTCGTGTCAAGAGGAAGAGGGCAGAGGAACGAACCTGCTAGCTGATACCATGTAGAATGGGAGCCAACAACCATTCTCTATTAAGCCCATCAATGTAGATTAGATGGGCGCAGTTGTGGTTAACCACACAGGGCACTAGAACCGCCTCAGTCGCACACAGATGCGCGACGTGGGAGCATGGGTGCTGCAGTCACTGCACTCTAGACATGGCTAGTTGCCATTCTGACTAAGTCTAGTGCTAGTCTTCAACAATTTATTTTAAATTTATGGACTTAAATCATAGGGGTACAACAATTTAGCTCTTGTTTCAAAAGAGTAGCTATAGTTTTGAAGAAGGGAATTATTCTCTGAGATACTATGACTTAGTTTAAACTTATACTATTTGTAAGGATGAATCTTGATCTTGTTCATGCATACATACAATTTATAGCCAAGGATGATATGTGTATTACCAATTTACTGATTATTTAGCAAAACTGGCCTAAAAACTGCAACATGAATCATAACAATGTGAAATTGGTGGGACTATCAACTCTTGTACCTAATATTCTCTTCATTAATATCATAACACTTATTAGGAGCATGTACCACTTGATTGATTGCTTTATGCTCTGTCTTGCACTCGTCATCAAGTGGATGTCCTATTTATTTTCAAAGATAAGATGGTGGATATGGTGTTTGTTAGTCTTGAGACTTGAGCAGAAGTACACAGAAAAGAGACCACTGTATCATCAGGTACCACAACCATGTAGCATCGTAATCATCACAAGCAAGATGATGGGAGGATCACCAAGGATTATATTTGCATGCACACTCATTTCAGTCAGATTGAAACTACTTTTTCTTGAATGGGGTTTGTCTATATCGCTAGAACAGACCAAAATTCATTTGATTTGAACCAATCTATAGTTCAAAACAAAATTTGAAGTAAAAAAGATTGATGTTCGATGTGTGATGAATCTTGTGACAAATGTGGTTTGATTCCTCTTGTTAGGGAATGAAACTGGATGCAACTTCTCCAAAAAAAAAACTAAGGGTAGAAGAGCTTGGAGTAGAGGAGCTCGTTCCATGTGTCCTGGAGTCCCGGGAGGCACCAGTGGACGCAGTCGGCGTACGTCTTGGGATCCGCCAGCTGCGCCGCCGTCGGTTGGCTCCACTGCCTCTTGTAGATGGAGGTGTGCGCGTCCTTGCGGTACATGGACAGCTGCGTGATGTTGAGGAACGTGAGCGGCACGTCGGCGCCATCGCCGTCCAGGATCTCCCGGATCACACGCATGATGCTCCGGCGGCCGTCCGAGCCCCAGTACCCGGCATCCTCGATCATCGTCGTCTCGTTGTAGCAGTTGCGGCCCGGCGCGTCGCCCCAGTCCTCGCTCCTGCACACAGACGCATATATCATATCATGTACTAGTATGTAGGAATAAAGACCTGCAAGCTGCAGCCATGGAGGAGTAATTACTATACTTCTGGTGCGTGGGCGACATGCTGGTGAAGAAGACCCTGGTGGTGTTCAAGTCCATGTTGTCCCTGACCCACTGCAGCATGTCCCGGAACGCCATGCCGTACGCCTCCTCCGTCGACACCCACTCCCACGCCATCTCGTTGCCGGCGTCCTCCCACGGCCCGTTCCTTTTGTTTCATTTGCCGATCGAAGCGCACGCACAAATAAATATGAAAGATCGAGAAGAATAATCCACTGCAAAAATGTGCTTACTAACGTACAAGATCCTGAAGCGCAGGCCGGAGCACCACCACAGGTAGGTGTTGAAGACGATGACGTGGACGCCCTCCCAGTGCCGGCCATGGTAGCCGATGGATCCGCGCCGCACCATGCGCTCGGCGATCCGGTGCACGGCGGCGTTGTCCGAGTTGGACTCCAGCAGGAACGGCGCCCAGTAGAACTCCACCGTCGCGTTGTACTCCCTGGCGGTGAACACGGTGTGCTGCTGGTCCGCCGACATCTCGAACGACCGGGCGCCGGCGTCGGGGATTGCGGACTGCAGCAGGCACACCAAGGACGCGAACTGGCCGCGCCCCAGCGAGTCGCCCACGTACAGCATCCGCTTGCCGCGCAGCGCCTCCAGCATCCGCACGGCGTCGAACGCCGGCAGCGTGCAGTCGTGCGGCTGCCACCGCCACCGCTGGTACGCCGTGTCCGGCCGCCCATGCTCCTGGCAAGTCAGCTGCGGGTGGATGTAGGGGCAGGCCTCCTCCCGGTACAGCGGGTGCTCCGCGTCGTCGCGCACCCAGCTTCCCGAGAACACGTCGCACTCCTCGTCCTCGTCCTCGTCGTTCAGCGCGAACGCCAGCCTCCCCTTCCACTTCCTCTTCTTCTTCTCGGCAACCTCAGCTGATCATCATGTGATCTTGGATTGTTACGAACGAGGACTTTGATTTTACCAATGTTTTGCTGACTTTAATTTACCGGAGGGTGGTGCTGTCGACTGCTCATGATGCTCAGTGTTGTTGCTGTAGGTGTAGTTGACGATGATGCGTGATGCTTCCTCGGCATGCCGGGCGAGGAGCTCCTTGAGATCCTCGGCGTAGAGGAAGGAGAAGCAAAGTAGGCAGAGTGCCAATGCCAATAGCAATGGCGAAAAGCGCGCCTTCTTTGCAATTGAAGAGCAGCAGGTGGATGAAGAGCTGAGTGGTGCCTTCATCTCTGATCAAGTGATCTCTTTGGTTGCAAAAGCTTGAGTAGGCAAAGATTATCCTAGGATTATATAAGGCTGGATTAGTTGCCAACATAGTGGTATTACAGGTTGTCTTGTCGTTGTCTGAAGGGAGATATATGAAATTTGGAGCGGCTCCAATAAACAAACGGTGTGTGCCGGACGGCTTCGCTTTCACCATATAACTAACGATTTGGATTCTGACAGTTGTTTGGAATTGCCAAATTCTAGCAATTGGCAGCTTAGGAATATCTGAGAGGTTTTATTCCTTCATTTCACCATATATATAATTAACCAATCGGATAAGGAAATGGAAGTTTTGTAGGGCACATCAACAGTAATATGTTCACCTGTTTCATCAGTGACCCAGCTGAATCTTCCATGCATGTCCAAATAAAATGTGTGATGACTGAATGGTAGGATCAGTAGTTTATTCAAATCTAAGCGATCAATCCAGGTATTCTCAATACTACTTATTTCTTCTCAGCTTTTAATTGCACTGTGGAAAACTTAATGAAGTAATTTTCAGACATCTTTGTGCTTCATTCACGTATAAGAAATAGTGGATTCTGTATTGATGCATCCAAATGCTAGGGAAAAAAATTTAAACAATCAAGCATATAAAAGTCCATTTATCTGCACTAACCCATATTACCATTCTACCAGCTCATATTCCGTTCCCAAGAAATATTGTAACAGACCATACAAATAGCTCATATTTGTTACCAAAATGCTTGTTGAACAAGTGTAGTTGGTGATTAGATGGTAACATTAATAAAAATATTATTTTCTTGGATTACAAGCTAAGGGAGCTGGAAACAGCTGCAACCATCACATAATTCCATTCCCAAGTGACATTGTAACAGACCATCAGATTCAGACGCGGGCCATGCCAGAATGGTAGTTATGTGATTTTGGTTTGAAGCCAAGGCATCGTGGTAATTGTTGTCTGTAATTTCCTGATCATTAGATTAAAGAATCAAGATACTTCTTTCCCCCCTTGTGACACTTGAAGGATACTCAAGTTAGTTAGGTAGCTCTATGTCATGCTTGCATGAGTGAACTAACTAACCAATAATGTGTGATATTTGCATCCGAAAATACATGACAATCAATTGTTGTTTGAACCTCTTATGCTTATGGTCAAAGGTCATTGAAGAAAAATTACACAAACCATGTATTCCTATAATTAGTTGATGGCAAGTTAAGTGGACAATAAATCACTTTTTTGTTGAAACACTGGGAGTTTTGTCAGAATAACAAATCATTAGGAGTAGAACTTCCCAAGCCTATGTGTAGTGAGCACATTAGAGGCATGATTTAGAAAGAGAACAAGAACTCTTTTGCATAAGCAGTTAAGCACCATGGTTGCCCTTTTTTTAGAAAAAGCGCCATGGTTGCCTGCGCGTTCTGGTCTTGAACTACGGGCTGGACCAAGCCGAACTAGGCTGACGGCCATTTTTTTGTGCTATTTCTTTTTGTTTTATCTGTTTCCTAGAAATAATGCCAACTTGTAAAATATAAATGGAAATCGAAATGAAGTCCAAAATTATTAAATAAGTTTTGTGAGAACCTTTTTTTGAGAAAAAGTTTTGTTAGAACTGGTATAAGGGAAGATCTATACGTTGGAAGCATAAAAACACTATGTTAGGTGATAAATGTTCACTGAATAATTATATCTGAGAAAACCCTAGGGTATTTTTGTTGGTAGTTGATGTGCTCAATAGATCTGGAAAACATTGTTGGTTTAGCATGTTACTCGAAGCTTTCCTGCCAAGTTTATTATTTATAGATTTACTATTTATGGTGTAGATGTAATCTGAACTTACTGTTCAAATAATTGTGGAGGCCACATTTGATGTCCAAAAATTTTGAAAATTTGTAATAGTATGTCTTAAAAGTCAGTATGAATCTGTAGAAAAAGTTTGACACCTTTCGGAGCTTGCTATGTTTAGATCTACCCAGTTGGATGTACATCAATTCTAACTGCTTCAATCCTCAGATGTGGATACCACTTGCCAACTGCCTACCCTCATAGTAAATTGACTAGAACAAAAATGCTACTCTGATTGCTTATCACATGCTTGAAAGTAAATTAGGGTGTTTACCTCGAATGGGTAGGTCTGCTAAAATTTGACTATGTGGACACATCATTATTAGTAAGCTTTTTGCATAGGACAAAAAAACTAGCTAACCAAATATCCCTTGAATGCCCTTTAAGAGTCGGGAAGCTATTTCCAACATAGTCGGTTTTGTCTTGTTGAGTATACTCTAGTACTTATAGTTTTATTCCTTATGCTGCAGATGAGAATAAAGAGTCGCCTCTTTTGAACCTTCCAACGTGGTTCAAAGTAGAGGATTCACGTTTTATCGTGCTACATGGTTTTCTCTTAGTAGGATGCCATTCGTGTTGTCATCCATATTTTGTTTTTTATGTCTGTGTTGGTAGTTGTGTGCAAAAGCAAAACGCTTACTTTTGCCATTCGTTCACTACACGAGTTGTTGAGCTTATGTTGCTTCTGCTTGAACCCTGAACTAGTATTGTAATAAACTATTTGGATCATGTGATGTATGAAATAACCACTATGTTGTAAGCTTTATTCACTTGTTATAGATTCTAGCATAAAACATGGATCCTTTCGAGTTCCCCATTAGTGGTGTACTCGGATTACCGAGTTTAATTTGGTCTCTTAGGCACTTAAGCGCTAAGACGAGTATGCTTGGGATCGAGTTATCCTGAGCGGTTCCATGACAACTTTTTTATGAATTTTTAGAAATTTTTTAGAAATATTTCTTGTCAGATTTATCTCACTAAATTTTTAACTTAGTCCAGTTGACGTAGCAAAACTACTATTAAAATCATCCAAAGTGTAAAACGAACATTAAAAGTTGAGAGGTCAAAAAAACTGGTTTTATAGTTTAGTGAGCAAAATCAATTTTTTTTTCCGACGGGGTCGCAACAGCTGAGTACCAAAAAATGAATTGGATCTTTATTAGGCGCTGATATATACCATAGTGGAACCCATGCACAGTTGGCAAAACGTTTAAAGTATGCTGTTGTTGGGAGATTTAGAATATCTCAGTCTGTATCAAACACATAATTACTATGCACTGTAACTGATGTGGCTCCAGCAACATACCAAGCCATCGGTCCAGCAACATACCATGGCCGCCTAACAAATCCAGGCCATCGGTCCAAACTGTCACGGAGTGGAGGCGCGCCGAATTCAACCCGAGGCGGCGAAAACAATAACACGAACGAAATCTATGGCGCCGGATGTGTCGAGTCATCCGAGTCACGACCTCACTCCTCCGGTCATCCTCCCCATAAAACGCGATCCTTTTTATCGGGGCGGCCTGGCGCCTGGCGGGCGTCTTGGCAGGCACAGCTCCTCTCCGCACGCGCGCGCGAGCAGCAGCGGGGTCGGGGGTCGAATCGATGGACCACAAGCCAGGCGCGGCCGTCCACGAGCCGCTGCTCCCGTCGCCGCCGCCGCAGGGCAGGGCGGCGTCGGCGTCGGCGGAGGCGAAGCGGCTGATGCGGCTGGCGGGGCCGATCGTCGCCAGCTGCGTGCTGCAGAACGCCGTCAATATGGTGTCCGTCATGTTCGTTGGCCACCTCGGCGAGCTCCCCTCGCCGGCGCTTCCCTCGCCGCCTCCCTCGCCAATGTCACGGGATACAGCCTTCTCGTACGCGCTCCGATCGAATCCCACCTACATCATCTTTTGCTCCTCCCTTGTCCCCATCCGCTAGAGCTCCGTTCTGATCGATCGATTGCTGCCATGGTTAATCTCCTCATCGCAGACCGGCATGGCGGCCGCGCTGGACACGCTCTGCGGCCAGGCGTTTGGCGCGCGGCAGCACCACCTCCTCGGCGTCTACAAGCAGCGCGCGATGGTCGTGCTAGGGCTCGCCTGCGTCCCCATCGCGCTGGTCTGGGCGTACGCCGGGCGGATCCTGCTCTTCCTCGGCCAGGACCCGCAGATCGCCGCGGAGGCCGGCGCGTACGCGCGCTGGCTCATCCCGTCGCTCGCCGCCTACGTGCCGCTGCAGTGCCACGTCCGCTTCCTGCAGACGCAGAGCGTCGTCCTGCCCGTCACGGCGAGCTCCGGCGCCACGGCGCTCTGCCACTTGGTCGTCTGCTGGGCGCTGGTGTACAAGGCCGGCATGGGAAGCAAGGGCGCCGCGCTCAGCAACGCCGTCTCCTACGCCATCAACCTCGTCATACTGGCACTGTACGTGAGGCTGTCGGCCGCGTGCAAGGAGACGTGGAATGGCTTCTCATGGGAGGCGTTTAAGGACCTGTGGAGGTTCGCTGAGCTTGCCTGGCCGTCTGCCATGATGATCTGGTGTGAAAGACTTGAACTTTAACAATGTTTTACTTTACTGGTTTTAGTTATACCATTTTTCACAGAAATTTGATATTCTTCCTTGCTGCAGCTTGGAGTGGTGGTCGTTTGAAGTCCTTGTGCTGCTGTCCGGTCTTCTGCCAAATCCTCAGCTGGAAACTTCAGTCCTGTCAATTTGGTATGCACGGTGCTCTAATCATGTGTGTAGCTTCCCAAAGGACAAGCTTTTGCAGTCTGCACTTCATATACACCTATTCCTACTTTGCTGTGTCTATTCTCTAGTCATTTTTTTAATTGCCCTATTTTACAGCCTAAACACTGGTGCTCTGCTCTACATGATACCATTAGGGCTTACCTATTCCATAAGGTTACCTTCCTGACATAGCACTTCACATCTTCTTCTTTTTGGCCTTGTCCACGTTCATTCCTTTCGACATAATAATAATTGACAGATTCCAATGCTTCTTTTCCACAGCACACGTGTTTCCAATGAGCTTGGCGCCGGGCAGCCTCAGGCCGCAAAAATGGCAACAAAGGTAGTCATGTACATGGCCTTATCTGAAGGTTTGGTTATATCCTTGACCATGACCCTGCTACGCAATATTTGGGGATATATGTACAGCAATGAGAAGGAAATTGTGACCTACATCGCTAAAATGTTGCCAATCCTCGGGATATCTTTCTTCATAGATGGGCTTCATAGCTCTCTTTCAGGTCGATTTCACTCATCAGCTCATGTTGTGAATCAAAATTCTGCACAAGCACAATGTGTAACTCTGAACTTGTGTTCTGAGTGCTAATATGGTGACTGTTCTGGATTTGCCAGGGGTGCTCACAGGCTGCGGAAAGCAAAAGATTGGCGCAGCCGTTAATCTCGGTGCGTTCTACTTGTTAGGCATCCCAATGGCTGTACTGCTTGCATTCATCTTCCATCTGAATGGAATGGTACTACAATAACACTTCTGCTAAGCTTTCTCTCGGCTAACTTGCACATAACTTCGGTGAAAGCCTCCACGTGACATCTCTGAATTCTGATACTGCTCTTCTCTCACTAGGGCCTCTGGCTTGGCATCGTCTGTGGTAGCGTCACCAAGCTGGCTTTCCTTTTGTTTGTAACGTGTTCCATCGACTGGGACAAGGAGGTAAGTAGAAGTCCAAACTCTACCAGGATGATTGTTGAGCTTTTTTTTCAGTTTACTCCAGAGTGATATGTATATCCTTTTTGGTCCATTCATATTTCAGGCAGTCAAGGCGAAGTACAGAGAGTGTTAAGCTCATCTCTCCCATTAGCATGAAAAATGTTAATGTTACAAGGAAATTTGAAGGCTGTTTGACCAGAACTCAGCAAAGAAAGTGTGGATCGGATCTGTCTGGAAAACTTTCTATAGTTGGGAAACTGACTGACATCTCAAAGTCACAAGAAGACAACAAGAACCAGATCCAGTAATTTTGGATTCATCTTTATTGGCAACAAGTGATAGGACACAGCTCTATCTAGGGAGTGTTAAGTTTTGTAACACTGTAATGGTTTTCAGGAAATACAATTAGCTTGATTGGGTCAAATGGCAATGATGCATGATAGTTTTTCAGGTTCTGGCAAAAGATATGTGATAGCTAAGAACGGTCCAATTGGAGTTTTGAGGTGCTGTATATTAAACGTACACCATTGATCTTACGGTGTCAGATATGACTTCAGAGTTTATGGCACTAGATAGAAATATTTTTGACATGTAAAAATCCAATTCAAAAAATGTTCCATTATTTTAAAATCTCTAGAAATGCTCAGAAAAATGAGGAAAATACTGGGAAATTGTAAGTGAATAAAGATATTAAATTGTAATAATGACTTTGAGAGGTTACAGTGTTTAAGCAGTGGAACCTCTTTGATGAATAGAGACACTATCATATCATATCCCTGATGATAAGGACATTTAATAACAAAATCTATTTTTTTGCAAGCAATAACAGAATCTATTTACTAGCTAACATGTTAGAGAACATATAGAACCCTAATGTCTCTCAGTTGGGAAGGCAGTTGGTAGACGCAGCAGGTCTATTGTCGTGGAACGTAGGTTGTAGTTGTGGCTGGTTGGAGGACGAGGTTTGAAGGCTCGAGGAAGACCGTTTCGGCGCCTTGGCTACTCGAGCAAGGAATTAGGGCAAGAAAAGTAGGACTCCCGGCTCCCTTCGAAGCCGGAAACAACTATGTTTCGCTTAAACAAAAATAATGTTTACAGGTATTTATATGTCTATGGAAAAACTCAATGAATGTGGGCTATCAGCCCATCTAGTTTATGCCTAATTGCTATAATTTAGCCACTAGCTTGTTGGCCGTGGTATATGGAATGCCGGTCATAACATCTTTCTCCCAGCTTCCTCGAGCTGAAACGTGTAGAGGTCCAAAGGGCAGCAGCTCCCATGTCGCGTCGGCGTCGTTCATGCCGATCCACTTGATGAGCACGTGCCAAGCCGGCTGGACAGACCGCCTTCTCCGGAACTGGAACAGGCGGCCATCAAGGACCGGTTTTAGCAGGCCGGGCGATATATTGGCTCACAGCATGTTGCAAGCCCACATGGAATTTTGTCAAACATCATCGGAAGGTTCTGAAGGCGGTTCAGCCATGGATGCGCTCCGTCAAATGGAACGGACCGGGCACGGCCATGCCCCTGGAATGCCGACCAAGGACTGGGTGGTGCGATGAAGGATTAACACCCAATCCCCCACCAAACTTCGATGTTGCGGTGTGAGGCACCACTTCTTGGACAGCTGCTGCGCCTGGAAAGAGTACAGAATGATCAATCAAGGCGCAACATTGTCGGCCAGGTTCGGCCATGTAGGGTTATCTGAACTGCTTCCGAATTAAAGACGGAGCCATGAATTATTCGGATGGAATGAATGTTGTAGCAGACCAGCCCATGGCAACAACTCCACCCAAGCCCATCGGTCACCTGTGACGATAACGGAGGAACATGGCAATCACCTTATTGCAATGTATGCGACAACTTCAGGTTCATTGCTCATGTGAAGAGTGACCCCCGCCATCTTGAAGAGGTCGCGCCAAACGTGACCGGTGAAGACCGGGTCACGGTCGCTGACGATGGAGGACAAAACCATGCAGCCACAAGACCCCTCGAAGAATTGCGACTTTGACTTGCCGTATAGGGATGGCCGAGGGCATGAAGTTCATATTTGGAGAAACGATGTGCTGCAGTATGACGGACTTGCCATTGACCTTGGGCAAGCCTTCAATGAAATCCATGGATAATCGGCCAAGACTTGAGACACATGGTAAGCAGGCCGGCCGGCTGCAAAATATATCTCTTGTTCATTTGGCAAGTGCTGCAAGCGGACAAAGTCTGAAACGAGTGAACGGTCATGAAAAAAAATCAGTACCAGTGTTTTGCAGCGACTGCAGACCCCTTCATGTCCCAAGGTATCAGAAACATGGAAAAGTATCGAAGGCCGGGACGTAGATTGGGAATTGACATTTAATTACGCCACGGCTGATAGTACTGAGGTTTCAAGCTTAGGATTGGGCAGCAGACCAGATAGAAGCACAAGCAGTTCAAAGGACCACCACTCCAAGCTGCAAGATGTTGGTATATGGTCAGTTCAACATATAATACTAGTAGTATTATAGTTCAGCTAGCTAAAATTTCAAAGTGGAACTTTAGCTAGTTAAAAGGTTTTTCAGCTAAACTTTACCTATGATGTTTAGATGCCCCACCTAATAGACTGGTGAAATTTTGCTAATTTTAGATAAATTGAAGTAGCTAAAACGCAGCGGCCAACTTCAAGTGACGGGCAGCAAGCTGGATTGTAGGCGAGGGTCTAGATGGAGGAAATTTAACAAGTTAACCCCACACCCTGGTGCATCAAAATAGGCCACAAAGGTCTTGTAAGTAACATGGAAGCTAAGACTGCTTTTCTTCGGAAAAGAGAGCCTCGAATGCTAGTTGTCCCCATGCAAAGACCATCATCGCCGACGGGAGGCCAAAGTCCCCGGATCGGTAGTACCCGCAAGGCCCAAGAAAGGTCTTTGAGCGCTGGGGCCTCCATGGAGCAACGGCCAGTCCATGTCGGCTCCATGGCGCGCCGTTCCACGGAGATCACATGGCCAAGATAGGCCAGCACGCCGCCCCCAAAGGAGCACTTGGAGCGTTTCAGGTGGAGAATGGCGCTGCTCAGCGCTTTGAGGACGATGCTGCCCGTGCTGCCGGCCTTGAAGAGCTATAGATCAAAATATCATCAAAAAATACCAGCACGAACCTCCGAGGTAGGGGCGGAGCACATCGCTCATCAAGGCCGGAAGGTAGCCGGGCGTTGGCGAGCCCGAACGGCATCACCGGGAACTCGTAGTGGCCGTGATGCGCACGGAAGGCCGCCTTGTGGATGTCCGCAGGGTGCATCCGCACCTGATGATGAACGTAGATCGGCTTGGTGAAGAAACGAGCGCCATGGAGCTCATCAAGCAGCTCATCCACCACCGGAATCGGGAACTTGTCCTTGGAGGTCGCGTTGAGGGCTCCGGTAGTCGATGCGTAAACGCCACGGTCCGCCTTGCGCACCGCAAGACGGGACGGAGAACGGAGGGTCTCGGCTGAATGAGGCCTTGGGCGAGCATGGCCTCACGATGGGGTTCCAGCTCGTCCTTCGCAGAAATGGGGTAGCGGTAAGGGCGCACCGCCACCGGAGCATACCGGGCAGGAGGTGGATGCGGTGGACGCCGAGGCCGGCGGAAGCCCCGTAGGCTCGTCGAAGATGGCGCCCCTGCTGCTGCAGCAGCACGTCCAACAGCGCTGCTGGCCATGCGGAGAGGGCAGCGAGGGCTGAAGCGGGACAGACGTTGGGACTGCGCACACCCTGCCAGAGGATGCGCCCGACCCTCGCGCCAGAAGGACAGCGTCATGGCCTCGAAGTCCCACAAGATGGGGCCCAAGGTCCGTAGGTAGTCGACGCCAAGGATGAAGTCGAAGCAGCCCAAATCCAGTCCGACACATGTGATGGGAGAACGACTCGGTCCCGATGCGGATGGGCACGCCACGAGCAATGCCTTCGCAAGGGAGCCGATCACCCGTTAGCCACGGTGACACGGAGCTCCTCGCCGCCCTTAGGAACGAGTCACGTCGCGCCATGGAGAAAGTTGTGCTCCATGATGATCAGTAAGGCCAGCAGCCGTTCTCCCCGAACCATCTTTGGGAGCAGCATCGTGTTGTGAGGCGGATTCAGAAGGGCAGTGGAGTGAAACCACAAAGGCATTAGCGACCACCGGTGCCTATACATGGAGCCTGGATTGGCGACGTCATCCTCAGGTGATTCGTCGATGTAGTCGATATTCGAGGTAGAAAGCCGTGGGCACACGTGGCCACGGACGTGGGGGCTCATCACAGTTGAAGCACAGCTTTGTAGTTGGCGCCCAGTTGCTCTACTACTTCCGACGGGGGGGGCGCCTATTAGCTAATTTTAAAGTTTAAAATTGCCCACTGGAGGACAACCGCTTTTTTGAGTTACATCATTTTAAGTTTGGAGATTGCCGCGCGATATAAATGCTCGGGCCAAATACATGGCTGTTTGAAGGTTTGATTTGCATATCAAAGTCCGCCAACAAAGAGGTCGGCCTTTTTTGGTGGAGAGGTCGCGCCAAGATGGTACAACACCGCCCGGAAGCGAAAACTCTTGCACGGTGGATGAAATGGTCCCCAGTCCACAAATTAATTTGATTACACTAAAAGGCCCGAAACGGATCTCTTAACATATATATAGATGCACGCCGGCAATCCAAATTGGTCTTGCTCGAGGGCATAGTATCAATCGCTGCACCTTTAAGATGGTAGGACTCCACTATTTATATTCTTTGTCTGGATTCAAGTGCTCACAATGGTTGAGATGGGGGTCCTAGTCATTTTAGAATTCGATTGTAGAAATTCGGAGGATGGTGGGGACGCGCTGGTCGCCATCCCATCGCCACCAACGGGAGGGCTCGGGGCTGGGGGAGGCGGATAGTTTTTCAGGTTCTGACAAAAGAGGGCCAGAGCCTTGGACGCCGGAGATAACGGCCCACGGGTCGACGACCGCGCCCGCCGTCGGGCGCAAATTTTTTAAGTTTGCGGCTAGAAATAGATGGGCGCGGAGGAAGCGCCCATATTTATATCTGTAAACGGTGGAAAGCGGATATGGATGGGGACGTGTGTATATTCCATTGGCATCCCTAAGGGAAACAGAGGGTCGGGATGATAAGCCGATGGCGGTGGCTGCTGCAGTAGGGGCTGAGAAGATATTTGGATGGAAATCTGCCCTTGGATGAGGGTTTGACTTCGAACCTCAAACGCATGCAATGGCTGAGGTCCACGAATTATTCTGTTCCGGCGAGAACGGGGGGGCAGACGCGGCCGTTGAGCCAGCGGAAATAGCGAAGGAACCACCAGCACGCCGGACGTTGTGCACGCCGGATGCCGGGAGGCGGTGGTGGAGGGCTGGGGATATAGAGCGTCGGCGAGTTTATGTGGATGTAGAGGCAGCGGAGGTGTCCATGATCGGCAAGGTCGCTGATACCAAATTGGTAGACGCAGCAGGTGTTCCATTATTGGAACGTAGGTTGTAGTTGTGGCTGGTTGGAGGACGAGGTTTGAAGGCTCGAGGAAGACGGGAAATGGCTGCTCGAGCAAGGAATTAGGGCAAATTATAATAAGGACTCCCGGCTCCCTTCAGGAAGCCGGAAACAACTATGTTTCTTTGCTTAATTCCGAAAATAATGTTTACAGGTATTTATATGTCTATGGAAAATACTGAATGAAGATAACTGGGCTATCAGCCCATCTACTGCCCGGTTTATGCCTAATTGCTATAAGGCCCTTAGCCACTAGCTTGTTGGCGCCTGGTATATGGAATGCCGGTCATAACAGCAGTGCAGCAGCAGTAGAACTATTGTTGTGTTGTTATGTCCAGTTGCACATAACTGATGCTATGGGAAGAGATGAACTGAACACCGTTTCTTTTGCCTTCGTTGCCTGAAAAAAAAAATGTTGAAAAACAAGACTAAGCATCACATTTGACTGTTCAAATAAAATGTGACAGATCAGTAGTTTCATATTTTGATACTCCCGTAGTATATATACTTTACCTCTTTCTCCCAGTTTATCCGCAGTGTGATCCACAGGAGCAGCACAAGCTTAGTGAGGCTTCCACAAACGATGCCAAGCCACAGACCCTAGCAAAAGGAACAACGCCTTTTTTCAGTTTTTAGGGAGGTATATATTTGCTCACAGCATGTTGATTTCGCTGCAATTTTGTCAAACATCATCGGAAGGTTCCAAAGAATTTACCATTCCATTCAGATGGAGGACAAATGCAAACAACACGGCCATGGGAATGCCGACCAAGTAGTACGCACTGAGATTAACACGTGCACCAATCTTCTGCTCACCACATCCAGTCAGCACTCCTGAAAAAAGTACAGAATGATCAATCAAGCAACATTGTGCCACTTCATTTAGTTATCTGAACTGCTTACGAATTAAAGAGAGCCATGAATTATTCAGATGTAAGATGATGCTGACCAGATAGACAACTATGGAGCCCATCTGTAAAAAACGATATCGCAAGAACTGGTATCATTCTAGCAATGTATGCGACAACTTCAGGTTCATTGCTGTACATGTAACCCCAGAAATTGCGAAGCAGAATCATGGTAGAGCCGAGCAGCAAGCCTGTACACAAAGCGATACACAAGACCACTCGAGTTGCTAGCTTTGCTGCTTGGGGCTCACCGGCACCAAGTTCATTTGAAACACGTGTGCTGCAGAGAGGAGAAAAAGGAAGTATAAAAACACCAATATAATATACAAGACGAAACACATAGTAAATAGAAAAGAGAAAATATATCTCTGTTCATATAGCCTCGTACCTTACGGCTGTACAAAGACCAAATGGCACCATGAACAGCAAAGTACCAGTGTTTAGACTGCAGAATTCATGGCCAAGGTATCAGAAACATGGAAAAAGTAAAGAAGGTCTATTGGAGAATTGACATTTAATTACCATACTGATAGTACTGAGGTTTCAAGCTTAGGATTGGGCAGCAGACCAGATAGAAGCACAGGCAGTTCAAAGGACCACCACTCCAAGCTGCAAGATGTTGGTATATGGTCAGTTCAACATATAATACTAGTAGTATTATAGTTCAGCTAGCTAAAATTTCAAAGTAGAACTTTAGCTAGTTAAAAGTTTTTCAGCTAAACTTTACCTATGATGTTTAGATGCTCCACCTAATAGACTCAGCTAAATTTTAGCTAATTTTAGATAAATTGAAGTAGCTAAAATTTAGCTAGTATTTTAGCTGGATTGTTTGGGTGTCTAGCAGCTAAATTTAACAAGTTAATGTTTAGCTGGTGCATCAAAATAGGGCATTAAGTATATAAGTAACATGGAAGCTAAGACTGCTTTTCTTCGGAAAAGACATGCTTAAGCTAGTTGTCTCACCAGACCATCATCGCCGACGGGACGGCGAGCTCGGTGAACCGACGAAGGTCTTTGAAAGCCTCCGTGGAGAATCCAGTCCATGTCCTCTTGCACGCGCCGGAGAGCCTGACGTAGAGAGCCAGCATGGCCAGGTTGACGGAGTAGGAAATGGCGCTGCTCAGCGCGGCGCCTTTGCTGCCCATGCCGGCCTTGAGCACCAGCGCCCAGCACACCGCGACGTGGCCCAGCGCGGAGACACCGGAGCTGACCATCACCGGCAAGACGATGCTCTGCGTCTGCAGGAACCGGATGTGGCACGTGAGCGGGACGTAGGGGACGAGGCACAGGATGAGCCACCGGGCGTAGGCGCCGGCCTCCGCGGCGATGTCACGGTCCTGGCCGATGAACACGAGGATCCGGCCGGCGTTGGCCCAGACGACGGCGATGGGGACGCAGGCGAGCGCGAGCACCAGCATGGCGCGCTGCTCGTGGACGCCGAGGAGCGCATACTGCCTCGCTCCGAACGCCTGCCCGCACAGCGTGTCCAGCGCGCTCGCCATGCCGACGAGCAGGCTGAAGCTGGTGACGTTGGAGAGCGAGCTGGCCAGGGAGGCGCCGGCGAGCGGCAGCTCGCCGAGATGGCCCACGAACATGACGGACACGAGCTGGACCACGTTCTGCAGGATGCAGCTGGCCACCAGCGGTCCCGCCAGGCTCAGCAGCCGCTTCGCCTCCGCAGCGGCCGCGTGCTCGGGCCGCGGCACGAGCAGAGGCTCCTCTGTAGCTGCCTTGTTCTCCATGATGATCAGGGTTCACAAGCGTGTGATCCGGAAGCTTTCAAATATATGAGGAGCAGAATGCAGAGAAGCAAGGATGACCGGAGGGAAGGATTTATACATGAAGCTGAGGCTGAGCAGCAGATTCAAGATATTCGGAAATCGGAAACTATCACGTACGTAGCTAGCTAATAGCCACAGCTTGGATAGTTGGATACTTGACTCTACTACTTCCTCGGTCTGCTAATTTTAAAGTTTAAAATTGCCCAAGAATACAACTACTTTTTGAGTTACATCATTTTAAGTTTAATCAAATTTATATAAATTTAGTCAAACTTTAGATAGTTTGATTTGATATCAAACTAAAATTGTATTTCTTTTTCCAGATAGAGGCGGTAGATAGTAAGCAATCAATTGTAAAAAATACTCCCATGTCTCCCCGGTCCACAAATTAATTTGATTACCCTAAAAGGTTTCTTTTTATCTCTTAACATATATATAGATGCACGGTATCAATCCAAATTAGTACTGGCGAACATAGGACAATCTACAACAGAGTGTAGATCTACAACAGAGTGTAGAGTGTAGCTCCACTATTTATATTCTTTGTCGGATTCAAGTACTTGACTGATGTGGGTACTAGTATTTTACTATTTTAGGCCTTGTTTAGTTCCATGAAAGTTTTTGGGGACAACATGCCATAAATAACGATGCACTTTGTTTTTATTTGGTAAATATTTCCAAGGTTCTGACAAAAAGGCTAAAAGACAGCCTCTCGTGATTTACAACAAAACTATGTAATTAAATTTTTTTATTTATATTTAATACTCTTTACATGCGGTAAAATATTTTGTGAGAGGAGAGAGATTGTAAAGTCCTAGAAATATTTCGTTTGTTAATGGTAAATATTTATATCTGGTAAATAGGCTCAAAAGTATATTTACAACAAAACTGTGCAATTAGTTTTTTTTTATTTATATTTAATGCCTTTAATGGAAATAAATTGATTACATATGATAAATATTAAAATATTTTTTTTCAATTGAAAGTCAAATGGAAAAAAAGGCCTTATTCTGCAATTTAATGGGGACAACATGCCATCGATAACGATGCATGATAGTTTTTCAGGTTCTGACAAAAGATAGGGACAGCTAAGAGCCTAAGAACGGTCCAATTGGAGTTTTGAAATATCAATGTGTATAGTAAATGCACATCGTGATCTTGTGGTGTCAGATATGACGTCCGAGTTTATGGCACTAGGCGAAATATTTTTGACTGGTAAAAATCCAATTCAGAAGATGTTCCATTATTTTAATATTTCTAGAAATGCTCAGAAAAATGAGAAAAACACTAGAAATTGGAAATGAATGAAGATATTAAATTATAATAATGATTTTGAAAGGTTACAGTGTTTAACCAATGGAGCTTCTTTGATGAATAGAAACACCATCATATCATATCCCTTATGAATCTATGATAAGGACATTTAATAACAGATTCTTTACTAGCTAACATGTTAGAGAACATATAGAACCCTAATGTCTCTCAATTGGGAAGGTATTGTAGCAGCAGTAGAACTATTGTGGTGTTGTTATGACCAGTTGCGCATAATTCTATCATGCTATGGGAAGAGATGAACTGAACACCGTTTCTTTTGCCTTGATTGCCTGAAAAAGAAATTGTTGAAAAACAAGAATAAGCATCACATGTTCAAATAAAATGTGACCGATCAGTAGTGTCATATTTTGATGCTGCGAGAGTATATTTTACCTCTTTCTCCCAGTTTATCTGCAGTGTGATCCACAGGAGCAGCACAAGCTTGGTGAGGCTTCCACAAACGATGCCAAGCCACAGACCCTAGCAAAACGAACAACACCTTTTTATCAGTTGTTATGGAGGTATATATTTGCCCACAGCATGTTGACTTCACTACAATTTTGTCAAAATTGACCGGAAGGTTCCCAAGAATTTACCATTCCATTCAGATGGAGGACAAATGCAAGCAACACGGCCATGGGGACGCCAGCCAAGTAGAATGCACCGAGATTAACACGTGCACCAATCTTCTGCTGACCACATCCAGTCAGCACTCCTGAATAATTTACAGAATGATCAATCATGCAATACTGTGCCACTCCATTTATCTTTCTGAAGTGCTTATGAACTGAAGAGAGTCATGAATTATTCAGATGTGAAATGTGGCTAACCTGATAGAGAACTATGGAGCCCATCTGTGAAAAACGATATCGCAAGAATCGGTATCATTCTAGCAATATATGTGACAACTTCAGGTTCATTGCTGTACATGTAACCCCAGAAATTGCGTAGCAGAATCATGGTAGTGCCGAGCAGTAAGCCTGCAGACAAGGCGATACACATGACGACTCGAGTCGCTAACTTTGCTGCTTGGGGCTCACCGGCACCAAGTTCATTTGAAACACGTGTGCTGCAGAGAGGGGAGAAAGGAAATATAAATACACCAATATAGTATTATACAAGAAGGAAGCACATGCTATAGTACATAGGAAAATATATCTCTGTTACCTTATGGCTGTAGAAAGACCAAATGGCACCATGAACAGCAAAGCACCAGTGTTTAGACTGCAGAATTCAAGAACAAGCTAAGGTAATCAGAAACATGGAAAAGGTAAAGAAGGTTTATTCGAGAATTATTGACATTTAGTTACCATATTGACAGTACTGAGGTTTCAAGCTTAGGATTAGGCAGCAGACCAGAGAGTAGCACAAGCAGTTCAAAGGACCACCACTCCAAGCTGCAAGATGTTGCTATCTGGTCAATATGTAATAGTACTTGCAACAAACATGGAAGCTAGGACTGCATTTCTGAAGAAAAGGAAGATGTAGGAGCTAGTTGTCTGTCTCACCAGACCATCATCGCCGACGGGATGGCGAGCTCGGTGAACCGACGAAGGTCTTTGAAAGCCTCCGTGGAGAATCCAGTCCATGTCCTTTTGCACGCGCTCGAGATCCTCACGAAGAGAGCCAGTATGGCCAGGTTGACGGAGTAGGAAATGGCGCTGCTCAGCGCGGCGCCTTTGCTCCCCATGCCGGCCTTGAGCACCAGCGCCCAGCACACCGCGACGTGGCCCAGTGCGGTGACGCCGGAGCTGACCATCACCGGCAAGACGATGCTCTGCGTCTGCAGGAACCGGATGTGGCACGTAAGCGGGACGTAGGGGATGAGGCACAGGATGAGCCACCGGGCGTAGGCGCCGGCCTCCGCGGCGATGTCGTGGTCCTGGCCGATGAACACGAGGATCCGGCCGGCGTTGGCCCAGACCGCCGCGATCGGGACGCAAGCGAGCGCGAGCACCAGCATGGCGCGCTGCTTGTAGACACCGAGGAGCGCGTGCTGCCTCGCGCCGAACGCCTGCCCGCACAGCGTGTCCAGCGCGCTCGCCATGCCGGCGAGCAGGCTGAAGCCCGTGACATTGGCGAGCGAGCTGGCCGGGGGGAGGCGCCGGCGAGGGGCAGCTCGCCGAGATGGCCCACGAACATGACGGACACGAGCTGGACCACGTTCTGCAGGATGCAGCTGGCCACCAGCGGCCCCGCCAGGCTCAGCAGCCGCCTGGCCTCCGCCGCGGCCGCGTGCTCGGACCGCGGCACCAGCAGGGGCTCCACTGTAGCTGCCTTGTTCTCCATGATGATCAGGGTTCACAGGCGTGTGATCCGAACTCCGAAGGGATGTGGGGAGGAGAGTGCAGAGAAGCAAGGATGACCGGAGGGAAGGATTTTATACATCACAAGCTGAGGCTGAGCAGCAGGTTCAAGATATTCGGAACTCGGAAGCTACCACGAACGTAGCTAGCCACAGCTTGGATAGTTGGATGCTTGGACTCTACTACTTCCTCGGTACCAGGGGGCTGCTAATTTTAAGTTTAATCAAATTTATATAATATTAGATAATGCCATTAAATTCATCCTGGAACATATTTCATGAGATCTATTTGGTGTCCTAAATGTTGATATTAATTATTTTTGATAAATTTTGCTAATATTTTAGAAATTAATTGGTGAGTATACTTGTGTTTACATAAGACAATATAGACGCTCACATTGTACACATACTCACCAATATAAACACAAGCATGCAAACTCTACCACTATAAAAACACAACACCATTAATTTTTAGAATATTAGCTTCTACAGGGAATCGAACCTAGGACCTGAGGTGCTACTGAGACTTATAACACTAGACTACATAGCACAATGTACGCATACTCACTAATATAAACAAAAGCATGCAATCCCTACTCCTATGAAAATGCAACACCATTAATTTCTAGAATATTAGCTCCCACAGGGAGTTGAACCCAGAACCTGAGGTGCGCTACTGAGACTCTTATAACACTAGACTACATAGAGACAGTAGATGTAAATTGCAAAAAATACACCCATGTATTCCTACTCCACAAATTAATTTAATAACATATGCATTAAAAGGTTTCTTTTTATTGCGTGACATATAGATGCATGGTATCAAACTAAATTGGCATTGTCAAAGATTCAACAGCCTATGTGTGCGAATAGAGTGTAGCTTTAGTTGGTTAGATTTCTCATCTGGTTCAAGTACTTGGCTCATGTCGGTACTCATATTTTACTAGATTGTTACACAATTTAATGCCACTATTTTTTAGTGGTGGGCAACATGTCCATCGTCAACAAGACACCTCTACTCAATCTCACATTGTGATAGAGTATGTTTGTATTCATAGCAGTGAGCGTGAGTGCATCTATACCGTGTTTCAAGAAAAGAAAATATTAGTTCACACAAGCATGCAGAGGAACATGTTAATAAAAGGGCAAGCAAGACCATTTTTGTCAAATTGATGCACCAGGGAATAGCAGTGTTTAACTATTGTCTAATTGGGTTTTCTAGAGGTGCTCACAGAAATAGGAATGTGCACATATATTCATCGAGGTGGTGTCCATGTATACATACAAGTGCCTGGATCCCATTTCATAAAAACAAAAGAAGCCTAGCTACGTGTGCGTAGTGGGACAAACTAATAAAGAGCAAATTAGATATTTTTATTATTATTATGCATTTTGGGGGGTGTTTGTAGCTGCCGTGGCTGCCAAGTACTAGTAATAGGCACATGCTGATAATTAAACTATGCCACTTGTATTCCTTGGCAGCCACCGTAGGCCGGCATGTGATATTCTAAATAAACAAAACAAAAAGACTGCCATCAAACTAAACGCAAGGATACAAACCGGTGTGTTGCTAGCTACGCCCCCTTCGACGCTTTCCCATCATCTTCGCAAACCCATCCACGTCACAATCCGACCACTCAGATTCATGGTCTTGGGTTAGTTACCATTTTTATATGGATACTGATGGGCTACATGTCCCGTTGTCCCATTGGGAATTTGGGATCTGGACTTGCAATCCAAGGTACAGAGACTGTTTCAGATTTCTTCTGTCAGCGTTGCTGACTGGCTTCTAACCACCAAACAAGATCTTGAGGTACAAAATAGTAATTCTGTAATAGGAGTAATAATACAGGCCACACAGCTAACAAACTTGGCAGCCACGTTTGACCGACATAAACAAAGCAAAGAAACAAAAACACAAGCACAGGAACACGGGATGTTGCGTTGCGGCATCCAAGAACTGACCATCCACCATCTAAAAGATGCTCTAAGTGTTTGACACGTGTCATATATGTTGACCACTTTAGTGGATTGCAACTTTTGATTTGCACGAATCTTGACATAAACAGGACCGTTGAATAACCCGTGTTGCAGCAAGTCGTTGTTGAAAAAACACCTTGGCTCTGCGTCAGATGCGACGAATCCTTGCAAACGCATGCATCCTATTTGCTCCCAATAAGTAGCTGGGCAACACACACGCCCCGATGCATCCAAGAAATCTAGGCTCGTCAGTGATCGAGCGGCATGGATGAGCCAAGCGTGGTGGCGGAGCCACTGCTGGTGCCAGGCGGCCCCACCGACGCCGGCAGTGGCTCGTCGGCGGCGGCCGAGTCGAAGAGACTGCTGCGGCTGGCGGGGCCGCTGGTGGCCAGCTTCATCCTGCGGAACGCCGTCCAGATGGTGTCCGTCATGTTCGTGGGCCACCTCGGGAGCTCCCTCTGGCCGGCGCCTCCCTGGCGGCGTCGCTCGCCAACGTCACCGGCTTCAGCCTGCTGGCCGGCATGGCGGGCGCCCTGGACACGCTGTGCGGGCAGGCGTACGGGGCGCGGCGGCACGCGCTGCTGGGCGTCTACAAGCAGCGCGCCATGCTGGCGCTCGCGGTCGCCGCCTTCCCCGTCGCGGTGGCGTGGGCGTGCGCCGAGCGGCTCCTCCTCGCCGTCGGCCAGGACCCGGACGTCGCCGCGGAGGCCGGCGCGTACGCGCGGTGGCTGATCCCGTCGCTCGCCGCGTTCGTGCCGCTCACCTGCCACACCAGGTTCCTGCAGGCGCAGAGCGCCGTCGTGCCCGTCATGGCCAGCTCCGCGGTCACCGCGCTCGCCCATGTCCCCGTGTGCTACGCGCTGGTGTACAGGGTCGGCATGGGGAGCAAGGGCGCCGCGCTCAGCGCCGCCGTCTCCTACGCCGTCAACCTGACCATACTTGCTCTCTACGTCAGGCTGTCCAGCGCTTGCAAGGCAACGTGGACAGGGTTCTCCCCTGAGGCCTTCTCTTTCTCTGGCCTCCGGGAATTCGCGAAGCTCGCCGTCCCGTCGGCGACGATGGTTTGGTAAGCAACTCTTTAATCTTTAATCTATTTGTCACTTGCCAAAGGAAGATTAATTAGAATGCCTATTGTTAACTACTACTGACGGCTGCTTGCTTAGGCTTTTTTTTTTTTTTTAAATGTCTTTCTCTCTCATCTGTGTACATAGCAGTTAGCACTAGCAGTCTACTGACCATTTTTGAGTGGTGCCTTCATTAATTAATATTCTTCAGCTTGGAGTGGTGGTCGTTTGAACTGCTCGTTCTGCTCTCTGGAATTTTGCCAAATCCTAAACTCGAGACTTCCGTCTTGTCAATATGGTAATGATGATAATTGGACAGAGATAGTAATATCTGTTACTGAGGGAAGTCATAATTCTTAATTAACTGGACATTCCTGAATTCGTAGCATGAACGTCGCTACTCTGCTGTACATGGTACCGCTTGGCCTTGGCACTTCGACGAGGTTTTTCTTTGCATCCTCCCCTCTCTATTTCTTCAGCACCGTATTCATTTGCTACACGGGAAAGTTACTCCTCTCCTCTGTCTGTCTGTATGTAGTACACGCGTCTCCAATGAGCTCGGTGCAGGGCAGCCTGGAGCAGCGAGGCTAGCAGCGCGAGTTGTGGTGTGTATGACCTTGTCTCAAGGGGTGGTGCTGGCAACCATCATGATTCTCCTGCGCAACATTTGGGGATACGCGTACAGTAGCGAGAAGGAGGTGGTGACATACATTGCGAGAATGCTTCCCATCCTCGCTATTTCGTTCTTGGTCGACGGGCTTAATGGTTCTCTTTCAGGTAAAGCTCTATCTGAAATATAGTTAACGTTAAGATTTGATTGACTCCTCGACATACGAGACGGGGACTTATTTTATTTTTAGATGTAGATTTTAGGGGTTATAGTGACTGTTTTGATAATGACAAATGTGGGTGTAATAGTGCGGTGGAAAGTGTTTGGGCTGGCGGTGAGGAAGACGAGGAGGAGCGGCAGTGGTGTGCTAGGTCAGGGGGTGTGCTAGGTCAGGGGGCGTGCAGCATGGAGGGGAGAGAGAGGCAACTAGGGCTGGAAGAGAGAGGGGGGAGAGAGAGCTTTCGCTTAATTACTTTTATAATTGATGCGATTACATGATTCTATTATTTATAGTCTTGATTGGACTTAGCTCTTAAGTAAGGGGAGGAATCCTTATCAAACACAGTTTTTTCTTTCGATCAATCAATTTCCTAACTTTCATCTAATAAACTAATTATTCATAAAACCATAAATACTAAAAAGGTAGTTGGCGGGAACGTAAAAGAAAGGCGACGGCGGCGGGGCAGCCCCCTTTCCCTAACACGCGCCCCCTCCGTGCCCTAGGGCAAGCCGTGGGACCTGTTAGGGGCGGTGAGCCCCCCTTGTGGGCCTCTTTCGTCCGTTCTCGTTGTCAACGGTCACCGTCCGCATCTAGCATGTGACAGTGAGCAAGCTATAGATGCATATTGGGTTATTTTGGTCCTATTTGGCACGGCTCCTTCACCGGCTTTAGGAGCCATTTAGAGCCGTTTTGTGGCAAACAGGGTAAAACAAAATGGTTTCACCTTCAAAGGCTCTTAAATCGTGCTCTCATAGAGCTTTTAGGTAGGATGGAGGCAAAAATATTGGCTTCACCCGGCTTCATCTCATTCTGCATGACATTTTGTGAGAGCATATTTCAAAGAACTTTATATGTGGAGTTGTTTTATCAAACGGTTTACTAAAACAACTCCAACTCCACCTATAGAACCGTTCATAGAGTTGAAGCCAAAATAAATGACTTCACTAATAAAGTGGAGCTATGCCAAATGGGGCTTTTATATTATAACTAGAATGAGAGCAAGATAGATTTAGTGACTTTTATTGATTGATTAGAGCCTACAGTAATTGTGGCGAGATGTTTTTTTTTTATTTTTATAAGATTTTATCGTTTATCTTTTTTTTCTAGCATGTCTTGCGATGATTAACACATTAATCTGAAACTTTCGAGACATATATAAGTTGATGAGTATTCTTTTGGCAACTTTCCAGGGGTAATCACTGGCTGCGGCAAACAGAAAATCGGTGCTCGTGTTAACCTCGGGGCGTTTTACCTGGTTGGCATTCCAACAGGGGTCTTGCTTGCGTTTGTGTTCCATCTAAATGGAATGGTACAGTGTCTCTAGTACCTTTCTCCTCCGACCTATCAATTGTTGTAACTTCCGCTTTCACTTACTCTGAGAGCTGGTTGTCTTACTCTGAAGCCTCCCGTAGTCCCAGTCTGAAACTCTGAATTGTTGTGTTTTGTGTTTTTTAACAGGGTCTTTGGCTTGGTATTATGTGTGGAAGCATCAGCAAGCTAGCTTTGCTTCTATGGATTACACTGCGCATAGACTGGGGGAGTGAAGTAAGTAAAAATTCAGCCGCAAGGCTTTTACTATGCTTAATTGATGTGCTCTCTCATGACTCGTGGTCTCAAATTTAATTAGGCTATGAAGGCCAAAGACAGGGTCCTCAGTTCATCAGTGCAAACAAAGTGATGGATTCTGCTACCTAGTCGCACGAATATATGTCCTTTGTCAGGTTTATTTAGTGTTAGCATCTATTTGGCATTGCTCAACTCCGCTAGTTTCATCTCTAGTTCAAAGTCCAAACACTCCATGAAGCTAGAGAAGGAAAAAGAAGTGTTCAGTTTTGACATTAACTTCAGCTCTCTGACGAGAGGTTTTAGTGAGAATAATCCATATTGCCCCTTGTGATTTTTTTTGTATGAATGCTATGTTAGTATCTCTCACATACATGTTCAGGATAGCGGCTAGCTGGTCTCGGATCTCTTGGTCATGAAGATCCTATCCAGTAGAGTAATTCTGCAATTACAATTATAAAATCAGAATTTAGATATCTATCGTAGAAATGCGAAACATAAATTTCTTTGTTACATGTTAACTTGGTTCTGGGGCATGACCACTTAGGGCCCATTCGGTTGAGATGGAATGATGTGTTTGAAACAATTCCTACTTAGATTACTTCACTAATTTATATAACCTTTGACCGCTAGAATGATTTCTGATTGCATTTTGATTTCTGGTTGCATTTTAGCCTAACTGAACATGTCGTAAATGACAAAAAACAATTTGGTTTGTGAGACACGTCGGATACGGATCTGCAAGAATTTTCAGATGGAATGTTCAACTGGAGCAGACAAATGCAACCATCTCTTTCACGGTGGAAAGTGAAAACGTAGGAAGGGCATATCTCAATATCTGGAAGACATTATGGTCTCAGCACATTAATAGAATACTCATATCAACAAGTTGCAACTTCTTTTCTGGAAACCCATCTCTAAAGAACTTTGAGCAAAGTGGTTTCCAGAAAAGAAGTTACAACTTATTGATATGAGTATCCTATTAATCCTATTAAGCACTAAGCTGGGATGTTATACCTTTGTGTAGCATCATGCTTGGCATCGGTAAAGGTCTCTCTTGCCAATCTGCAAACTCATAGTGATGGAGAGTTCAACTTCAGGAGAAGAGAGAGCACCATTGTACCGGCTCTACTCTGAGGCCTTGGCATTCGGTGCTACCCCCTGTGGGCTTTGCCTAGCATGCTTGGCATTGGTAGAGGTCTCTCTTGCCGTAAGCTGCAACCCCAAGAGAGAGCAACTTCAGGAGAAGAGGAGGCATTTTGGTTCCACAGAAATTTGGTTCGGGAGAGTTCAGTCCAACTGCAAACTCCACTCCTAGGTCTATGCATTCGGTTTATCGAACTGATCAATTCGGTATTTTGGTTCCACAGAAATTTGGTTCCTTGAAAAACAGGTATCGATCAGTTCTTTTCAATATGTGCCAAGGAAATTCGATTTTAGTATTTTTGGTTCGGTTTCGGTATTTACTGACTGAACAGATCATAGAGGCATGTACAACAAATTCAAAAGCCAATTTTGACATGATTTCATAGAGAATAATGATACCAAATCCACACATATAAAAGCCCACAAGACTATAAGAGTAGAGTACATAATATTATAATATAATAGCACTCACACTCAATACATTACACGTAATTCGTCAGAGTTTATTGAGGTAAAGAACCAAATTGGACATAGTTCGGGAGTTCGGGCACGGACAACTCATTGGTACCTTCTACCTGCATGGACATGAGCTCTTTTTGTGGGTACAAAAAAATTCTAATGGTATGGGTGAGTAGGTACAAACCCATTGTCATCCCAAATACTGACAGAGCAAAAAAGAATTAAGATAGGATAACATGGTTCAATATTTTTAAATATACATGAATAAAATCAAACAGCAATATACACGTATAAAGATCGGTCTAATATTCACTTGTATGCCACGTGTGTCAAGACATTAACATGCATGATTGTATATCAACATAACTCAAGGATATAATTATTAGACATATTTCGAGTAGATTGGAAACTTATATATTCAGATTCAACCTGAATATAAACGAGAACCTGTAAAAGCAGACAAAAAAGAAACCTTTCTACCACTTTTGTACCGCATAAAATACGGAAACAGAGCGGGACAAAATAGAAAACGGGATGGGATATAATTTTTTTTCCCTTCTATTTTCGTGCCTACTAGGCGAGTGCCCCTTGTTGCCTGCCTTCGGATTCGGAAGCTGTCCGTGTTCCTGTACGCTGGCAACCATAGCGACAGATGCCCGCCGAGGTGGCACAAGCTGCATCAAATCCAATCCATGATAAGCTTCTGTATGAGTTGGGACCATCGCATCAATACCATGGGCCCCGTCTAGTCTTCCTGTGCTTCGTAGCCTCAAATGGGCTATATACGAACAAAAGATACTTGGGGCTTGTTCTCTTTCACCTACTTTCGCAAGTTTTTCCACTCTCTCTCCATCACATCAATTTGTATCCATATGTATGGAGTATTACATGTAAATAAAAAAAATAACTAATTACATAGTTTAGTTGTAAATCACGAGATGAATTTTTGAGCCTAGTTAGGTCACGATTGGACAATATTTGCCAAATACAAACGAAAGTGCTACAGTGCTCCGGGTTGTAAAAACTTGCAAAGAGAACAAGACGTTGATACAACTACGACTGGGCCAGACGGCGCTCGTAGTCCCCACCTAGAAGAAATCGTGAAATACCAGTCTGCGACTGCGAGGCTGGCTTTTTGTCGTGGGACACCATTGTTTTCGCCACATTTTTCGACCAAAATATAGTCCCGGACTTTGTGTTCCATCCGTTTGCAGTGTTGTACTGAAGGATAACAAAAAGGGAAAAAAATACTATTGAAACAGCTGTGAGAAAAAAATATTATAGGTTGATAAGCTGAAATGGCCTTTTAGAAGCGAACAGAGCCAACGTTAACTCGCATGATAAATTGTAGGCTGATAAGCTGAAATGGCCTTTTAGAAGCGAACAAAGCCAACGTTAACTCGCATGAAAAAACATGCGCATGCACATGCACTGCATGTCAGGAGCGATGAGCTTCGCTTACACGCTTCTGTACTACGTATCAATACTAGAGAAAATGCCAAGCAGTCAAAGATTCCAGTATTCAGTAGTCTATCAGTAGTACTCACTCAAAAAGTCATACAAAAATGTGTTTTGACCAATAATTCATCTTACAATATATATTGTTATTTGCTAAAGATCAGTATAATCTCAAGCACACTTTGAATACAGATTTAGTGACGCGAGTTTTATATTCTAAACTTGTATGCAATTTGAATAATTATTGGTCCAAACTTGTGAGATGCCTCCGCTGTGCCTGCCTTGCACACAGAAGCATTTAACATCGCTGCATCTGCTGGTGCCCACAAAACTGAACACATAGTATCCCAGCTACATCAATTTTATTTCCTTCACCTTCAGGACTCGGTCATAGAACTATTTTTCTCACCTGCCATATGAAAGCTACTGTTCACTCAACAGATTCAACAAGCCATCAAGCAACTGTGAAGTATGAAATACACAACACAACAAAGGAACCAAATGTGATTTCCAGTGGCTGGCCATCTTGCCCTGATAACAGCTAACATGCGTGCCCTTAGAAAGGAACAGCTAAACTGGCACAATCTTCTTTAACAAAAGCACTGGTGTAGGTACATGTTTGGGGCCCCCCCTACAGATCAATGCTAAGCAGTCTTTAGAGCACCCTGAACATGGAGATTTCATGATGGTCTTCTGGTAATGTGACCAAGACAGGTACAGGTGTTTGATGTGCTACAATGTTATGTATTCATGTGTTGTAGGATGACTATTAGCAAGATAAATATTGCCAGACACCAAAGCCTATGCATATGCAACATGAATCGAAAAACATGTGAGCCAAGACATCATGTAAAACATTAAAATAGAGGTTGCTATCATCACATGAAAGGTGATGATACCAAGCTAATCTATCAATCAATCCCCAGAAATCTAATATGAGCAATTCATTATGCAAGTGTAACACAAACCAAATACTATGTGCCAATACATCGTGCAAACCTTTAAAACAGATGTTTCTGATCACATGGAAGGTGATGATGCCAAGCGATGATGCCAAGCAGATCTATCAATCACAAGCTTGATAGTTAATATGATAGGGACAAAAGGTAGGGCTATGCCCATTCCTATAAACCTACCAATTACTGGTTTGGTTATGTTGATGTGATATGGACAGATGAAAGGAAGTTCAGTGAGAAAAAACATATCACTCGGACCAAACCCAGTAATGGCGCAGCAAGAGTTGTCAGGATGTCACCACTCACCACAACCACTACATAGCTTTTTATGTGCAAGAAGACTGCTTCTGACCTGCATTACATACTACTGGATTTCTGGTGGTGGCGTTCAATGTCCGCATCTACCATTTTCCCCACCTTTCAGGGTTAAGTTCATCAATGACCCGAATATCTACTTGTTAAAATAATGTATCAAAGTTGATAATGTCCTAGCAGAGCACCAACTTGCACGGATGTTAGTACCACACACCTGACCCATCATTCAAGCCAAAAGAGAACAATGTAGTACAGTTAGCAATTTATAATTGATTCGTACAGTGTGTCCAAAATCAGATCAACAAACAATCTCAACAAATATACCATAAATTCCCGACTATCCTATCAATCAAACAAATTCTGAGGCTCGGTAGCCAGTATGAAAAACAAAGTATGGTGGTAATATCAAATTCCTAACTATTTGATTTCCTTACTAACAAGTATGACACCAGCAGTAGCACTAACAGATCAATCCGTAGAAGTGCTCAGAGTGCGCATCCCTCGCAGAAAAGCTTATACGAATATACACTCACAATCTCAAATCCATTTCATCAAATTAGTAGGCGAACAGATAGATAGATAGACATCTGGAGCAGGAGCATCATTATCTTCAAGAAAAGAAAAAGAAAACTAAATCGCAAACATATTCAGAAGTTTGATTCCTTTCTTGGGGGCCCTGCCACCGTCCAAGAAGGGAGAGGCGGCCAGCCATCAGAGGTTACCATCCATGGTGGAAGATCTCAGAGCACTTGCCCTTGAACCACCGGATGCCGCGCCGCAGCGACGCCTTCACCCTGCCCTCCACCGAGTAGGCCTTGTAGCTGGCCACCCTTCGCCGCCGCCTCATCTCCGGGTCGCTGAGGCACCACATGCTGGCCCCGCCGCCTCCACCTCCACCTTTCCTGCCGGCGCCGGCGCCACCGCCTCCTCCTCCTCCGCCCAGTCGCCCCTCCTTCCACCCCGGCGGCGGGGGCAGCGCCAGCGTGTGGCCTGGTGGCGGGGAAGGTGCGGAGGAGGCGCCGTGGTGTAGATCTCGATCCGCCGGTCGCCGCCCGCGCCAGCGCCGGCCCCAGGGAAAGCGTCATTCTTGGCGAAGACGGGAGAGAAGTAGCCGTTGTTGGAGTGCGGGGATGCGGAAGAGGAGAAGTAGCCGTTAGCGTGCGTGAAGGCCGGGTCCGGCACGGAGGACGGCGGTGAGCGGAGGTCGCCCCGGTAGGGACGGTGGTAGTCGCCCATGAGCGGTGAGCGGTGAGCGGAGGCGGAGGCGAGACGGAGACGGAGGGAGGGGGAGATGGGTAGGAAAGAAAGCACGGGAGATTCGGGCAACAGTCGTTCGTTTTTTTTGTTGGTGGACGGTGGGACCCACTCTTCGCGAGTGAGCAAAGGGCAAAGGTGGGAATTAAAGTAGAGCACGGGGTGAAGAAAGGGATCTTTGCTTTTGGGCTTCTTCTTACCCTTGCCGGAATAGAATTAGGCCCAAATTCAGCTGATCCGAAAGAGAAGGAAAAAAAACATCACGCCTTTGAAACGTTTTTGTCAAAAAAAAAAAAAGAGAATATATTTGAAGTGCCTATGTAAACCATGGTCACTTTTTTATTATTACTAGAATATATGCTCGTGCATTACACGAGATTATAAATTTTTTAAATCAAACCTAAGTAAACAAATATGGACGTATAAGCTCTGAGAACTTTATGTCGAATGTAGACACGTAGATCTGGCCTTCGTATCATAACTAGGTAGGGAACGGATGTGTGTGAACTCCGAGAAGAGTATGATTTGTATCGGACGCGTACGTGTGAGTAGGAATTAAGTTTTGGTATCACCGAGTAGACAGATGATGACTTCAGATTCTTCTTAGTTGTGGAGATAAATGTCTATGTGTTGCAATGATAAAAAATAATGGTATTATTATGTAAATATGAATATGTGTCATACTATTATCAAAAAAACAAAATTTCATTATATGTGCCTTCATGGAAGTGAAAACTTAGAATATAATTCAAGCCTTCATCGGAATGAAAACGGTCAATTGAATATAATCCAAGTTTTAATGTGAGATCAAAATTTCATATGTAACAACAATGTTCATTACAACTATCTATTTTACAACATCTGACGTTCTTTTTAGTAAAACAACATCTCACATTTAGTTTTCTCTTTATTTCTCTCATACCGTGGCCTCGTTAGACCATGGCCGGACACCCTCGTATATTTGTTCTACAATTTTTCTTTTTTATTTTGGTTGACGTTTACTTCTTTAACTTAGCTTTTTAATGTTCTACTAGGCTCATTTTTTATCTCAGCTATTATCATCAAGCTAGTTCGCGTATGAGTCAAGGCTCTCATAGCTAGTCTCATATGCTAGTACTGGCTACTGCTGTTCTCTATATGGCCTCTGCCGTTCGTTCATCGTGGAGAGAAGTGAGGTCATGATGAGCGGACTAGTCTCAAATCTCTACAGTACACCACCGGTAGATTGTTAGGACAACTCTGCATGGATTCGTGAGTTTGTCAAGTTCAGGATATCCTTTGCTCCCATGGTACTAAAAATAGTAATTGTAGCGGTTGTTATAGTGCCTGCAATAGTATGGTATGTGATGGGGATGGGGCCTCATGAAGATAACTAGTGGTTAGAGAGCGGCACACCGATCTTACTTCAGATCAAAAGATTCAAACTCTGCAACCTTAGCACCATGTCTTTTTTGATATCAACTGTCTCATAATTCAGTAGACCTCGTCGAGAAGGCTAATTATTGCTACTGATTAATTACACAATCAAGAACAAAAGATAAAATACAACTCAAGCAAAGTAACAATTGTGGATGTATGATTAAACTCTTGAATGTGAGGTTTCAGATACCTGTGACGGCAATTGCTTGAAGACAAATTGATCTAAAGCAAAATTGAGACCCTAACTCTGTATCTGGACACTGGTGGACTACTGGTTTTATACAGGTTGAAGTAGGAGCGTGCCAACATCCTTAGTGATGAGCGTCATAGTTGACTTATTAATAAGTCCATACTAATTTTTTTTATTGTGGTTAGCAATGTTCTTAGTTCGTTCACGGGAGCTATTGTTCCATGTTTAACACAAAAATATTTAATATTTACTTAGAAATTTATCACAAAGAGACAATTGTTTTGTTTTAGAAAATATTGCTATATATTATTGGTTTGTGAAATTGGTATTGTTCTCATGAAAGTGGCTTCTAGTTTCAATAAAAAAACATTCAATCTCAATAAAATATAAAATATTATATTTACTCATTGTCAGAAATATCATTATTATTTCTTTTTAAAACGAATGCCGTACTATCCAACGATAGCGTGAATAGATATCAATTTGAATAGATATAAGAATAAAAAAATTTAAAAGGGAAAGAAACGGCAGAATAAGAATAAAAAAATTTAAAAAGGGAAAGAAAAAATAAAAAAAAATTCAAAGAAACTGTCATGTGGTATTGAGATATTTGAAAATAAGAGATGAGATAGAGAAAAAAAAATAAATTGATTGTTAGTAGAATATGAGATGTGAAAAATAGACAGATAAGAATAGCGTGGCGTCGGATATCATATCCTACCCCTAAATCGAAACACCGCCTTATTTAAAAGAAAAAAAATAGCCGCCAACAAGCCCGTGTTGTCGATGCAACCTGCCTTCCCTCTCGTTCTGTCTGTCTCGCTCCCCTCTCGTTTTCGGATGATTGGTCGGGCGCCGCCGCCGCCCTAAGCCAGACGCTGAGGCTTTGGTTGGTCTTTTCGCCGGCGACGAGCACCCACCAGGTACTCCCACCCCATCTCTTCTCTTCCCTTATGCTGTGCGAGGCTGAGCACTGAAACCCTAACCTAAAGCTATTTAGCTATTTGATTTGACAAGCCTCCTAACTTCGAAGTTTTTGCAGAAATTTTTGGGTTTACAATTTACATGTGTACACCCATGTCCCTTCACTGGATCCGCCCCCTGAATACAGAGTTGCTTTGAAGAAATGCACAGTACTTTAATGTCCATTAGAGGCATAGGCAAAACAAGAAGTGTATTTTTCTTTTTTTCATGGAAATAAAGTTTGCATTCTTGATGTTTGATTCCAGATCTGTGCTGTTCTATATAGGCTAGCTGTGGTTTGAAGCATGGGTTGTTTTGAACAAATTACTCCAGAAGGTCCTGAAACTAATCAGCATGATGAGCAGCGATCCATACGTTTACATGCATTTTCTGATCTATCACACGTCCCTGCAGCAACTTTTATTTATCTCTTAAAGGACTGCTATGGATATGGTATGACTACCAATAAATTGCTGCTTGCTTCACTATCTATATCCCTTCATCCGTTCTGTTGAAATTTTCTCTGTTGCTGATCTTGTTGCACTGTGAAGTCTAATCCTCACAGCGAATCTTCTAAAAGAGCTTCTGAGAGGAGGCAATCATCCCATTTGTATATTGTTAACTACTGTTTTTCCTTATCAGTTCCTATGGAATCTGTAATTGGAGGGACAGAGTAAAATTTTAATAATCACAATATGATTTTTTTTATCACTATTACAGAATTTTATCAAAATTTGACTAATGGTATGATACTTACAAATAAATTATATTTGATGTAAAAAAATTGTTTCCCTGAAATTTATATTTATATTTTTTAAATAAATGCATTATTGCTATAACCCCTAATTGCCTTGTTTATAGCTTTTATAATGCTTGGTTTTGCTGACATCTGAGGTGCTGATCTTTTTTTACCTTTTAATTCAGGTACGAACAAAGCAACCTCAAAGTTTAAGATCCTCCTGCAGCTGGTAAAAGTGGCTTTGCACAATGGTCCACAGCCAGGCCCGTTCACATATGTTGTCCATTGTATGTATATTGTACCTCTGCTGGGGAAAACTTATTCTGAAGGGTTCAGCCATATGTTGACATCCTCTTTAAAGCACTTGAAATATGTGAAATCAGTACAGAAAGATTTCTTGGAGGCAAAGAACCTTGCCGCACAACTTATTCTTGACATCCTTGATTCTGTTGTACCCCATGAGAACCGCATATTGATCAAGCTTCTTGAGACATTTGAAATTGAGTTGAGAGACATTGCTCATGCTTTGTATGGTTCAGAGTTGGATGATGATGATCTAATAAAAACAAAGGAACATCTCAGACAGCAAGTAAAGCGCTGTATGGCATCAGAATCCAATGCAGTCGCTGTGACTCTAATAACGCGTTTTTCCATCCGATGCTGTGATGAGTCCTTTATCGTAAAATTGATTGAAAACAATCAATTAGATATTGCAGAGGAGTGTGCTACTTTCATGGGCAAGGAAATGATATCTTTAGTCATTCAAAAATATCTAGATATGAAAATGCTGAAGAGTGCGAATAAATTGGTCAAAGAACATGAACTCACAGAAGAGTTCCCACATGTTAGCTATTTGTATAAAGAGAGGTGACATTCCTGTTGCTCACTTCAGAATCCCTACACCTACATATATATTCTTTATTACCAAACTTCTAGAATTGTGAAACATTTTACTATTTGCAGTTCAGTAAAGAAGTTTGCTGAGAAAGGATGCTGGGATATTGCAGAAACTAGGGCCAAGAAGGAAACAAAACTTCTGGAATACCTGGTAATGTGCATCTACATTGCCACAATCAATGTTTTGGTTAGATTTACCAGAAGACAGATGTATTTGCTTTAGGAAGATTCATTTGATCTAGGCAAGTAATCTATATGCCCCTGCATTTCTTTTTGGATGAATTGGCAAGGAGAATTACCTTCTTCTGGTTATGTGTTGGGCACACATGATAGTTGATAGAAATATGATCCCTATGTTCTATGAAATAACTATATTGATATATTCTCTTGCTAATAAACATCATGTGTCATGAAAATGGAATTTAACAGATCTTCTGGTGTAGGTATATTTAGCAATGGAAGCTGGTTATATGGAGAAAGTTGATGAGCTTTGCCAGCGATACTCTCTTGAAAGTTATGTTGATTCTTTGGGTAAGCTAAAAGGCTTGAAAGTTTATTATCCAACATGAAGTTACAGAGGCATATTTTGTTAATCAGTTGCCATTTCTTATTCTTATAGTTGTAAATACTCCCGTCATTCCAAATTATAAGACGTTTGGCTTTTCAAGATCCATTGCTTTTACTATGTATTTAAACATAGTGTATATCTAAGTGCATAGCAAAAACTATGTATCTAGAAAAGCCAAAATGTCTTATAATTTGGAACGGAGGAAGTAAGCTTATGTTATAGGACCACACATTTATGATTGAATAGTTATAAAAAAACACTCAACTTACATTTCATTGGGATTATATAATATCCACTAGTGTGATAAAGTTTGACTTTCTAGTGGAAGTGGAACTTCAAAAGCTGGAATGTCTAATTAAAAAGTATGATGAAGATGTGTATTACAAGTCTGTCAATTCTCAAAACGACATTTAAACAGTTCGTGGGAGATTGTACTATTTGACATACAATTCACAAGAGTTTGAAAACAAAACAAAATTGGTTCACAGTAGCCTAAGGGCTCCATGACTGATGTTTTGTGCCACTACTGCATAAATGTCTTTGCAGCAGAAACCTAGCTTACAGAATTGCTACCTAGTTAGGAACTTCAAACATGCAGAAACAAAAAAATTACTACAAGGGAAAATCACCAACACTGAAAGAGGAGAGAAAATATGGCATCTTGGGTTGGATACAAAGTCAGCTGAATTTTATAAAAAAGAAGCTGATGATAAGTGTTTTTTTGGTCATAGACAGTAGTTTTTGAGGTCTTTTTTACTCTTCACGGGTGCACATGTGATCTCTAAGATGTTTATCTTTTTGTGTTGTACTTGAGGGCTTGAGGCTCTTTTCCCTTTCTTCTTTAATGTAATGCTAAACTGCTCTCCTGTGTGTTTCGAGGAAAAGAATGTTTGAATTTTACTCATTCTAGTTTAGTATTAGACAATACATGCTGATGAATCCCATCAGGATTCTCTTATTTATGGATGAATGACATGATGCGAGGTGAAAATTGAGCTATTAATTCAGTTGATCTAGCATTCCAATTTGAACTTGTGTGTTGTGTTTTTGTTGTCAACCAATTTTGCAGTCCCACCCTAATTTATTTGAACAGTTATGAATAGTATATTTTTAAAAAAATATTCACATGGATTGCTAACTTTTACTGTATTGGTTACACTCTATTCTTGTACAAGGCAGTTCCGGAGAAGGTTTTCTGTGGATCTGATTACTTAGATCTGAAGAAATTGGATGTGGAAGAAATTGTCTGGGTTGATGATATCAATGGGCTGCTTAACGCAACAAGTAGTATTGAAGCTTGTAAAATTATTGGCATGGATTGCGAGTGGAGACCTAATTTCGAGAAAAATACTAAACCTAGTAAGGTAAGTAACACTTTGGTCTGTACTGGTATATGTTTCAATATCTTTTTAGTTTTCCGTGTACAACTGTAATAGTAGCATGGTGGCATCGGCCTATATGTGAATCAAATCCTCACTGACAGTTATTTCTTAGAAAACATGGCTGATTAACTAGGCATAATGATTGTTTTAGGTTTCCCATGTGTCATTGTGGGTAGTTTAGTAGTTTGTTCCACCAACTTGAGAAATGAATCCGTGAACCTTATGTGCGACTGCAATCAAATGTAGCTTCTTGAAAGGTTAATGTCCAGACTTGCCAAGCGAATAATAGGAGACACGTATGTGTTGAATTGATTCCTCAGCTTGATCGTAGGGGAGCAGGTTGTTGGATTTGGTAATCTGCACTTGGCAAGATGGTCAAAAATCCAACATAAAATTGTTAACTGCTAGCCATATGAAGAATTTCTAGCACAGAGGAGCACAACATTTCCAAATTGCTTCCATGGCGCAAACCTGATGGATCAAATTGAATTAAGCGTTATATGATGACTTGCTGGTGTAGGAGCCAGACTGTAAATTTCCATTTGTGCTGATCAGGTATGTCTTGCTGTAGGACAAGAGACAGAGCCAGAAACACTAATTTACCTTTTTCTTTAGAGGCCGGGGGCAATAGTATAGAGTTCCTCAAAATTTGATTTGAATATTAAAACTCGCAGATATGTAACTACTTAACTATAATCTGGGTGGTGAAAGTTCCTTTGATGTCTTCCACACATCTTCTGTTATTCAAAGCCTGCGTCACATTGCGCTGTTTTCTTGATCTTCGATGGATTGTTTTTTTCCTCGAACACGCAGGAGAGCTGTGCATCTTTGTATTAAGTAGAAAAAGGGGGTAAGACTGTAAGAGCCCTTACAACACACACCAACAACACACCCAAGAGACTAACAGAGTAGTAGACCTCAGTTTAGTAGCTATCAACACCTTGCCACTTCATTTCCGTTTTTGCTAAGTTTCTGCAAGCTTTATTCAATTTGAACCACTGTATATTAGTACTCTTTTTTCACTTAACTCTTTGCATATTAGTTATCCTCGTGATTGATTTTAGCTATTTGGTCAGGTCTCAATCATACAAATTGCATCAGATAAGGTAGCCTTCATTTTTGATCTGATTAAACTGTATGAAGATGACCCAAAAGCATTGGACAGCTGCTTGAGGCGTATTATGTGTTCATCTAAGATACTAAAGCTAGGTAATGTTATGAATTTCTGTCATCACATATGGTCCTCTTTTAAAAGCATTTTTTGGATTTTATATTGGATGATAACTTACCTTTTTGTACATGGGACACCAAAGGCTATGACATTCAATGTGATCTTCATCAACTAACACAATCCTATGGAGAATTGGAATGTTTTGAGTCCTATGAAATGCTACTTGATATGCAGAAGCTGTTTAAAGGGGTTACTGGTGGCCTCTCTGGATTGTCAAAGGTATATAAATATACAATCATCATTTAATCCATCTACTTTTGACTTTCTTGTTAGGTAGAGTGTATGACATGTTCATGAAATGCTGCCAGGAAATATTAGGAGCTGGTTTGAACAAGGCCCGGCGTAATAGCAACTGGGAGCAACGGCCACTAACACAAAATCAGGTCTGCACTTTTATTGGTGATCTTTTTCTTGTTCCCTTGAAAGCAATCCTTTGATCATGTGTGTGTTAACACCTACTTCTAGGTATTAACAATTGATTTGTCATATCTGAGCACTGTAATTTAGTAGGTCGCTAATAGAGTCTACTACATTCTTTAGCAGAGCTTTCCTCAAAAGGTAGTTTTAGGCATTCTTGCTTGGTTTTGAATGAAGAGATAAATGGTTCTCCCTCATTCCCAAAAACAATGCAATTCTAGGTTTGAGGCAAGTCAAATTTCTTAAGTTTGACCGAATTTATAGAGAATAGTACCAAAATTTTTGTCTTCAAATAGGTTTACTATGAAATATATTCAATAATTAATCTAATGGTACTTATTTGGTAGTATAAACGTTAGTACCATTTTTGATAGATTTGGTCCAAATAGGTTTACTATGAAAATATGAAAATATATTCCATAATTAATCTAATGTTATGTTGTACAAATGTCAGTACCGTTTTTAATAGATTTGGTCAAACTTGAAATTGTTTGACTACTTAGGAAGTGAGAAATGCAATTTTTCTTAGTCGGATGGCGTATGGTTTATGAAGGGCAGGCTTGGTGCAGTTGGTGAGAAGCTCACCCACTGAGCACCAGGTCCTGGGTTCGACGCAGCCTCTCCGCATATTTGCGGGGGTAAGGCTGCCTCGGTTAAACCCTTCCCCAGTACCCCACTCAAGTGGGGAGCTGCCTGGCACTGGGTCTGCCCTGGATGGAGGATGGTTTACACCTGTAACTGTAACATATTGTAACTTCAAGGCTTATAAAGGTGGTTTATTAGGTTATTGTGGCTTTGTGTGTGTGTGGGTGTGTGTGTGTGTGGGGGGGGGGGGGTGGGGGAGCGGAGATAACATTGCTACCTCACCTTGAAAAAAACTACTCTGACACTATCGCCTTGCCTTGTTCTCATGTGCGCTGCCCAGCTTTGTGCATATCTTGGTGGGAAGCATTAGTTTAAATTAGGTCCAACCTGCTCCATAACTCCAAATTGTGTCAAAATTGGTAAGATATCCTGTTTTCAAATTATATTGTTAAAAATAAAAAGTCCACATGCTTCTGTTTTGCAGAAAGAGTACGCTGCTCTTGACGCCGTGGTCCTTGTGCATATATTCCATGAACACATGCGGAGGCAACCACAGTTTGGCGTCTCTGAGGGAAGCAAAGTCGACTGGAAATCACACGTTGTAAGTTCTCCACACCTGATGAGAAATAATTCCACTGCTTCGTGTGGTACTTCCAGGGCATCAGCTTACAGCTAACTGTCTTTTGCAGGTTTCCCGAGTGAATAGTGCGCGTAGGCCATTGCGTTTTTAGTAGGCCGAAGGGGTGGACAAGCTGACTAATGTTATACTGAATTACTTGTAACATCTAAATGTGCCGTCTTTTGAAGCTTAAACTTTCTGAGGAACCAGACTGTTCCCTTTGACAGTTCTCTGGCACCATAGGCTCACCATAGCTGGATTCCCAGAAGCTAGTGCTGTGACTTCGTTACTGTTGCCTTGTATATATATATTAGCTCCATCAGAGTTTTTCGTTTCATGCTGTATCGCATATTCGCATTCATGCTGCGTGCAATTGGTGCCAGTTGGATTTGGAAACCTTTTCTGTTATGAATTACTCCCTCTATCTTATGGACTTTGTCGTTTGAAAACCGTGTCTCCCTCACAAACACGCTTTCCGGATGACATACTCCATGAAATGGAGGGAGTAGTGACATGTCAGGAAGTGTCACGTTCCGTACAGGGGCAAGAAAGTCAGAGGATTATTTCCGTAGTATGGAAGTGAACCTAGCTTGTAGGTTGGGGTGGGAGATGTAGACGGTTATCCTAACAACTTATTAGGGTCAAGTCCTCTTGCATCTGGGTGCTTATTTTTCTTTTTAATTAACTGCATAAGTTCTGCTTAGGTTAGGCCTTACAACTTGCGCTCATTTAAACCTGTTTCCTTCTTAATCAATTAAATAAATAAATAAAAAGAACCAGATTTTGTCACTCTTAGGTTAGGTCTTATTTTTAATTATTATCGTTATATTAAATCTAATTTAGGGCCTGTTTGGTAGATTATTTTGTCAATCCTCTTCCAGCTCTTCAGGAGCGGCTCTACGCTATTTTTCAGAGCCGGAGTTGTGCCAGAGACTTTAATTTGCAGCTTATTTACCGTTTCATGGCACAACATTTTTCTCCCCTTTGCTGTTCATGAGTTGATAATTTGGATAATCTGGCCCTCACGTGAGTTTCTACAAAAAACCGAGTGATCTCAGCTTATAAGCCAATGTCGATTTATTAATTTGAGATAGAGACAGGTAATAATAATTTTTGAGTTAATTCAACAAACGGCACTGTCGCCTTCCATCCATCGTGGCATTACCAAAACCGGCAATATAAAAGATGCGGAAAAATGGAGCTTCAGGGAATCATTGGAAAAGGGAGGTCACAGTCACAGTTCCTTTTGCATCTCACTTTCGTCATATTTTCTTTCCCCGTCTTTGCAACTAAGAATCAAATTTGTTGTTGCCTGTTGCAATCTTGCTTGTGAAGATCATATTCACTCCTGGTCCTGGTTGCAATTATCGAGTGATTGGTCGGGGCAGCTAATAGAGTCAACTCTTTTGGCAGCCAATAGAGTCAACTCTTTTTGCCATTGAATGACGGGGATTATAAAGTCCACCACTACATCTGAAGGAAATTTAAGTCTATGAGAATGATATTCTAAAACATACATCAATTTCCACACAATTGGAGTACATCTTTAACCACTGATTTCAATAACGAGACCCAATATAATATTTGCAATCTTAACTTTGAACATGTAGACAAAGGACATTAACAATCACGGATTTAAAGTTTGAGTCTATATATGCCCAAAGCAACTAGTTTTCTGTGCTGGAGTGAGAGCATATTTGTGAATTTTCATGGACAACAAACCACGTTCCCTCTCCAACTTTAAGTACTACGTAGAGTATGCTACTACACAGCATGGAACTTATTGTCTAGTCAAATTAGTAGATGACACGGACGTACCGGCGTCCAGCAGAGTTCGTGTGAGTGAAAGAAAGGAGATTGCTTCTTATCCTCTCCCGTCTCCTCTCTGGTGGGTGGAGGCGAAGTCAGAGTCTATCGTTCCGGAATCCGGATCAGCGAGCAAGAAAAGCGAGCGTTCCATTCCGCGGCGCCGAAGTCGGTGGTCCCCGCCTCCTCGGGCCCCATCTCGGCCGCCCATTAATTCCACAGCTCCGTCTGAACGGCCCATGGTCCACCACGTCACACACAGGTAAGCGGCGACCAGACATCGCCGTGGGCCCCCGCAGCCCCACGTGGCCTACTACTCCACGCTGCTGGGCCAGCCACCTCATTTCATGGGCTGGGACCGCATGGCAGAGTGACACGGCTGACCTACTACTCCACGGCACACGGCGATGGCGCACGAAACGAGCAAACATCTCAATGACAGTGGGCCACCGCTCCCTCATCTCCGGGGCCCCGGCGTGAGCCGCAGCAGAGCCTGCCTGTGCAGCACGTGCACCGCCGGCGAACGTGCATCCCCGGGGCTCTGCGGCTACCACGACACAGGCCACTGACACTGGGCTCACCAAACTCGCGGCCCGCAGCCCAGTGAGACGTCACCTCCCCGCACGGGCCCCACTCCACTCCAGCCCCGTGGGTCCACGGTACACGGTTCCCTCGCCTCCGAGATTAGAAGGGCAGCTCAGGCGAAGCGAGGCAGAGAAGAGGGATGCCGTGACGACGGAAACGAAGAAGCCGAGAGAGGAGGGAGAAGCGAAGCGAGCCTTACATATACCCGGGCCCCGTCCCAATGCTCGCCTCTTCCGCCGCATCAGATCCCAAACCCTAACCCTAGTGGTTCGCGGCCCCGCCGCCGGCGACGCGATCGGGCGCCGACGCTGACGCCCTGTGTGCCGCCACGTCTGTGATTCTCACGCGCGAGGAGGAAGCGTTGGAAAGGGGGGAGATACCTGCCCAATACCCTGGCCGCGGCAGCGACGCGCGGCCGAGGCGCGGGCGCGGATCGGGGAGGGAGGGCGGGTCGAGCGAGATGCCGGGGACGTCGCGACCTCGCCGGCGCCGGCACCGCCGTCCGTGTCCTCGTCGTCGCAGAACCACCACCACCACCATCACGGCCCCACGACCGCCCGCGGCCTCCTCTGCCACGCCGTCGCCGGCGCCTCCGCTGGTAAGTGGTAGTGGTAGTGGTAGCTTTTGCGATGGGACTACCCTCCCCTATGCATTTCGGCCTGTGGTTTCAACGTTTCGGGCTTTGGAGGTGATTTGTTGGGCTTTGGGCGCAGGTGTGGTGGCGGCGACCTTCGTGTGCCCGCTCGATGTCATCAAGACAAGATTCCAGGTACACGGCTGGCCCAAGCTTGCCACAGGCACAATTGGAGGTGAAGACTTGCTCCAATGATTCCTTGTGAATTTCACTTCAAGTTTGTTGCTCTTGAGTAGAGACATAAAAACTTGTCTGGAACAGTGAGCTTGTCCTGGTGGTGTTGAATTGTGCTGATGAGGACGCAGGAGGGATGCATACGCTGGGAAGAAAGGAATATTTGCATGGGAAGAGAGCGCATTGTAGTCAATCTGTGTGAATTTCATACTTGGTTTGGTCTGTGATGTCATGTGGACAATTTGAGATGGAGTGGTTAGACAAAATCTGCTTAGTATGGGGAGACAGCTTAAGTTTACACTTGTCGTGTCTCTTGGTGACCTGGACCATCCAAAATTCAGGGAATTGTGAGTCTTTTGGTAACTGAGGATCCGCATTTAGGTTTTGTTACGGTTCAAATAATTATCTTTTGGACGGATGTCTTGTAGCTTAAGGCTTACTATCGGTTGGTTGCGTTGTTGCCTAACGGCCATTTGTTAGCTCCCTGCATGACATGAAGTGTGCTTCCATGGGAATGAGACAAGGGGAGGCATCACGTGTGTTGTTCTGTCGTTGTGAATTTACAATGCCATGCATGTTCGAGAGTGGAAAAAACACGCAAACTCGCATAAATAGGGGTTGTACTTGTTCGTATATGCTTATGCATGTGAAAAAAATTCAAGAGACCCGACAAATATTTGAAGTCTCAAACAATGCACGCCAGACTAAGTGTCTGTGGGCGCGATATGTCTATTGTCATTTTCAATTATGAATGTCTTGTTTACCTTATGGAGTTTGTTATCTGGTTATACGTGTAAAATAGAGTACACCAAATATTTTATAGTCTAGTGTTTTTTGAGATTTATAGAGTTTTTTCTTTATTATGTTATGTAGAATCAATCCCCAACAGGCATATCATGAATGCAAAAAAGGTTAAAATTGCCAGAATGTTCTCATGGTTGCAGATTATCACATACATATGCGCTTTGTGTTGCTTGTTAACTACCTAATTTGTTGAAGTTTCAAACAATGCATGCAAAACTGTAAGTGTCTCTGGGCACGATATGTGTGTTTGTCATTTTCTGTTATGAATGTCTTGATTGCCATACATGGAGTTATTTGGTTCTACATGTAAAATAAAGTATTAACTGATATTCCAAGCCTGATGTATTTTAGATTACGTTTTGAGTTTTGCTGATATTATATTATGTGTAACTAATACCAACAAGCATATTGTGAATGCAAAAAAGTTTAAGCTGCTAGAATGTAACCATGGGTGCTCTGAGCACACATGTTCTCACACTGGCAGATTATCACATACATATGTTCTTTTGTGTTAGTTGTCACTGCCAAACTTGTGATGCTTCATTATTTAAGCTGCATCTGTGTTCTGCACTAGAATTGTTTTATCGTTGTATCAGGAAATGCTTCAAGGTATTACATTTGAATTGGCTTTGAACGTTGAGATTTACTATGTGTTCTGTCAATCAATACTAGGTAGTGTAATTATTGGGAGCTTACAGCAGATTGCTCAACGGGAAGGCTTTCGGGGAATGTATCGTGGCCTCTCCCCAACTGTTCTGGCGCTCTTACCTAACTGGGCGGTGAGTATTCCCTATATTGTCTGCTTTACTTACCATAGATGCATGCAAATATTTCTGCAGAAAAGAGTACAAATAACAATTAGACCTTCTCAAAGATTTTTCTGCACTGCATCTGTGGCAACTAGAAAATCAATCAAAGGCCTATGTTCTTCTATTAGCTTATTGTTCTTTTGTGGAATGCAGGTCTACTTTACTGTGTATGAGCAGCTTAAAAGCTTACTTTCCTCCAACGGTTAGTTCTTTACCCTACATATGAGTTATTAGTTCTGGCCGGCATAAATTCTAAGTGGTATCATACATTGATTTTGTAGATGGAAGCCATCAACTTTCTTTAGGGGCAAACGTTGTTGCTGCATCATGTGCTGGAGCTGCAACAACTATTGTAACAAATCCACTTTGGGTTGTGAAGACAAGATTTCAGGTATGCTAGATCTGAGAGCATAATCTCATGTACAAAGTTTTCTATGTAAGTGTTAATTAATAGGTAATTATTTGAAAGTCTCTTGGGATTCTATTTCCTTTATGATGTATATTTTAGGTTGTACATTTGCTGAATAAATCCAATCTGAAATGGAACCTCCATGACCCAAGATATGGCTTATGGCATGCTAGGTTCATGAAAACATACATATGCTTTTGCAAACCTCCATATATTTTGCCAGAAACAATGGAAGTGCCTTGGGTATTTAAGATCTGAGGATTAAAATTGAAAGAGTCCTATCCAATGGCTGTAATTTTAAATGTAGAATGGCATATGTGGATGCTCCATCAGGAGCCAATATTTTAAAAAACAAATGTTGCTTTATTGCCCTACTTTGTTAGGAGGTATAGTATATGTAGAAGTTGACATATGGAAATCCTGTTAACACATCATTATGTTCCTTTTTACAGACTCAAGGAATAAAAGCTGGGTCAATCCCGTATAAAGGTACACTTGCTGCCTTGAGAAGAATAGCACATGAAGAAGGCATCCGAGGACTATATAGGTAGCATCACATGGAGTGCTGTTTTCAAAAGCTTTATTTATTGAGGACTATATGTTCTGATATGCTTGCTGCTATTTTCTTTTCAAAAGTGGTCTGGTCCCTGCCTTGGCTGGTATTAGTCATGTTGCTATTCAGTTCCCTGCATACGAGAAGATAAAAGCTTATCTGGCTGAGCGAGGTATTACTGTTGGTTTTCTTATTTTTCAAGATATAAAATGCTTTATGAAGACCAGCATGAGTGGCTTGGTTTGAACCAATGACTGCATGTGCCTTAACAGATAATACTACTGTAGAAGCATTGAGTTTTGGTGATGTCGCTGTTGCTTCGTCTCTGGCTAAAGTAGCTGCATCAACATTGACATATCCTCATGAGGTGCTTAGTCCTTTACATTTGTGATCCTCTAGTAAAATGGATATACAGATCCTAGGAAGAATCCCTATGTAGCTATTATATAACGTAGGACTTCATTGCTCTGATAATTATTACAGGTTGTGCGATCAAGGCTGCAGGACCAGCGAGCACACTCTGATGCCAGATACAAAGGTGTAATAGATTGCATCAGAAAGGTTTATCATAAAGAGGGTGTTGCTGGCTTCTACCGTGGATGCGCCACGAATCTGTTGCGAACGACCCCTGCTGCAGTGATAACTTTCACTAGCTTTGAGATGATTCACAGGTTCCTTCTTGATCTATTTCCTGCTGAACCTGAACCACACATCCAACCTCTAAAGCATTGACCATAGAACATCTGTACCCTATCCATGCTGCCATTGGCGATTAGGACCCCCAGTAACCATCCAGCAATGTTTGCTGTGCCAGATGGCTCTTGTAACAGAGAGAACTGTTTTTTTCCCGGATATGCAACAGCTAGCTGCCATTCAAAGTTGAAACAATAGTGTAGGCAGAGCATTAGCATTTGTGTATGTAATAGCTTTATTAGCATGCATTTTGGGGGAGAGGTATATGTGGCGATGTTGGGTATGTTTTCTTGATGATGATGATGAAAAGAAAAGAACGTTATATATTCTTTTTCACACCTGTTGAGCTGTGAATCCGTGATTCTCAGGCCTATAATATCTTGTGCCATTTTGCCGGAGTTAGTGATAAATCTGCTTGACTTCTGGTTAGAGGTAATAGTGATTTTTATGAAAGGATTAGAAGGAAGCGAAAAATCAAATCATGTTGATATGGAAAGAGTGGGCTGGAAGCGTTCCATTTTCTGGGCCGTTGCTGGGCTGTAGCAGGCAGTCCAATTTTTCGGCTTTCGACAAATATTTTTAAAACTATCCTTTTTGGCGGTGCCAAACGTACCAGTGATAGCGGCCGTGAGGATGGAAATGGAGGATCCGGAAGAAACTTAAACTTGGATCCGAATATGGATATTGATTTTGTCGAATACAAATGAAAAATGAATATCTCGGATTTAAATTTTAATTCAGATATTTATTCAATTCAACAAATATATAATATATATTGTTATAAAAAGTATATAATATCTATTAATTGCACTAATATGTAATACTTATAAATTTATAAATTAAATTAATAAATCAATTAACCAATCATTTTTTTGTATAACATTTATCATGAAATTATAAATTATATAAGACAATTTACATCAGCAAAAAGTAAATTAAATTATTAAATATTATGCAACAAAACATATTAGGGCTAGAATGCTAATGAATTCTGATAGGTTAATTCAGTACCCTCATGCATATTATTGATTGATGGTGCAACTAACATAACACCCTTTAGCAACGATTTGCAATGGACAATTTCATTTTCTCTAAACCTTTTTACTTGAGGAATTAGTAGCCATAGGAATCTCAGTGTTCAATTGACAATAATTTGATTATCATCTGATTTACATTAAAAAGTGTTTCACTTGGTTTTTTTCAAGCATGCTTTATTTAGCAACACTTTATTTAGCAACAGCGAACTGTTAGTAGCTTTAGATGCTTCCAATTTACACTTATTCTTAGGCCTTATTTGGCTACACACAAAATATATCCCAACCCATATAATTTGGGAGGAATTGCAGTATATTTTAATTCAAATTTCACACTAAACCCTTTCAAACTGTATAGATTAAAGTGTATTTGTGTAGAGCCAAACAATACCTAAGGAGGCATAAAGATTAATGATCCTCCTTGGAACATGCCACAGAGGGAGAGGGAGAGTGAGAGGAAATGGATACATGAGCTGCTTAGTTAGGAGATGGGTAGTAGTATGAGGATTCCTCCAATCTTGTACTCGCCCTCTGTTTATTTAAACTTGGTTGGCTGTTAAATAACACATATTTTCACAATTAGTTTTAGTTAAAATAAGTATAAAGTTCATCTCCTAGCTGTTCTTAATATTAACTATGATATTTTTGGATGCTTCAAATCCTTGCCAGCATGAACTGTACTAGGAGGGTACGCGCGTGATGCCGCATATGTAGTTGGTGGTCGCGCCTGTATGTTATGGTGAACTGGTGTTCTGAAGGCTCGCTCGTTTGTAGCGGTAATAGGCCTAAAGCTGTGTATATAGTTGTGCTTTTTTTAGGGTATGCGCATTTGCATATAAAAGACAGTAATAACTATTTAAGGTTACCTCTAATAACGATTAACGTAAAATTAGAAAAATCCACGATCGAATGGTAGAAGCTAGTGAATTTTATATTGGATAGCCTTTTTTCAAGACTATTTATTCTCTTTTAAACATGGTGGCACAATAGGACTACTAGCAGCGATAGCAACATAGACGCATAAAGGAGTCCAGTATGGTGAATTTCTCCTATACATACGAAGGACTTTTCTTAACAGTCACGCGATGGTCGTGCGATAGATTGGACGTCAGTGCGCCGGCTTAAAGAGGAGGAAAAAAGTGAAGCTGGCAAAAAAAAACTTTAAAAATAAAAATAAAAATTGAACTGTGTATGGGGGTCTACGTGAATAGTGGCAGGCCCCACGTGAACATTGCTCGAAGCGCTGTGGACATGTGGATTCTTTCACCGATAAAGAGTTACATATTTATTGGTTAAATTATATTTACTCTGCTTTAGATTTTAGGAATTGTGTTGTTTAAAAAAAGTTTCAGGAATTATACACCATATCTACTTCAATTATGTTCACAGGGAGAATGTTTGCTTGCTTTATACTTCCTCCGTTTTAAATTATAGTTCGTTTGATTTTTTTTACCTCAACTTTGACCGCTTGTCTTATTCAAAAAAATTGTGCAAATATAGTTAAATTTAAGTCATTCTTTGCTCAATTTTTTAAATAAGATGAGTGGTCAAATTTAGGATTAAAAAGTAAAACAAACTATAATTTAAGACGGAGTTAGCAAGCAAGATGTATCACTGCATCACACTAGAGAGACAAGGACAACCCAATTCAGTTAGCCTCTTTCACCACCATGTCATACTAACAAGGATCAACCAACCCAATTAGCCTTTTTTTTTTAAGAAGAGGCCAAGTAGTAAGAAAAGTGTGAATGTACTTCATAAAGAGTTGGCATCTTAAAAAAAGAGTTGCCCTTCTACATGTACTTCACCTCGCTATACAATAAGAACTGATTGTTAAGTTTCAAGGAATAGATTACCAGTCAAGACACTACTTTCGAACATCTGGAGTCAAAAAGAAAACTAATTAAGATTAACTCCTTGTTATCCTCAAAATCAAGTAGCTACCAAATGTGAATGCGAGATATTCGTTTTGTATCCACATTTAATAATAATATTCATAGCTATAACTCCTATAATCCTAACCCCCACTAACTAATTCTCTAGCTTCTGATTGGTCGAGACTTCAAAAGTGATTTCAGCTGACATCATCAAAGGAGTTAACTCCACTAAGGCTCATTTATCTCGCACTAACTTTTTCTTTTGAAATAGAAAAAAATTCGTAGCACCTAAACCAAATATCGTAATTAAAATCCAATTGCACCATGATATTCCTCGCAATAAACTCTTCAAAACAAGACTCCACATGGATATATTTCGATAATTTAAACCGTTTGTAAGCAAAAACCTAGCGAAACTACATACATAATTTTACAAAAGAAAACTCCTAAAATTTTGGGAAGAAGATGACCCTTAGTATAGTAAGGGTGAAGGTTCGGATAGATGAGATTTAGGTGATGGCCAGCCCCCGCCCTGGGGGCGGGCGAGGGGGGGCGGCCGCCCCGGGCCCCTGAGCTGTCAGGGCCCCATGCATGTCAGTATGTATTCGGTCTAGGAGTAGTAGTAGTAGTATGTTGAGGTTTGGCTGTACTACTCGCCTCCCACGCAGACTTGCACGCTCACAAGCAACTGTATGCATGTATTTTTGGAATAAAAACCGGAGAGAAACAACTAACAAGGCATCATCCCTAGTAACAGACTAACTACACGCCGATGAACATACGCTTTGTGATAGTTTTCAATTACTAAATGTATTTTAAAAATTCCAGCACATAGATGTGTCTTCTATAATTGATTCCGTTAGTAGTTAGAAAATAAAAAAGGCCAAACGAGTAATCCATGGATAAGCATGCTAGACAATTTACTCTCCCCTGTCCCAAAATAAATTCATCTTTTGCTTTAGAGTCAAACTTTTTCTAATTTCAATTAGAGATGTAGAAAGTAATATCAAACTTTTCAAGAGGCGATGTGCATTTATTTTAGGAGGAATTATTTTTTTTTTTTTTAGAATTATACAGTACAATGCAGATGCTCACAACACGCACGCACACTCATCCCCTAGAACACACGTACGTAAACCCTACCCCTATGAGCACCTCCGAAGAACTGAGCCGGCACATCTGGAGATTCTCGAAGTCACCACTGGCTATGAGCACCTCCGAAGAATTGAGCCGGCACATCTGGAGATTCTCGAAGTCACCACTGGCGCCTCGTCGTCGACGGGAACGTCGCTTACCACTTAAAGCGTAACGCCGGCAAATCCTGAAAAAATCCCATGAAAAGGTGCGAGCACCAGGATTTGATCCCTGGTGGGTAGCGTCCCACTGGACAGTCCTATCCTTGGACCACAGGCCCATTCGCTGGGAGGAATTACTTCTTAACTTAGCATCCAAACAAAAACAAGCGATAATAGATGCACATGAGGGGGGCCTCAATTTTTATTTTTGCCCTGGGCCTCCAAAATCTCGGGGCCGGCCCTGCCAATTCAAATAATCTATACCATGTATGTTAATGGATACAACCTCCGCAATTGACCTACTACATCCATATATATGTATCTACTAATTTATAGTTTTGACCATTATAAACTCATATTTCTACTTCATACACACAGCAACGCGTGGGCCATTCTACTAGTTCGTATCTAAACTCAGTGGCAGAGGCAGAGCCACTGCTCGGCTACCCTGGGCGGCAGGCCAGGCTCATCGCCGAAGTTAAAGAACTCTATAATTTGTTAGCTAAATAATTTTACATAATGAAGATCGCCCGAGCTCCTAAAAGCTTTTGACTCTGCTACTATCTAAATTTAAACTAAAATTATGTATTAAAAAAAGGTTGAAAGCAAAGACGCGTAGACACCATCTCACTTTCCACCAAACTTTAGTGTTTTGTGGAAAACTTGCAAGAGTGGACCAGTTTACCGGTCAATCTGAATTAGGGATTCTCCTTGTTTTGAAGGAGAAGAGAAGCCGTTGGTCACATGATCACATCAAGAGGCCAGACGGAACGGAACTGAGCGAGACAGCAGCAAAATGAAAGCAAAATGCATTGCTGCCAAATTGCGAGCTAATTTCCTGCTGCCCTGACCTGACCAAACCTGCCCCGTTCTTCACGGCCTTCTCTACGCCACTCGTTGCGGCTACTTTTGAATGCTTGTTTTTCTGCCACTGTTGACGTCAACTGTACATCTAATTGTGGAAACACGCCGTTGATCAACTTAATTAGGCGCCATCTCATTTGGGGAGTCCCACTCTCAACGAATTGAACATTCAGATTTGATCAAGCTAAGTGGCACCTCTCCCATTCTAACTTTGATCAAGGACACCGTTTGAAATTGTTCTAGACATGGTGTCTTGGTTCCCCTGTTTTCAAATATATATCACCATAGTCAATTAGTTCTAAACTTCATATATTTAAAAAACAGATGAAACATATCATTACACTTCCAACCGGAATATTGTAAATATCGCCATTACATGTATACTTATATACATCTAAAAAGGCAAAACCCAAGAATGAAGAAAGTAAACGACAGACGACAATCAGTTTGACTCAAACCGGACATGTTAGGCAGTCTTAAACACGGCACTGTTTTGAACCCCTTCTATTCTAGTCTGCTTATAATACTTCTCTAAGCAGCTTTCCATCGTTAACCCCAGCACAAGTAAGACATCGGTGTAATTCGTCTTAAGCTCAAGTCCAGCTCCAGCAGCATCAGCATCTATCCATGGCTTCTGTCGTGCTCCATGTCGCAAAGCTTCCAGCTTTCGTCTTCACCCTGTCCCTTCTTCTCTCCTCTGCACTTGGTACGGTAACCATGGTGGTATATACAAACTACAAAGCACGGCCTGTGTTCTGACGATGGCTGTTTCCTGATGGCAGGGGCGAGGGTGGTGTGCGAGCAGCTGACGGCGGAGCTGTGCGCGTTCGCCGTGTCGTCCACGTCGCGGCGGTGCGTGCTGGAGAACACGCACTGCGCTTGGGGGCGGCCGACGGAGTACCAGTGCCGGACGTCGGAGGTGGTGGTCGAGGACGGCCGGCTGGCGGGGCGGGTGGAGACCGACGGCTGCGTGCGCGCGTGCGGCGTCGACCGCGCCACCGTCGGCATCTCCTCCGATTCCCTCCTCGACCCGCGCGTCGCCGGCGCCGTTTGCTCCCCGGCCTGCCTCCGGGGATGCCCCAACATCGTCGACCTCTACTCCAACCTTGCCGCCGGAGAGGGTAACCACAGACCACACTCAATCCTCACAAAACAAAATCACTTGCCTTTGATTCTTGAATGTGTTTGCTTTTGGATGAAACTTACTAGGTTGAGCCGCACGTATCATGTGAAACATTTTTTTGGGGAAACCGACAAACTTTATGCAAATCTGGCTGACTGGCTATGAAATTTAAGGTTAAAAAAAGGCTTTTCAACTTTATAAATTTTAATAGTATTTTTTCCTTTTCATTTCTCAAGTCAATTCTGTTCATGAAATTTTATACAGATATACTATAAATAAATGCATTAAAAGAAAATAAAAGCGTTTATAAGAGTACAGCGCCACAAGGTTAGGGGAATTAAGGTACAACACAGGAGAGAAAGAAGACCCAAAAGATTATAAGTTTGAACCTATCCATGAATCAATAAGCGAAGAAGTTTGAGCCTTGGCTCGATGAATCAGCAGAGATGAGCATTTCTGAGAAATTGAATAGAGCGATTGAGAGTGCCAAACTCACTTTAGGGGTTGCTTGAATCCTCCCATTTTAGAGGAGTTAGAATCTACTTAATGGACCAAAAGATTACTAGTTTGAACCTATCCATGAATCAATAAGCGAAGAAGTTTGAGCCTTGGCTCGATGAATCAGTAAAGATGAGCATATCTAAGAAATTGAATAGAACGATTGAGAGTGACAAAATCACTTTAGGGGCCGCTTGGATCCTCTCCTTTTGGAGGAGTTAGAATCTACTTAATGGTTTAAGCTATTTGACTTGAAATCTAACCCTCCGAAGTTCACTCCCTCCGTATCAGATTTAGAAGTCATTTTGGACAGTTACACAATCTCTAAAATATAACTTTGACTTTATATTTTTATAAAAATACTCATCATAAAGTGGTATATTTATAATTTTATAAAAGTATTTTTCAAGACAAATATATTTATATGGTTTTGATATTTTCAAACTCAACAACTTAAAAGTTATTTATGATTTATGTCCCCAATATTTGACCCAAACCTTACCCAAAACGACTTCTAAATTCAATATGGAAGGAGTATAAGCTTATCATAAATTCACAGTGTGGGGATAGAAATCCATCTTATAGATTATTATGCTATATGTTTCTACTCTGTAACTTATAGCAAACTATTTGTCGGATACCCAAATTAGGGTACCCCATGCCAAACACATAACTGGGCTCAAAAACGCAAAACCGAGTCGCACGGCAACCAAAGCCTAGTCCACTAAGGCCCAACACGTTGCACACCAAGTCACCCGAGCCCTCCCTTCAGAGGCCTCGGACGAACCCGCGCTTCCACGCCTCGTCCGAGCCCCTTCCCGCTGAGGCCTCAGACGAGCTCTACAGCGCCGAGACCACAGTACAAGGCAGGGATGTGCACGTTATCATAGTAAAGGGATAGTTACCTCTGTAAATCCGATCCTCTCCTTATGACTATAAAAGGGGAGGATCGGTGCCCTCCAAAGGCAAGCCAAGCTCGCTCTAGCCCACTCGATATTGGCACTTCCTCAATCACCCACGAGATTTAGGACCAACTCCTCTCTCAACTAGCTTGTACACCCCTATCTATCAGCACTTTGGTGCAAGATAATACAAGTCTCTCTTCCCCTCAGTGGACATAGGGCATTCTTTTGCCCGAACCAGTATAAATCTCTTGTGTTCTTCTTGCCACATTCCAGATTTGGGAGCACGCACCATAAATTCACTCGTTGGTGTTAGGACCGCCAGTTCTAACACTGACACTATTCAACTCATTTTTCATATAATAGAACTGCAATATATAAGCATCTTCATTGCATAGCTAACAATAATATACAAATGTATTCTATATACAATCATATTAGCTTAATAACATATGTCTAAATTATAATTTGTTAAAATAAAGTTAATTTGAAAGATGCAAACGGGCCTTAGACAAAATTGCTATTGACTACCACATTCGCCTACAACTCAACAAGTGGTGTCATATTTGATTGTAGAATAAGTAAAAGTATGAGCACAAGTCTGGGACTTATTACTTAGTTTGAACATGTCACTCCACAAGAGATGATCTGACCAATAGTGTGCTCGTATAATTTTCCTTGGACTGATCTTTGGACATATACCCGAATATACTCATTTTAGTAGGATTTTATGCTGTTCATGGGGTTCAGTTTGGGAGAAAGTGTGCTTAATTAAAAAAAGAAGCATTTGTTTGTATTACTTGGACTCTGTTATCTTAGAGATTGTTTGTAGAGCTCCATGTAATTCTAATTCTCTATGCAAGCTGATTTTTTGATATGTGACTGAAAGTGATTCTCTTTGATTTTTTAGCGTAAACTCTTAAAATCACGATAGAGAATCACTTTACGTAATCAATAAAAGCTATTTTTCAGCTCTCAGCCTCTTAATTTATTTTAGGCCGTTTAGATGTTGGTATTGAGGCCCAGACATTGACATTGGCATTGGATACCTCCAATTCCATTGTTTGGATGGTCTTGGTATGGGCAAGTGGAATTGAGCTCTAATACCACACAACATTGGATCCACTTGCACGGCCCTGCAACCCCTTGCCGGAGACTGGCTTCCCCTCGCGCACCATCCCCTTTGCCACCTCGCAGCAGAGCTCCTTCCCCTCATCTTCTCTTGCTCCGACAAGGTGTGGCACCAATGGTGACGAGGACGATGGCGAGTGGCGGCGCGAAGTCAGGTGAGGCGAGTGGCGGCGAGCGCACATCAGTTAGCCAGCGCAAGGGAACCCCCATCGATGGCCAGCGCCGAGATCCCCCATCGACGACCCTTCTTCCCCATGGATGTTCGAGCTCCTTCTTCCTCGGGGCCGGCGGCGCTCCTTCGCCGCATCGGGGTCCCTTCTTCCTCACGGATGGCGCTCCCTCCCTTGCATTCGATGTCGGCAAGGCGCACAACCGCTCTCTCCCCTGCCTCCTCCATTAGCGAGCAGGGCCGTCACTCCCTGCATCCTCCACCAGCGAGCAGCACTGCCTCCCTTGCCTGCTCTGCCAGCGAGGCATGCCGGTCCTCCGCACCCTCGCGCCGCCGCTCCTTTTTTTTTCAATTCCATGGTTGCATGCATCCAAACAGGAATTTGAATTGGATGCTTCAGAGGATTCCAATAGTCAATGCAATAGCCATCCAAACAATAGAATTGAATTGTAGCCCAATGCAATGTCATGGCTCATTTGGTATTGGAACCAATTCAATGCCAAACTCTCCAATATCGACATCCAAACACAGAGATTCACTTCACAGAATCAGTAGAGAATTACTTCCCTCTAGAATTGTATTGTTACTGTTGTAGGTACAACCTGCATTTCAGTCAAAAGATGACTATATACATACAACAGTAATAAATAATTAATAAAAACTTATTTTAGATGTAGTTTTATTTTATTTCAATCGCATAATAGAGGCATGTGCATATAGCCATCCCATTACAACAGAAAACATAAAAACTAAGAAAACGTTACAATCCGGCCGGCCGCTCGTCACATACAACTGAAAACAAAGTAGTAATAGTAAGAAATTAAAATTGTTCGTCTTCTAGCTCTAGCCGATCTTGGGGACCTTGGCGACGTTGCCGGCCTTGTCGACGAAGACCCGGACGCGCTTGTCGTTGAATTCAGTGGTGACCAAGGAGCCGTCGGGCACAAGGACCACCTGCACGTCCGGGCGGTCGGCAAGAATCTTGTGCTTGGCCGCCTCCGACGGCAGGCCCTCCACCTCCGGCCACGACTTCTTGCTGTTGTCGCTCATGGCCACCGATTCGACTAGCTAGCGTGGTTTGCCTTGCAGGTGGCTGGAGCTGCTGCTTGGTATTTATAGGTCAGGTGACTAGGTGAGGATAGATGATCGATGTGGCCTTGCACGAATCGATCGGCCGGCAAGAGGCATCTTTAATTTCACACTGGATGAGCATATGCCACTTCAATAATATAAACATGTAAGCGTTTGCGTCAATTTTTTTTGGGTTTGGTTTCAAGCTGGCATTTGACTGACATTTGGTGGGTGTCGCTCTCTCGCTAGCTTTCTCCGGGCAGTGGGTGTGTCGACGTGTGTGTGTCGAATGCGCCGGCCTTGGATTGGACCAATTCTGTGTCCATGGCATGCGTGTCAAGTTGTAGCGACGAGTACGGCCGACTTCGCAATGTCTTATTTACTCTGTCATCTCTGAAAAAAATGATTCCTAGTATTTTAAGTTTAACTAACTTTAAAAACATCTATGATATAAAATAAGTATATTAGAAAAATATATTTAATAATAAAATTTAATGATACTAATATGATAATATAAATATTAATGTTTTTTTTTTAAGTTTGACCAAAGTTTTAAAAGTTCAACTTTAGAAACAGAGGGAGTACAAGACTTGATGCTATTATCATTTAGTTGGCTGTTACGTTGAACTTAGAAGTTAGTATTACTTATAATATATAAGTTCTGGTGCATAGTAATTGGGAACATATACATATGCCTGAACTAACTGAATGTATATTTACAATGGCAGGCGTAGCTTTCTCAGAGTTGTGCGAGGTACACCGTTCGAACCCTCGCCGTGCCATGGCACAGCTCCAGAGCTCCGGTGAGGCACATAGCGCTCGTGCTACTTCTGCTCCTTCACCAACGGCGCCTCCTTCAGCTTAACCAGATATTTAGATGATACTATTGATTTATAGATAAATTTATATACCATTGATCATTGTTTAGAGAGTTATATTTATTATTACATGACATGTTTTCAATACTTTCAAAGTTATTTTTGCTTCTCATATCAATATATCATGCTTACTGTAATCCAAGCATGGTTGTGCCTTCGAGCTGTAAGCCAACACACCAGGATTTTGGGATAGGGCCAGAGCGTTCGCTACTTGTCGACCTTGTGGCTATGTTTGCATTTCGGAGCCATCATTCAGTGGCCATGCAATAAAAAAGGGAGGTGGACTGAAAGAGAGATAAGGGCTGCAAGGAGAGAGATGGAGAGGTTTTTGTTTTGCAATTTTAATCAGCATGGTCAAGTAGCCAATCGGTGGTGGCGCGGTGAGTTTTGAACCTTTAGTCGAGCGCAACGATTGAGGACCCAAATAATCATTTTTTTAGTTTGAGAACTCAAGTAAGAATAATTAGTGGTCGATTGAGTATCTAACTAGTTACTTTTTTAGTTTGAGGACCCAACCAAGAATCCATAAAAATTTTAAGGATGAGATATATAAATCATACACTAACAACATCATTATCTTAGCAATTATTTGCATGCTATGGAGAAATGTCCAAAATCTACTTGTCTTAAGAGCCAGGCTAGGGAATTTTTTTGCATGAGTTGAGTCAAGCTCATAGTATCTGAGCCTGACTAAACTGTATGCAGTTAACCAATCACAATGCACAACCTGAATGAGCTTGTTCTAGTTTTAGTGTCCAGTCTACTAGCTAGTCATCAGACACTAACCAATCACATCGCCTAAAGCGTCATATGGATCCGAAAACAAGAGATATTTAGGGACAGAGAGAATACTTTGGGTGGTGTTTGGATTGTGTGTTAGAATGGGAAAAGGATACGAGGTGGGTTATGTTGAGGCAGGTTTATGATAGGATTACGAGACCTTTGGGTTGCATTATTTTGTGGGGCCCATAAAATTAAAAAGAAAAAGAAAGGAAAACTGGAAGACAAGCACGTTCTCAGGTCTTCTTACTCCCGTGAAGTGCTTGCTAATCGCCTGCCTGCCTTCCCGGTCTCGTTGCTCTATCCACCGATCGCCGGACACCATTCTCTAGCTTTGCTTCACCGTGCGGCCGTGCCCCTGCACCTATAGAATCGGGTGTTGTTTAAACCCACTTGGTTCTCCTCGCACGAGAGAATTCAGAGCATTGCTGGCTCCTCCGCGTGTGGACATGTGACAAAGTATGTTTTACATAAAGACCCTCTGTATTGTATAAAATCAACACGCAGTCCAACTCATCCGTCTAGAACAGTAAATATGTTCTAATATGTTTCATATAGACCCCTAAACTAAATTTTATTTTTACGTGAAGAAGGTAAAATTCTAAAGCAAGTCATTGTATCGAAAACAACCTTGCAACTTTCCAGAAACGCCCCGCTCAGCCGCTCGCACCCAGCACCGCAGCCTGCCCCGACGGCCTTGACCTTACGATCCTTCTCTCTCCCTTCTCTCCTCCCTCGCTCCGGCTTCAACTCCGAAACCCTAGCCGCCACATCTTCCTACGCTCCCAGTCCCCTCCGCCTTGTCGAGTCGCCGTGTTCCACACCGCCGTCTTGGGCGGCGCCCAAAACAACCCTAGCCGCCGCCTCTTTTCTCCTCTCCACTCTACCTCGCTATGTTGGTGGAGCGCATCTGGACTGTGGTGGACGAGCGTGCCGCGACATATCAACGAGGAAAGCAGCCCTGGCTCCGACCTTCCCCTCCATCCGTGGAGGGCAGCATCCTACCGTCTTGGGCCTTCTTCTCTGTGGCCATCGACGAGGATATTGCCTAGATCCTGGTGGTACATGAGGATTCCACCGGATCTGATCTTGGGGGTGAGGCGGCAGTGGCAAGTTCATGCCTCTTTCTCTCTCGAGCCATTCGTCTGGTTTCGTCTCCTCCACTCCCTGTAGTCCCTTATTGGTAGGCGTCTCCATTGGCACCTTTCAGATCTATCGTCGGGCGCCGGTGACAAACCTGCTAACGACGGGCATGAAGACGTGCGACCGTACCACTGATGTGCTTTCTCGAGGTGTGATGGGCTTTCAGTTTTCTTGTCCCCTAGCTGCTCCCATAAGCTGGTTGTGATGGGCTTTCAGCTTTCTTGTCCCCTAGCTGCTCCCATAAGCTGGTTGCTGTTTGGTTCCATCGCTGCAGCGATTGAGCTGTGCTCACATATTTTGGTTCATTGATTTGGTGTTTGAAGATAGGGAGCTTGCGATGATTGGAAAGATGCCTGACAGGCTTCAGGCGGCTGGGTCCTTTCTGATAAAGATCTTTAGCTCTCAAGCAGTATGTTTTTTTGATAAAAAAAACTTGACAAGATTTTTTTAGTCTTCTTACTTGAATCATAATTTCGACTGTTAATAAATTACTAGGCTTGAATTTGTTAGAGCTAACCAGCTAGGCTTGAATTTTCAATGTTGGAATTGGAGGAGAGACAGGAGAGACTTTGGTTTATGCAGTGTTTTATCATTTTCTAATGCACTAAATTCTGAGAATGGCATTCAGGGGTTCTAGGTTCTTTTTCGTAGAAATCTTTCTGGCCTTCTAGAGGCAAGCAGTAGCAGGACTCTTGATTGATGTGAAATGAAACTTTCCTAGCGCACAATTATAGTCTTGAGGTAGGGTTGCTCATTTGAGTTAATGAACCCGCAGTAATATTTTGAAAAGCAGTCTTTAGAAATGCATTCATCAGAAATTAATGTCTTGTTTGTTCTGCTAATTAAATTCAGAATAACTGGATTCAGTTTGTTTGGACTTGTTTTTGTTTCTCTATTTATGCTAAAACAAATTAATGTTTCGATAACTGATAATTAGAGCTGCTTGAAGGCAGCGTCATCAATTGCTTTTAGTGTGAAATAAATCATAGAGGAGCAATGCATGGTGTTGAGATGTGTTAGGTAATTTTGAAACAATGGAGATCCGTGCAGCATACATTGTTTTTAGAACATGCTAACTGAAAGGTGCATTTGTCTTGAAATAGCTCACTGCTTTATGTCTTGAAACAGCTGTTTACTATTATGATTTAGTATGAGGAGCTCACTGATTTATGCCTTCAAACAGCTTTTAACAATCTATTATTTTTAGCCGCTGATGCCTTGAAACAACTCCGCCTGTGCTGGGGTGCCTTAGTGTCTTAGCATAGCAGGTCCCAAGCCCTGGTAAAGGAGGAGGGTTGTGTATTGGTGTGGCGAGCCGGACGTAAAAAACCAGCCACTCTTATGGAGATGAGACCGATAGACTCGTTGGGGGCGTAACCCTCTTAGCGACACGCCATGTCGGATCCCGGGCATGGTGTCAAATGAGCAAGGGGTCGGGTCGTCACCCCCGTGACGCGCCGTGTCGTGATCCGTGGGCACGGTGTCAAGTGAGCAAGGATCGGGTCGTCGCATCCTTAGTGGCGCGCCACATCGGCGCCAGTGTGGTGAAAAATGAGCAAGGGTCTTCACACCACCGACGGGTGCGAAGGGGTAAGGAAGCTAGTCGAGCCCACTAGGATTCGTCTAGGTAGCTGGAACGTAGGGTCCCTAACGAGTAAGTTAAGAGAGCTAGTCGATGCGGCGATTAGGAGGCATGTAAATATTCTATGCGTTCGAGGAGACTAAATGGAAGGGCCGAGGTAAGGCGAAGGAAGTGGAGGATACCGGCTTCAAACTTTGGTACACGGGGTCAACATCGGGTAGGAATGGTGTAGGCATCTTGATCGATAGGAGCCTTAAGGATGGAGTAGTTGATGTTAGGAGGCAAGGTGATCGAATCATCCTTGTCCTATTTGGTAGTTGGAGATTTGGTCCTGAATGTGATCGGTGCCTACGCCCCTCAGGTAGGTCTTAGCGAGAACACCAAGAACCAGTTTTGGGAAGACCTAGATAGCATGGTTAATACCGTGCCTATCAACGAGAAACTCTTCATAGGAGGAGACCTCAACGGCCATGTGGGTGCAACTAATGTAGGTTTTGAGCGGGTGCACGGGGGGTTCGGGTATGGTAGTAGTAATCAAGAGGGGGGGATGTTTTGAACTTCGCGTCGGCCTACGACTTGTTGATAGCGAACACCTTCTTTAGGAAGAAGGAATCCCATCTAGTGACTTTTCATAGTGGACAACACTCGAGCCAGATCGACTTTATCCTCGCAAGGAGGGAGGATAGACGTGCTTGCTTTGATTGTAAGATGTTACCAGGGGAGTGTGTTGTCCCTCAGCACAAGCTTGTGGTGGCGGACTTTCGCTTTCGGGTATGTGTCCACCGGGACAAACGGGCCAAGATTGCGAGAACGAAGTGGTGGAAGGTTATAGGGGAAGCAACGCAAACGTTTAAGGAGAGGATGATAAGCGAGGGGCCTTGGGAAGAAGGAGAAGATGCAGATGACATGTGGCTAAGGATGGCAACATTTGTTCGGAAGGTGGCTTCAGAAGTGTTTGGCATGAGTAGGGGAGGCAAATGATAAGCGAAAGACACCTGGTGGTGGAATGACGAGGTGCAAAGGGCCATTAAGGAGAAGAAGGAGTGTTTTAAGCGCCTCCACCATGACAAGAGTGCAGCCAACATTGAGAGCTATAAAATAGCGAAGAGGGTTGCAAAGCGAGCGGTGAGTGTAGCAAAAGGTCGCGTATGATGACCTTTATCACTGGCTAGGCACGAAGGAGGGGGGGAGAAGGACATTTATAGGATGGCTCGGATCCGCGAGAGGAAGACAAGGGACATCAACCAAATCAAATGCATCAAGGATGGGACAGATCGACTTTTGGTGAAGGACGAGGAGATCAAGGATAGATGGAGAGAGTACTTCGACAAGTTGTTTAATGGGGAGAATGAGGGTCCTACCTTTGAGTTGGACGACTCATTTGACGATACCAACAGACGCTTTGTGAGGAGAATCTAGGAGGCAGAGATCGGGGAGGCTTTGAAGAGGATGAAGGGAGGTAAAGCGGTGGGCCCTGATGGTATCCCCATTGAGGTGTGGAGATGCTTGGGCACTAGAGCGATAGTGTGGTTAACTAAGCTTTTTAACCTCATTTTTTGATCTAACAAGATGCCTGAAGAATGGAGGAGAAGTATATTAGTACCTATCTTCAAGAACAAGGGTGATGTTCAAAGTTGTACGAACTACCGCGGGATTAAGTTGATGAGTCATACAATGAAGCTCTGGGAGAGGGTCATCGAGCATCGCCTGAGAAGAGTGACAATTGTGACCCAAAATCAGTTTGAGTTCATGCCTGGTAGGTCGACCATGGAGGCGATTTTCCTTTTACGTCAGTTGATGGAGAGATATAGGGAACATAAGAAGGACTTGCACATGGTCTTCATTGACCTCGAGAAGGCATATGACAAAGTACCGGGGAATGTCATGTGGTGGGCTTTGGAAAAGCACAAAGTACCAACTAAGTATATTTCCCTCATTAGGGATATGTACAGGGATGCGGTGACGTTTGTCCGAACTTGTGATGGTGACACCGGTGACTTTCCAATTAAAATAGGACTACATCAGGGTCAGCATTGAGCCCTTATTTATTTGTCTTGGTGTTGGATGAGGTCACAAGGGACATACAAGGTGATATCCCTTGGTGTATGCTCTTTGCTGATGATGCGGTGCTAGTGGATGACAGTAGGGCAGGGGTTAATAGGAAGTTAGAACTATGGAGACACACGTTAGAGTCGAAAGGGTTTAGACTTAGTAGGACCAAGACCGAGTACATGAGGTGCGATTTCAGCGCGACTAGGCATGAGGAGGGAGACGTTAGCCTAGATGGGCAAGTGGTGGCCAAGAAGGATACTTTTCGGTATTTAGGATCGATGCTACAAAAGGATGGCGACATAGATGAAAATGTCAGGCATAGAATTGCAGCGGGTTGGTTGAAATGGCGCCAAGCTTACGGCGGCCCTTTGTGATAAAAAGGGTGCCTCGAAAGCTGAAGGGTAAATTCTATAGGACGGCGATTCGCCCGGGCGATGTTATACGGTCTTTGAGTGTTGGCCCACAAAAAGGCGACATGTCCAAAGAATTGAGTGTGTGGCAGAGATGCATATGTTGCGTTGGCTTTGCGGGCACACCAGGAGGGATAGAGTGCGGAACGACGATAATCGGGATAGGGTTGGGGTGGCACCAGTGGAGGAGAAATTGATTCAACACCGATTGAGATGGTTTGGACATGTCCAACGGAGGCCTCCCGAGGCGCCAGTGCGTAGTGGGGTTCTGAAGTGGGCCGATAACGTAAAGAGCGGTAGAGGTCGACCTAAACTGACTTGGGACGAGTCAGTTAAGAGAGACCTTAAGGAGTGGAATATCTCCAAGGATTTAGTTTTGGACAGGAGCGCTTGGAGACTGGCAATCAACGTGCCTTGGCACAGTGTATCTCTTTCAGTTGCATGTAGGTTGTGGTTGGCTTTTTTTTATTCAGAATGAATTTTTATGTCTGGTCAATCTGATGCTTTAACTATATAAACATGCTTTTAATTAGTGTGTACAGTTAAAATAAATCATGATTTAACTGTCTGCTGCTTAATGTTTTCTCTTTGCCATGTACAATTTTGTGCCTTCTGATTGCCTGTAAGCCACCTTGTCTATGGCATAGAACTTAGTGACTTAGTGTGGCATAGATGTTCATGGGATTTATATTAGTACCGGCTTGTCATGTTAAAGATCAATTGTATACATGACCCTTGTGTCTGTTAGCTTCTCTAATTTTAACCATCATTTAGAAAATGTCCTCAATCAGATTGCTACCCCCCCCAAAAAAAAAAATGTATACATTCTGAATTCTCTTGGTTTCTTCCTGACTGACGCTTAGATTAGGTGAAACTTATCGATCTTTACATGTTTATATGATTTTCTTAGTCCCTATAAACATCATGCCTCATGGCCTCTTCTGTTTACAGTGCAGCAACTGAAGAAACTAATCAGCGAAGGAAGGTTCAAGTTCTTTTGCCTCTATGAGTTGCGGCGAAGTGCTCATTGACGTGTCTTTTAATTTGTTTGTAAACTTTATATATCTACTCTAATGATCACCATGTATTTGCAATTGTAATGGATGGATATGTAATGTATGGCCCATAGAACCATAATGGCTACGGTAGCCATGCATATAGTGAAGGCTTGTGTAATCTATCGCTGAATAGAACCATAATGGCTGCGATGGTTGTACAACTCATGTTTGTGAATGCTTCATCATTCGTGCCAGACATTAGATGATATAATAATTTTTTTTTACTTTTCTGTAAAAATGTTAGTGATAATTGTCCTAAGTATCTTTGTTGTATCTATTGCTTATAAATTGTTTGTTTCCTCAGATCACTGTAGGGCGCCCGAAGGGCGCCTGATGTTCTAGTAGGATCCAATATCCCGCTTCCCGACCAGCAACATAGGATGATCCACCTCCCCTCCAGCGGAATAGGCTCTCCAGCTTTGCTTGGATCGGGCCGTCCTTTTTGCATTATCAAGGCCCATCCGAGCATTGAGCCTGCCTGAATAGTCCCGGGCTCCTCGCACATTTCATTCTCCTGTCCCATCGCTCGCTGGTATACTAGCGACTGACTGGCTAGTCCCTCCTGCCGCCGTCGCTTCGTCCTCCCAACTCCGGCGCCGGCATCTTTTTCCTCGCTCCAGCCCCCACCCGGCCGCCCCACTCCTCTCCTCCCCCTACGAAATCTAGGATCAGATGAGCAGCCTCGACTGACGCCCGCTTCGCCGGATTACATGGGGCCGCCGGCGGGCCTCCATCCCGCCTCGCCGCCGCCGGCGATATCAGGCGCCGTGGCGGTGGCGGCGTGCGCCGCCATGGCGGTGTCCTACGTCGCTGTCCTCTACGCCCCGACGGTCATCCTCCGGTTCCCGCCACCGACCTCGCTCCGCAGCTTCCTCCACCGCCGCTTCGCCTGCGCCGCCGTCGCATCGGCCGCCTCCGCCCTTGCCACCGCGTGCCTCCTCCGAGTAAGCGCTTTCCCCTGCTCTCCTCCGGTACATGCCTCCTGTCCAATACCTGAACCTGAACTGAACGGATACCAAATCCCCCTCTTCTCTTCTTCCTTCCGCCTCAGGTCTGGAGCCTCGGCGACTTCGTTGATATGGTTGCTGTGTTCGGCGTTAGGAAGGATCACTTGGTGAGCGATCTTTTCCGAATATAAGCTACAGTCCCGTAGCTCGCTCGCTCGTTAGTCTTGAGCTTTTCATGATTGTATTCAAACTTTGGTCCTTCTGCAGATTCAGGCCGTGGCGATTCCACTTCTCCTTACATCCCTAGTGTATGCTGGGTCATTCGTCACTAGATTGTGGCTACTAGCGAGATCGAGCTCGTGGGGCACTGGCGATGAGGTGGAGATAGGCTGCGCCCAGAGGCTTGCACAATGGATCCAAGCTGCTGCTGCGGATGTTATGGTTTGGCGGAACTATGTAGTGGTCTGTTCCTGTTCTTCTTCCCACTCTTACCATTTTTTTTTTTTTTTTACTTATAAGATACACATGTTGTAAACCAGTGATCGAAGGTTATTGTAGCAAACTAGCAATAAATGAAGAAGTGTTGACTCGTTGACTGAACATCTGAGTGTGAGGACCATAATTACCAGCTAACAATTAGTGTAATGCCTTTGCAATCTGTAGTACTGTTTAGGATGCTACTGATATTAATTAGTGCTACTACTGAGAACACTTTGATTCCCTCTTCTATTCTAGTGATATTGTTTGGTGATGACCTTTTGACCAGGCACCATTTACTGAGGAGCTGGTTTTCAGGGCATGCATGATACCTCTTCTTCTATGCGGGGGTTTCAAAATGTCATCAATTATATTTCTGAGTCCAGTCTTCTTCAGTCTAGGTAAATTTCTATAGTATCTTTTTTTTTTTTTTTTTAGGAATCAACTTTGGCTTTATCTTTTTTAACCTTCTCATCTACGGGCACACATCTGTAAAGGGTGGCTCAATGAGTGAAACGATCTTGCTCTAGAGTAGGATGCAGCGCAAGATAGTAGCTAGGTTCTGAACAAAGTTTGGGTCCCATCACAAGTTTCAGTTAATCAGGGGCATTGGACTAGTAGTGGTTGTCTTTGTCAGTTCGGTTTGTTAGGATATCTCATTTGTTACGGGGTTTTCTTTAGCTGTTATGAGCGGCATTCTATATTAATGTTGTGCCAAGCGTCACCATGGCGAACCAACGATAGCATCGACATTGCTTCAGTCGGTTCAGGGGTTTATTTCTCAGTTTGTTAGATCAAAGATATGAGCTTGTTTGGTTTGATAAGTTTGTTGGTTTGTTAGGACTTGGCTATTTAAATAGGCCAAACATTATCATTTGTTTGTTAAGCCAGATCAGTACAGAAGTTGTTGCTTCTTGCCCAGAACAAATCTATGATCTCAACTCGCTGCCAGGGGTTCAAACCCTGGCTGCTGGTCGGTCACCATTGTGCCCTCCTCAGCCTTTCGGATCCTATGATCTTATCATTAGCAGATTGATTTATAACTTAGATGGGCTTAGCTGATTGTAATTAGTGAACTCAAACAATATATGGAATCTATCATCCACTACCTCTTGCTGTCCCTGCCTCTTGGTCACATGTGCGCGATTATTGGACTCTAAGCCATGGTCTCGAGGGCCTTGGTCACGCCTGAGTACATCACACGATTAAAGCCCACGCAATGCTCCGGCCTCCAATCATCCACAACCGTCACTTCTGGTATCTGCTTTGTCTGGTTCCAATCCCATTTTGCAAGATGTGCTCTCCAAGAAGATCAACATCGTTATATCCATTGACGTCCATCCTCATGGATCTGAAGCAGATGGTCCAATCCCTGATTCTGTTGGTGTCAATAGCAAAGATCCTGGAGTCGCTTGTCAGTGAATGTCATCAGCCTCCAAGCGTTACACGACGAGAGTGCCAAGCAGGTTTGCAAACTGAACCTTGCAATATCGTGTCTGGACTCTGGATTGCACACTGTGTGGTGACAACGGCCCTGCTTAGGATGATCAGGCCAGTTTGATCAGGAGACGAAGACCTAAAATTTTCCAATCTTTCTTGCTCTAATTGTGCATACCACACTACATTCTAATGCCTATACATTCTTTGTTGTCAATACTGATGTACTCCTTCTAATTAGAACTGAACATTCTGTTGACAGCACACTTACATCATTTATTCGAACTACACAAGCAGGGATGCAATTTTATGAGATCGCTACTGATAGTAGGTATTTTTCTTTACACATCTTGTTTTCTCCTTTAGTATCTTCCTGCAATGGTTCAGAAGAAAATTTTCTAGCTAGATTAACTTAGCATTGGTGTCAGAAACTCAGAACAGACTGTTGGACCTATATTTGACTAACTTTATTTCTATTGAAATCAAGGAGAACTATAACATATTAGGTTATTATGTTTGTTCTCCAGTGACATGTTTACCTTTAAATTAGTTGCACTATGGTATCAAATATTCACTACCACAGTACCACTGCACTGCATCTGCATTCCAGAAGAGTCAACATAGATACATTAAGCTATGGTCTTAGTATTCCTATCTTCATTCTTCTATGCTATAACCTTAGGCTTGTTTTGAGATGGTTCCGGTCTAGGCACTGGGCCTTATTGCTCCTACAGATTGTTTCTGAAGCTAGAAACTTGTTTCTGAAGCTAGAAACTTACACTTCTGTTACTTTTTAGTTTTTACTATTCTTGGTAAGAAAATTGGCATCTTCAAACTCATTAGTCTTCTTTAGTCCTCCACATATTTTTGCAGACATTGGCATAAAAAACTGGATAACTTCTGTTTCATTGATTGTGGACACCTTTTGCTGCACTTTCTGATTTAAATTCTTACCTTCTCTCCTCAGGTGTCCAGTTAGGCTACACTGTAATCTTTGGGTGGTATGCTGCATTTTTGTTCATTCGAACAGGTCTCACTCATTCCTTTATGTTGTCACCTGTGTTATTATTTTCTTGCTATTCTTGCTTGAAATCTTTTTCTGGTTTTAGAATTGAAGTTTCCATGTTATCATTCATACTTGGTTCATGCTAGTTCACGCTCGATCAATTTTTTTGGATAATGAAATTTGCACTGTATGTTTTATGATTACCAGTTATGTTTAGTATGATATTCCATATTGCAGAAACATGAAAAGCAAACCTTTGACAGCAAAATGATGATCCCATGTTCCATATTTCATCTTTGTTTTTTCAAATTTCAACCATATTTGGGTACATTCGTAGTTTATGGATTGTAACCTGGCTGGATGATTGTGCTTGCACTCCAATTTCCATTTGGTTTTATGGCGTGATGGATGGTTACTATAGATATTTTAGTGTAAGCAAGCTTAATATGGATCTGATAACAAGGTTTCATTGTTCACTGACTTCCATTTTTTGGAAAAAAAATACAGGGAATCTGTTATGTCCAATTATTGCTCACGTCTTCTGTAATATGATGGGTCTGCCTGTTTTCTCGTCCCCACAAACAAAAGGTGTGCGTTTGTATACATATTATGTATGTCCTGTTTTCTTTTTATAAAACGAATAATAAAACATAAGGTTTGTAAAGTTATTGTGCCCAACTTCTTATGTTGCCTTGTGTTTTTGTCATAGGAGCGGCATCGGTAGCATTTGTGGCTGGATCAATATCCTTCTTTTGGCTGCTTTTTCCTGCAACAAGTCCTGAACTGTACAACAGCAGTTCTGATCGCTGCAATTGCTGGCATGGCTTTTGCAATTGGAAATAACATAGAACTAGATTGGAGAGCTACGGATCCAAACATGAAGCTACTAACAAGTGAAACCCCCAGGCCCTAGCTGACACTACTGTCAGATTTTCATTTGCAGGAACTCCACATGAATGTTGTAAAAACATTTTGTAGATATTTGTCCCTTGTTTTAGATTAAGACTCAAGAGGCTAAACTTGCCAAAAAAATTGTATTTTGCCACTTGTTAAATACGTACTGATGAAGAAATTGCTATCAATCCCTTCTCAAAGTATACTTGGCCTTGTTGACCTGCTTTTTATTTCTTTGTGCTTGCTACTGCATACTCTCACCCTGATCCGTTGTCCGTCATGTTCGTAAACGAGAGACATGTTTCCAAGTTAATATGCTTCATTCTTTTAATTACATGTTACTCCTGGATCTGTCTCACCCCTCAAAGTCGTGATAGTGTCATTCGGTTTTTGGTTGTACATACTTACCATTTGGGTTCCCATCCTTGTTAGGATCCTGGTTTTTACTCTCTTTTTTTGAGGAAGTAATCCTGATTTTAACAGTGCAGCAAACACCAACTGTCATGGTGTGAAAGATTTAAATTTGGTGTGCAAAATCAGCAAACACCATTATAGATGAACAACAAAACTTGTATAATTAGGTTCACCGTCATTAAAAAAAAAAAAAATACTAAACAATGTTGTACTTCTTCATGCAAAAAAGATTAGCCATAGCCGTGTTTATCAAAGTAGCATTGGTATCTACAAATAAGTTTATTATGAAATATATTCAATGATTTATCTAATTATACTAATTATGCTCATTAAAAAATAGCTCCTTACAAGAAGTCTAGAGGAGCCAAAAAAAAAAAAAAAAAAAAAAAAAAAATCCTCACATGTATTCTACAAACTATTACAAAAGTGCCACTAGCTTTTGTCAAATACTTTTCAAAATGGCTTTAGCTCTATCAAAGAAGCCACTCTAGAGCTGAGCCAGTGACTCGTATGGCAAAATACACAATTGGCAAAAGGATAATTGTGGGCCCCGGGTGCCATCGTGAGGTTAGGGTGTCTCACGGACTGTGACTCCCGCCGCCGCCGCCGCCGCCATCGCCGTTCGGTGTCTTCATCGCTGGTCCCCCTCCCTCCTCCCCCGGCATATCGCCGGAGGTCGGAAGGAGTGGAGATCCATTATTTTTTAGTAAGTTTTTTCTATTAGATTGGGTCTTTAGGTTTAGGGTTTCTCCATACCAAGTTTCTTGGTATTGAAGATTTATCTCTTCCTCTTGCTCTTCTCCGACAACGGCGAGGGTGTGGGGTGGAATCGTTTTCTCTATGGCGGACATGTTGAAGATGAAGGCGGCATCTACGGCATCAGCATCTTCATCGACATGACGATATGGAGACGTGTTTCCAAACGGCGGCATCAAGGCGGAGATGATGCCGCCACCATGGAATAATTTTCTCCGGTCCCTTCTTCGTTTTGTTGTGGTTGGATCTGGCCACGATGAAGGCCTACGAAGAATAATTTTCAGATCAGTCTTCCTCGTTCTTCGGTGGCAGAAAGAAGAAAAAGGAAGACACAAGGAAGAAGAAGAAGTTTCTCAACTCCGTCTGTAGGAATGTTGGTCGTCCATTAGGCATCTACTGTCTGGCCGAAAACAATTGTTGCTGAGTATTTACATGTATGGTCATCCATACAAAGCGTCAAATAGGATTGAATTTGAGATCTGGAGCTATTCACAGCGTAAGTACAATTTAGATGAATTTTTAGATATTTATGTAATCCAGAGGAACTATAATGTATTAATGTATCCAGCTATTATCTAATATAATTCTTTTTTCGTCGGAAAAAAGACTCGTGTGGCAAAGGTATGGCACTGTCCGTAGCTTGATCTCCTTGCGAAAGACCTATGAATTGCCTGCTGCTTGTCCGCTACGGCTGCCTGCCGTGCCTTTGAGAAACGCGTGACATGGAGAAAAGAGATGAGTCTAAAACTAGCAAATGCCCAACCATTATTTGGGCCTGTGGGACCAAGCATGTAGTCATCTAGCTGTAAGCACACATGCCCTCCAATGTCCCAATGTCGTCGCGCATAGGTCGCGAGCAGACGAATCGAGGTTGTGCATAGGGAGGTCTGACCCAGGCGTGCAGCGGCCGAGCAGCGCAGGAAGGCGGCATGAAGTAACAGCGCAGCCAACGGAACACATCAAAACATGTTGCGCAGGCATGGTTTATTTCGTTCAGTGGTATCGGTTCCAGCACACAAAGTAAATAAACACTAAAACCTCCATCCCGAAATACAAGGGGTTTTGGCTATGCATGTGAATAAATGCTTATCCAATTGAATAGCAAAAAACTCAACATTTCGGGGTGGAAGTAGTTGTTACGCAAGAACAATTTAATATCTTTGCAATGTTTTGCAGAAACATTGTTAAATTAAATACTTGATAAGCCTGCATGGTTTAAGAACAAAATGGGAGGCTATTATACTTGTTAGACAATCACATGTTAGTCAACGGATACATCAGGTACATCATGCATAGCAACATGAACTATGATGCTGAGTGTAAGAAAATTTTTCCACTATGCCTCGATCCCTATGTTGTAACTCCTGATTTAAAAGCCTATATGATTCTTGCAGAAAAACGGCATGGTCATCTACAGATGGTTCTAATGAGAGAGATTAGTGAAAAAAAATGATTTCTTTTCCTCCTACAGCAATGGTACAGGAACAACTAAGAAAAACTAACAGCTTTCATTTCCAATTTTTATCCAAAATAGCTTTGACACAACAATCCTGCAGGGAAGACCAAGTAGATGGTTCAGTTTGGTGAACATCAATAGTAAAAAGGTTCACATGGATTGACCACACAATCAAATGTGCGGATGCCCAGCTATGTAGGAGTATAACCAACACAATTACTGAACTATGACAATTGGTAAATTACTTTTACAGCTTTATGGCGTATAGTACAGACAGTATATTCACAACATTTCCTCTCAACCATGACAATGCACAAGCAAGTATACAGTTACAAGCAAGCCAGTATTATGAAAGCATGACAGCATGGCATTTCAATCATCTTTCTGATGTAAAGCACGAGGTAGACTATTACCATTCAGTGCGGCATGGTACACTCGCTTCTCCGCCAGCCCGAGGTCTGAAAGAACCAAGTTTCCCTGAAAAAAAGTCAAGATTTCCACAAAGTATTTACCTTAGTACCAAAAACTTGTACAGCAATAGCATTCCTCCATGCTAGTAACCATTTTTAAACGTCGGAAAGAATTAACATACCTCCACTGCCATCAATTTCCGTACATTATTTGCATAGAGCTTAGGATCATCCTTCTCTTGCTCAGAAGGATAGTAAACAGGTAAACGGACCACCTCTAGATAATTTACAAATTGACAGAGGAGCAGAAATACATGACGTGCCTGCAAATTTTTCAAGAGAATTCAGCAAAGTAAAATGATACAAGAACATTAGGTAATTTCAGAACTGTAAGTCACAAATAGACTGTTCCCAAACAGAATTTCATTCGACTAACTAGTTCAACAACTTGAGAACAACCGCCACACAGCACTCAAACTGTCAAACATGACAGATGCACTAAGATAAACATTGAGAAGAAAAGGAGCCACAGCTGTCTCATGAACTTTAGTAAGTGGTTTCCTTTTTTTTTTTTTTTTCTCATACACAGATCTGTGTGTCATAATATATCTACCCCTAACATTAAAGTGTGAAAGGTTCCTTCATCCTTTATTGCTCACAACCATCCGATGGGGATTCAAAGGACTCAATCATTTACCGTGCCTGTAAAAGTTGAGTAGCATGTCCAAGCACAGTGCAGAATCCAATTCCAAAACAAATTGATATATGAAATGTTTCCATGGTCTTATGCCTATATGAGTTAAGTGTTGAGGCATGGTACACTTGTACAGAGTCCAATCCCACATGACACAGTCATTGATAAATCTCTAAACCTCCAGTACCCATACAAGTTAGAGTTGCACGTGCCCTGGCACATCAGAGTCCAATTCCCAAACGAATTCAAACACATGACATGATAGCTAAATATGTCTCCAAGCCGCAAGTTGTCTAGATAACCACACAACAAGGGGAACGTCCCTTTGCAATGCAAAGGTATGTTTGCTAGTCAAATCGAAATGAAAATAAGAAAGGAGTCCAAGAAGACTCATGCAGGCCCATTAGGGCAAGTTCTGGTACAAAGGATCAGCATAGTCAAATCAAATTAAAATAAGAAAGTCTAAGAAGAGTCATACAGGCCCATTAGGGCAAGTTCTGGTACAAAGGATCAGCAAGTGAGGATAAAACTATGAGCACAACACTAATAAAGCTAAGCTCCTATGGCCAAATCATCCAAAGCCCTTTGGCCCCAATCATACAACATAAATGGGCCTCATCCCTAATGTTAGAGTGACAATTTTCTCGATATTATTTTGCATCTCCAAACCAAAATCATTGACGCAGATTTTAATTAAAAGGTCCAACAAAGCAATCCATTGTCAATATACGAGAAATGGAGAAAGTCATAGAGGCATCAAATGGTACTGAAATTGGGCAGTATTTTCTAAGCCTAAAATTAATCAAATCCAAATAATGCTATGGACCAGAAGTTATCATAATGAGGACGGAACCATTTTTAGATGCTGTATTTCATGGTACTGTATGTATCTACCTATTACTGGCCTTTAAATGCTAATTCGAATCAGACAAATTGCAGTGATACTCACCCCTGACATGGACTCCCATGCTGGATTAAATCTTTTGTAAGGATATCTCAAAATGACTGGTTGTACAGGTGCCTTTGCAAGAAAAGCACCTGTTTTGAATGGAAGGAGATAATCCCCATTTGTAGTTGTGCCCTCTGCAACAGTAAATAGTAAAATTATTAGTAAAGCATTAATAATGTACATAAGCAACAGTTTGGTCTTGCTATCAAAACTAGATGACAAACCCAACAAGGGAATCACCAGATTGACATGCCAACAATTCAGTGAGAAGTTAAAAAATATATATTCCACAAATAGGAAAAAAGACATGTATTCTGGCAAATAACCTTTAAAAAAAAAAATCATGAGTTGGTGTCCAGAACACGATTTAAAATCATATATGATCAGATATGAAGTTAATATGAACTTACCAGGGAAGAGTAGCATCATTGGTGCATTTTTCTGTTGATGAGCACGCTGGATTCTTTTGGTTACAGCACCTGTGTGCGGTATAGAATATCATAAGCCAAAAAAGGCAAAATGAAATCATGTATTTTGTACTGCTTACTATAGAAAACTACACCAGATATATAACAGAAGATGCAAAAGCGCCCCTAGTAGTAGTGCATCAAAGACTAAGTCTCAACTCCCAACCAATGTCTGTATAAAGAATGTGCTAAGCCTAGTAGTTGTATTGAACAAGCTAGCAATGCCATTTAATTTTCAAAATTCCTAAATCTAGTTAAACCCCATTAGATCTTTCATGACTTTTCCATTTTCAATCTTTTTTCCATTCTTGTGGTTCTTGAACTTTCATCAATTTACTAGATTTTTAGTTGGCTATGAAAATAACTCCCACCTAAATCTATCCACCTGTACAACTTCCATGTGCGATCCCATCAAAACAGGGATAAACAAATTAAGTAGTTTGTGATGAGATTCTACATCAAATGGGCTCTATAGTTTCAGGAGCATGGATGGAATTTAATAGTAGATATTAATCAACTAGCAGAAGGTTCAGTGCAGAATTTCCTGACCAAAATTTGGTAGTCAGTAGTACGTTATTTTTCCAAACATACTCAAGTTTTGACAATGAGAAAATAAGATATTATCCTCAAAAGCCACGAAAAAAGACAAACCATGTTGGTTTAAGACTATGGAAATCACCTGAAACACCTTTGAAATCTGATGTTTTCGACTCCCGCTGAACAAAAATGCATCCAAGACATTTGCTGCATAATAACATAACACATGTCATATTTTTCAATTTATCTCAGACGAAGTAAATACAAGTATTTGTCCAGTTAAACTATCTACCACAAGATCGTGTTATAATTTCTGGTAGAAAACTGAGCAAAAACATAACTCCAAAGACAGTAGAGAATGCTAGTACCTTATGAGACCAACTAGAGGCAATCTGGCCACTGATCTCTTCAAGAAGGATAGAGATATGCAAAAGAGACATGTCAAAATCAATATATTTTAATGGCAAAGTTTTGAGAAATCATATAAACAATTACATTATCACAAAATTTTACAGCAGTACCTTTGCAACAAAACTAGGAAAAGAGGCTGACATGTGATAAAGAATATCCACATAAGATACATGATTAGACACAATTGCCCCAGGCCTTTTGATTTCTTTAGACTGGTCCACATCGTCATCCTGAAATATTAATGAATTACAATAGCTGGAGATGACAGACACAAAATCAGCCATCTATAATATTCATTCCACTCATCACTCAAACCCCTCCTCACCCCCCCCCCCCACCCCAGTAGGATTCACTTGTAGTAGTCAGTCAGAAAAGGCCAAAATTACGTTGATACTATATTCTGCTACAAATGATGACCTTGCTACACAACCACCACTAGGTTTATCACATTATCATCAAATTCTGATGTCTGGTAAACTTCAGCCCCACAACACAAATACTTCCCCAACATCTGGAAACATTTTAGCTGCAAACAAACACATGGGATCACAATGTGGCAGGTAGGGGAAACAAACTATCAAATCTTCCATGCAAGTTGATAGATGCACCTATGCACAATGTGCACATAGTTCCAATAAATTTAATTAGTCAACAGATCCACTTTCTCATCCATACAGGAAAAAACATCCTGCCCACGAACAAACACAAAACACCCAGGCTAATAGCTATCATGTATATTGTATCAAATACTGTCAAAGATTACACTATCCAGCTCTTCCCTTGCTCAGGAATCAAGAGCAAAGAAGGCAAGCAGAAAATAAAATAATCAGAAGCTTGCATATAGACTAGAACTACTCATCATCACTACCTCGGCATTGGGGAAGCGGCAGTCGTACTCTCGGATCCAGTAGAACCCGAAGACGAACAACATGGCGCGAGCGAGTGCGCGGCCGCACCGCACAACCCCCGCCCGCCTCCACCCGTCCAGCCGCGCGTACCCATCCCCTTCGCCGCCGTCCCGCTCCTCCTCCACCCGCAGCGCGTGCCCCCCGGCACACGAGGTAGTAGACCACGAGTACGAGCACGCCTGCCACGACGCGGAGCAGGACCAGCACGACCGCCGCAAACGCCAGCCGCGCCGCCTCCGCCGCGCTAACGGGGCCGAGCCCCATCGGCCCGTACGCGTCCCGCCGCGCGTACGGCGCGTACCTCCGGTCCAGCTCCTCTATGCTCTCCAGCACCGAGGCCGCGGAGGCCGCGGAGGGGGAGGGGGAGGGGGAGGGGGAGGATGACGAGAGGAGCGGCCTGGCAGCAGTCGTGTCTTCGCTGCTCATCTCACTGCCGCCCACGCTGTCCCGCTCGGACGGGGTGGTGATGTTAGCGGCTTCGTTAGGAGCCATGGCGATGAAGGCGAAGAGGGAACCCTAACCCTAGCGCTGACGCCGGATCGGCATGGTGACTGGTGAGGACGACGAGATGGAGATGCGGTCGGAGGTGACTTGTGCGACGAGGAGACGACGACCAGACGGTGGCGGGGAGGAGGAGGATGAACCGCTGAATTTGATCGGACGGCTAGGATCTGCTGGGAGTTTGTTTGATTAAGTTTGGGTAAAATGGTGGTGAATGGTGATGACTGACTGGCTTTTTTTTTTTACTATCAGCAGCGGTTATGGGAGGTACCCAAAATCATGCTCTTAGACTGACTCCAAGAGTAAGACGCAAATACGAAACCCATTTCAATCCTTTAGGTCACGCACAGGAAGAGAGAGGAGCATCCAAAATCTTACTTCTCCAACAGACAGCGCAAAAAGAAGAGCCACATCACCTCCAACTACGCGGCGGCGCGGGCCCCGCCCCATCCTGACGGCGGTGCGGGCCTCTGCCCTTTCCTACGGTGGCACAGACCCGCCCCATCCCGGCGGCAAAATAGGCGGCCCCATCCCAACGGTGGCGCGAGCTTCATTCGGCGGCGGGCGCGAGTCCTACCCCACCGGGACGACACCATGAGCTCCCATCCGGCGGCGAGTGGGCGAGGCCCGCGGTGCGGCCCTTCCTTAGCTCCGGTCCGGCCGCCTATCCTCGGCTTCGGCGCGGGATCCGGTGACCACTTCACGCAGGGGCTCGGGCGCGGCTCCTTTCTCCGCCGCGGGCGAAGCCGCCTCGCGTGCTCCGCCCGCGAGCTAAGCCGCCCGTCGCGGGCTGCATGGCGCCGCCTGGCGAGCGGCCTCAGCCCCAAGCTGCGCCCGTGCTCCCTCCATGGCCTTCAAGCGGCGGCGGCGCGACATCTCCTCGCCCCCCGAAGCGGTGGCGCGCGGTTCCCCAAGGGCGAGGCTTGGGCCACCGGGGCTACGGACGATGGTCGGCGGCAGCGGATCCATCTCTGTTGCCTCGTCTCCACCTCGACTCCTACAGGCCCACCATGTCGACGGCGCCAGATGTTTGGGTCGAGGAGAGAGGACGCATTTTTGCGTTTCAGATCGGCAAGCAGGCAAAACGCGTTCTCCGTTTGGGGCATCCGTTGGACCTGCTTTTTGAGACCCAAAAGCACTATACTGGATGCATTTAGGTTTGCCTCTCCTTGTTGAAGACAGTCTTAGACTGGTCGTTCTCCAACGGAGAAGGCAACATGCAGTTGTCCATTCCTTCCTTCTACCATCCCGCCGCGAGTAGGAGCTCCACCATTGCAGCATCGAGCCATGCACAGGAGGATTGGTGGTTGGCGCGGGCGCATGCGGGAGCTCTGCTCAGCCGCCTCGGGAGCCCCAGCGGCCAGCACGAGGGTGCACAGGAGCTCCACTGCGGCCACCTCAAGAGCGGGCGAGAGCCCCTAGTGACCATCGCGAGGGGCGCATGCGCCGCCGCGGCCGCGCCGAGTGCACGCAGCGAGGACCGATGGCTAGCACAGGCGCACGCAGAGCTCCGCCCGGCCGCCTCGGATCCGGCGCAAGTCGATTGCGGGCTCCTCGTCCAGGGCTCCAGCCGGCTCCTTCCTGGTCCCCTGCTCCGGCTCGGCTCTAGCTCCGGCGGGCGTCGCGCTGCCTCTTCAGACGCCTACTTCGCCCCCGCCCCGCCCGAACTCTGACGAGCCACCCTCCCGGCCCGGCGTCGCCGCCCCTCCTCCTTTGTCGCCTCATTTGTCGTTGTCGCCCTGGCTGCTCCCTGTCCTCCCCTACTCCTACCTACCTCTTCCTCCTCTCCACCATTTGCGTCACCGTCCACAGCAGACACTTTTTTAGTGTCCTTTCGTCAGGCATGCAAAATGGGTGTGGTGTATAGGTCATCTGTTGGAAGAGGGTTTTGGTAGGCAAATGTCCTGTGGATCACTTATTTTTGTGTATAGGTGATGTTGTTGGGGATAGTCTTAGGCTGCCTCCAACAAGATATGCCTTTAGTTATCCAAACTCAAAATGGGTCTCCATCACAATAACTATTGACTCCAATAGAGTATCTATATAGAAAATCCATTTTGGGTCCCTAAAGAGGCATAACCTAAATCTGAGTATTTTCTCTCGTGGAGACCCATTTGCTAAGAGAGTCGTCTTTTGGGTCTTATTGTTGAAGAAGACTAAAATTAGGTATGGAATCTTTTGCCCATAGCGCTACCTAAAGAACAAATATGCCTTGCATTTTGGGTTACGATTGTTGGAGTCAGCCTTACGTGAGCTGTATCAATGCCAAAGGGACCCTATGATAGGTTATCCAACCAACCCGATCCGATCTAAATTGTCAAAAGCAAAACTAATTGATAGTATGTTGGATAAGTTCAACCATGATTTTTTTTACCCATGGCTAGACCCTAACCCAAACAACCTGAAAAAAAAATAACCCAAAGTAGAAATTAAAAATAGCACGATCCAATCCATCATTGCGTCGGGTCTAGCTTGGACCAAAAATTTTGACCTAGAATTTTTTACCTAGCCCAAAGTGTTCAATCAGGTACAAACTAGGGAAAGCCAAAGGGATATGCCTAAATGATGTTTTTTTACTTGTTCGTATCTAATAAAGATGTCAAGTGTTTTCCTATACATGTTTGTATGCTCAAGGGGGTGGTAGAAAGTCATTTTCCCTATAGGAATTCAAATGGGAAAGCACGTCATAGATGGAGCTGGTAGGGATTGCTCATATTTAAACCCTAGCATATGGGTAAATTTTTAGCTTAATTTATCATCTATCGATAGAAAATGGTTGGATCAGGTAATAAAAAGTTTGTATAAACTACTATATCGAGTCATCTGCAATAAAATTTAGTTAATTTCACTAAAAGACTTTAGGTGTGTGGGATCTTTAATTCTGGTGTCCAACTTTTGAGGCATCCAGGCCATTTGCTTTTACATGTTCAAACCTTCAATGATTCACAACTCGCAACATGAACGGATTGATTTCATTACTTTGTAGTTGGATGAGCTAAGTGGTCACCGATCACAGCATGAATAGGTGCAATGGCATCGCAACTTTGCTAATTCTCCTCCAATCCAACCACTTTGCTCCACCTCCCTTACCACTAGATCCACAGATCCACTACCCTAGCCACACCATAAGTGCACCAAAATTCTCCAATCCAATTGTCGTGCCAACCACCCCCATCTCCTACAATAGTGCCGAACAAGCCTAGGTGACTCCCGCTGCTAAGGGCGTCCCCAATGATTGGTAACGTCATCGGCTGATTAAGACGCAATTTAACATGGCATAGTGAAAAAGGACGAGAGAGAGAACTCAATAGCGACGAAGAAATCGCTTGGCTATTTCATGCAAATCGATAACCTGTGAGAGCAGATGCTGTGGGTTTTTGGTCTGCTGCATTTTGCCGAGATAAAGAAAAATATAAACAATTATTTTCTTCGGTCCTCCCTTTCCACATCAACCTGGCGTTTTGACGGAAGCGCTGAGGACGTCCTAAAGAACCAGTGGCCATGGCCCCCACACTCATACTTGAGATGCCCGACGCCATGCCACCTTGAAGACCAAGCCTACCCAGGCCCCCCTCCGACCCAGGCCCCCCCCTTGCCCAAGCCACGAAGCCAGCTTAAAAATAGGCAACACACACACCACAAACCAAACAAATTGCATTTTTAGATAAGACCTGCACAGATAGGGTCTTAGTTCCCTTAAGACCTTGTTTGGATAGTCATATTCACATCAATCCACATGCTGAGATAAAATTAAGGTAAAACTAAACTAAATTCCACGCTGTTCCACCCAACACATGTTGATTGAGGTGAATTTAACAGAAAGTGTGACCGATTGTGTTATATAGGCCTTAGCAGGCATTAGGCCCATTAGTGGTTTAATTGCCCACTTATCCTATATTATTTATATTTCCTTAAATTTGGCTCAAAAAAAATTTATATTTCCTTAAATAGTTTAGTTAATCCCTAAAATTAGGATCTCATAGGCTATATATTTGTAAACGTTGATTGATGGAGAATTAAGCAAGAGTAAACATAATTGCTCGGCTTCCTTTAGCTAGCCGGGAGACTTCCCAGCAACCCTAGCCACCCATGTCCTCTGTCTCACTTGTGCAACAACAGCGACCACAGCACCTCGCTGCAGTTCGTCAGCTTCAAGCCTCGTCCTCCGATCTTTCACAACTACAACCTGCGATCTACTAGAGGCAAACCTGCTGTCTCTATCAACCTGGTATCAAAGATCTTGGGTTCGATGTCTTCGCCCCGCTGCCATCCTCCACTACGGCAATGCTCCCCACGTTGCCGGCTTCCACCACCACGCCATTGGCGTCCCTTCTCCACCACCGTGATGAATCCCGAACAGATGACGGTGGCCATCCTCGAGGCCGTGGCGGGCTGGCTCACCTCGGGTCCTATGAACACCACCGGGGGAGCCTCCCATACATCGCCTACTGATTCACATCACCGCCCTCACCGGCGGCAGCCACTATGTACCTTGGGACGATGGGACTAGGCATGCCTCCATCTGGGCGTGCCAATCGCAGAATCAGGTTTCCGGAGCGGCGAGGATCGCGGGCTCCTTGGTTTTTGTCTATACGACGACCATAACCCGGTCCTCTGCTATTTCCGATTGGGCGTTGTCATTGCGCATGGTGGTGTTCTGGCTTCAGGCGTCCTCTACGGCGGGGTCGGCGGGCCCCTATTTCATGGCAAGACCTTTGTCATTGTCGCCGCTTCCCCCGCGCTTGCAGCCAGAGGTGGGGTGCCCCACGCCCACGCACCGCCGTCGCCTAAGTTCTCCAAGTTGGAGTTCGCCACGTGCGACGGATGTGTTGACCTCCTGAATTGGTTCATCAGTGTGATCAGTTTTTCAAGGGGTCAGCGCACGCTCGCCTCTGACCGCACCTGGCTCACCTCGTAACACCTCCGGGGAGCAGCCCATACATGGTACTATGCCCTCGAGCAGGACGAGGGTGGCATGCCGTCTTGGGAGTGCTTCCGGGAGCTGTGCCTCCTACGTTTCGGTCCTCCGATCCGCGGGAGTCGTTTGGTTTTTGGCTTCTCGTCTCCACCGTGCAAGACTTTGCCAAGCGTTCCAAGACTGGCGTGCCACGCCCGAGCGTCTCCAGCGCCAATGGGCCGAGCTCTTTGTTGGCGGCCTGCCGGGTCACATTCGAGCGGACGTGGAGCTGCACGGTCCCCAGGACCTCTAGCCGGCCATGTGCCGCTCGGGCCGAGGCGTCAGCCCATGCCTGTGGCTTCTTCCCACGGCGTTCCAACGGGCCGACGCTGCGGGTTCCCGGAAGCCAGAGGCGCCGCGCCACCCACAGCCCTAGGCGCCAACGCCCCACGCCACCACCAGCTCCAACGCCCTCCTTCCGTCGCCTCACACCAGCCGAGCAAGCGGAGCTCACACCAGCCAAGCAAGTGGAGCGCCATCGCCAAGGGCTTTGTTAGAATTGTGACGAGCCTTATGTCCACGGCCACCAATGTCAGCGCCTGTTCTACTTGGAGGTGGCCGACTTCCTGGACGACGACGTGCCAGCTGCGGTGGCGACTGTTGTGGCATTCCCGAACGAGACAAATGTTGGTTGATGACAGCTCTACCGAGGTTTTCAGCTCGAGGACAAGCTGTTTGTCCAGGTGGGGAGAGATGTTATGTCAGGCTTAGGCATTAGGCCCTTTAGTGGCCTAATTGCCCAATTATCCTATATTATTTATATTTCCTTAAATAGTTTAGTTAGTCCCTAAAATTAGAATCTCATAAGCTATATATTTGTAAACGTTGATTGATGGAGAATTAAGCAAGAGCAAACATAATTGCTCGGCTTCCTTTAGGGCGCCGAGAGACTTCCCAACAACCCTAGCCGTCCCTGTCCTCTGTATCACATGTGCAACAACAGCAACCATGACACCTCGCCGCAGTTCGTCACGATTCAAGCCTTGTCCTCTAATCTTCCACAACTACAACCTGCGATCTACTAGCGGCAGACCTGCTGTCTCTATTAGATTGCATTAACATTCCCACACCCACTGCTGAACCAAAGATTGACCCAAGATGAATGCAATTGCAACTCCATTGCACTACACAAGGGTTCTAAACATATGGTAAAACATCTCAAACATCTGTGTGACAGCAGTCAGAACTTAAAAGGCAGCATTAAGGGACTAAAATGAACAACTTTACATAAAAAATGTGATGTGATACCATCATGTAAAATAATGCAAATTATTACAACAATTAAATAAAACATCCTAAATCAAAGCAAGTAGCTCCCTATTCTTATATTACATGCACAACTCCACCCCAAGGACATTGTCCTAATTTATTTGACACGAAATGTGGTGTACTACAACCTTTCCCTACCACCCTGTTACACTAAGGGCAAATGCAGGGAGATAAAAATACATACATACATACATGCATACATATTCCATCCGTACATACATGAACTTAGATGGACCTCTTGTGTGGCCATGGCAGCAGCAGCACGAGTAAGGTTGCTCAAGTGCAGATGATTCCTTTTATGTTCCTTGACTGTATTGTGATGCTGTGTTATCAAGCTTGATGACCTCCTTTACAAGTTATCATCATCAAATATTGTCGAGAGCACAAGCCCACGGACAAATTTGCTCCTTTGAACCCTTTCCTTCTGATCCTTCTCGGACAATGATGGTTCATCTCTGTAGATTCACCACAACAATTTAATCAAGAATAAACACCAAAGAGAAATATAGTGAACGAGGGTGAAAATCGATACATGAGAGGAAACATTAAAACATCATTCTGAAATATTCATTATTTTGTTCAGCTCACAAGTCAAAGATGGCTGTTTACAACTAGCATTGTGAAACTAAGGAATAATGCATGACCCGATAAGCAAAATCGAGGTTTCTTTCATTTCGTAGGTCTCTGACAGAACATGTGGAGGCAATCATGCATGTAGCTCATAACAATCCCTTAGAAGAGGATCTGCTATAACTTTTACAAGCATAACCTTTTTTCATTTGTTAGAACTACTTGAAAACATGTGAAAGAAGTGCCCATAAAGCAAAATTGCATTTCAGCATTGTGGGTATAATGATAGCTATTAGGTAAAAAGCACATAGCCATGAGGGCCAAAATGTCAATCATCAATGCATACAACCTTATGGCATCAGAAGTACAATATCTTCAACCTATTTCTTTGAACGGTGCCAAAAAGACCTAAGAATCATGAAAATCAGCATAACCACATCTTAGCATCACAAAGAGTGTATAGTGATCCATTGAGAAAGTCAGCAAATATAACCATGAGAAGGATAAATTACTAAAATAATTAAACAAAAAAAATATCAAATAAAGCTATATGATATGATATTTTTAACATTCTTGGATGGAATAAATATGCACTGGTTTCTCAGTGAAGTACCCAATTAGAAGATTATATTATCCGCAAACACAAAAGAAAATGAGAACTGGACATAATGTAGAAAACTATGAACTCATACACTGACCAGATACAATGGTATTGTAGGAAAGAGGGAGCTGAGTGAGGCAGCAGAAATAACAAGCTTGGGGTGACATACCTCTCTACTGTCTTTTCATCTGGGAATTTATTTAGCAAAAAGTTATTGTCAGATGAGTCGGAATGTAAATCTTTGGAAGGTTCAGCCACAGGCAAACTACAAATTAAAGATGACAAAAATGGATCTGGTGCTGCAGCAGGAGGATTGGATACATAGGATGATCCACCGAGAAATGACTGCAAACTGCCATTTCTCAAGTCCTTTCTCAACAAAGATAACAAAGAATGGGACCCAGAAGATAATTTTCGGACTCTGCGCCTGCGTTGCATGTGTTATTCATTAAGGAAAACAATGTGTAAATTCTGTTCCAGCATACCTATGTATCTTTAACTGTAGTATAATCTGAAAATGTAAAAAATGCAGGTGATCAGCACCAGCAGCATAGTAAAGGATATCTTGAAATAACTTCCATGCTGCATAGTCAAATGTCCTATCAAGTCCATTCCAACCCTTGTAGCACAGATGGGGCATACCTGAAAGGGCATTTCAGCAAACTCCATAAGTTTTTGTTGTCTAAATCTACCATGTAGGACGATCTTAGTTGTGAAGCTGGTTAAATAGCTAACACTGCTTCTATCATGCCCTAAGAAATAAGTAAGCAGCGATTATTCCATCTGTTACAAGTTTGCAGCAGTCTTAAGAATAGAGAAAGAAGATTTCAAGCCTAAAAAAGTATAGATTCAGCAAATGAAAAAGAAATACTGTAAAGGATAAAGAGCTGGAAGAGTAGAAGACATGAGTCTGACAGAAATGAAAAGAGGCAAATGATGAAGCACCAAAGTTTTCTTCAAGTCTTAACAAGCAGACAAACAATTGGTATGGCATCAAAAAAGAAACTCAGGATTGTACAGTACCCCGAATGAGCTAGAAAATATTGTTTTAACACAAGGAATGAAAATGACAACCATGTTTGGGCAATTTTGAAGAAATGTGTGAGATCTATGTCAATCACATTTTGCAGTGGTTGGTCCTGATTAGTTTTGTACCTCTGCTAGGACAAGCAAAGCCAGGCTAGTAAACACTACCCTACTGAAGCTTGGCAGCAAATGGTAAGAACCCAAAGACTGAGCTATATATTCATATCTCCAATCTCCAAGATAGATAAGGTGTGAGTATTTGCCCACTTAGGCTTGAACGCAGATAGGCCAGAGGTGCAAACAGCATCTAGATAAAAAAACAAATGCATAAGGCCTTCCTGCTTCTAATTCCATTGGCCAGTTACCACTTAATAATTAATATACTGACAAAACACTTATATTAGCAATAGAAAAATGATTGTTGAATTATGGTTCTACATGGTGTGCAATATATAATCCTAAATATCTAAATCTAGTTTCCCAAAAGATATTTATATTCTATCGTTACTTGTACCCAAGTCTAGATGGATTAATCTGTTTTGTTGGTTCTTGTAGACAACAACTAACGAGCATTCTTGCATGACAAACAAATTAATTACAAATTAGTTACTAAGAGTTTTACAAGTCTTATTAGGACATTACATGAAACAAAATGTCCAGATTAAATGATTCAATAGAAGTGATATGAAATGGCATACAAGATACAATGGTCATCAGCTGCAAAGAAGATAGTACAATCCTTCAGCTCCAAACTAAAAGCCACAAGAAATCTAGCACAAAACCAAAAGTTGTCTGTATCTAGTACTTCAACGTCAATATGAGCGCTAACAGAAGATACCGACAAATGAAGCAGCTAATCTAAAAATGCAAGCAAGAATAACAGATTACCTACAAGTGCTCCAATGGCTCATTTTCAAGCATAGTCATAATTAGCAAACTACAACAAGAAAGATTGTCAGGTTAAAGGATTGTATGGGGAGCTTCCAGCGCAAGCAACAAATGTTACACCTAACCCAACCCAAAAGAAAAAAGTTCAACTAACCCATCAGATAAAACCAAAACTCTCTCAGCCAGAGCCCAAAGTCAAAAGTTTAAAACAGCCACTTGAAAGGCAAATATGCCTCTAACAGGAGACCCAGGAGCTCACACAGAAAGAACACATACGAGCACAAGTGGATTTGGTACTGGAATGACTTAGCCTTTTCTGTTTTCTCTTCTAATAATAATATAGCCAAAGTTGCCTACAAATCAGGTTGTGATAGCCTCCTAATTCATGCTAATCAGCATATTACTCCATGCTGAAAATTAGCTAAAGTAAATGCTATGCACCTAGACACACAAGATTATTTCCAAACACTTTCCCAACAAACACACATAATCATCCCAAATAGATTCCTCTGATCCAGCACACAAACACACCTACCTACACCCCATAAAGCACCCACATCCCACAATTCCAACCAACAATGCTCTCAGAAGCAAGACAACCCATACATTGGTCCCAAAATACCTCAGAAAGAAAAGGGGCGGAGAGAAGAATCAGGCGTCATATTAGTATCCAAGGTCTGATTTTGCATAGCATACACGAGAAGCTGAGAGATGGTTCCAGCCACTTTAATCTACAAGTCTGCAACCTCCATTTAACCATCACAATTGCGAATTGCAAAGGGGGGAAAAAAGCATGCCTAGAAATGCTACTTTCACCGATGGTACTTCATCAGATGATAAGAATTGCGCCGGGAACAAGTGAAAAGAAACGTACCCCGCTCTTAGCCTCAACGGCATGCTCGTCGTCGATGTGACAGCAGAAGCTGACGAAGTCGAAGTCCTCGCCGCAGAAAGGGCAGTTGTAGGGCTCCGCCCCGCCGCGCGGGTCCGTCACCTCGTCCCCGCCGGCGTCCGCGTCGTCGAACCCCATGTACAGATCTGCGCGCGCACCAGCGCGCATAGACACCGCCCATCAAAACCAGCGGCGTGAAAAAAAAAAAAAACCGAACCAAAACACGAAGGCATACGTACCGTAGCGCGCCTGCAGGCGCCTCGCGGCGGCGGCGGAAGAAGAAGACGAGGACGACGAGCGGCCCCACACGTCGGCGGCGTCCATGGCTGCGGGATCGAAACCCTAGGCCGGCTCCCCTCCCTCTCTTCCCTTTCCTCACTGCTTCTCCCGCTTTAGAAGGGCGGTGCTGGTGATGCTTTTTTGTGTCCGTCGGTGGTCTGGTCTCCTTTTCCTCAGTGCTCCTGCGTCTCTCTCTCAACGGCCGTGCGTGTGCGTGTGCGTGTTCGCGTGTGTGGACGTGTGGTAGACTGGTGATGTCGAGGCCGGAGGCGGTGGGAGTGATAACTAATGAGCGAGCGACGTGCCAACCAGGGTGAACTTTGCGCACGGTGAGCCGTACACGGCATAACGCGACTACCGTTAATCGGCCAATTTGCTTCTGATTTAAGAGAAAATTCCTTCGTTGCTGCCACTGGGTGTTAACAATACCGGGATTTTTTTTTTATAACTGGTTACCGGGAGTTGGACTATCTTCAGCAGGCTTTAGATGCAGATTCCTTATCAGACAAGCAAATTTCCACCTGTAGGGCTGTAGGACATCATCGTCCATGAACCACGGATGATTTGAAGTAGCATTAGGACCTTGTTTGGAGGTGGATTGTCTAGCATCGCCCATTTCTTCGAGCAGCTGAACTGTTTGGCAAAGCAACAAATTCACTTGTTTGGTGAATCCAACCCCAAATTCGTGGAGCACCTCTTGAGGAGATCCACCAAAATGGTGAATCCTAGATCCAGATTCATTTATTTGGTGAATCTGAATCCAGTGGATCTAGAAGTGTTTGGTGATTTTTTTTTAAATCCAAGCACCTGAATCTGAATCTAGTAGATCTGAATCTCTACCAAACAGGCCCTTAAGCCTTGCTCCAAAAGATTCATCGCTAGACATCATCTAGGATACCAAGGATATGAACCCTGTTACCCTGATTGTGAGTAAACTGAGCTGTAAAAGCCCTTTGTGCACCCCCATCAATTTGCTCTTCTGTTGTTCCCCTTTATCATTAATCCTCATAGTTAGGGGTGGAGCCATGATTTAGACAAAGGGGAGGTCGAGCCGCCACATGGGCCCTAGACGCTGAGTGTCGATAAAATTAAACATACACTCTCCGTCCCTAAATAACTGTCACTTCGCTTTCCGAGAAAGAAATGCCGGCAATTTTAATAAATAATAAATATCATCGATTAGTATCATAATTAGTATCATTGGAAAGATCTTTGAATCTAGTTTTTTAACAAAATTATTTGGAGATATAAATATTGCACGTGTTTTCTATAAACTAAATCAAACTTGTGGCACGCATCCAACAGCGACAATTATTTAGGGACAGAGGGGGTACGCATATATATTGCTTGTGGTAAATTCATTTGAATAATACCATTGGAACTAATGAACCGTTATTGATTGGGGTCTGTCTACTTACTACTCGGGTGATTTAGACCCTCTTGTCACCTGAGTGTCAAATTACCAAAAATCACTTGAATCTATCAGACAACCAAAAGCGAGTGATTTAAAGACCTATGTCACATGATTTTCATATCCACAAGATCAAAATCAAACGAACAAAAAAGTGGTCAAAACCAAAGGAAAAATAGAAAAACACAAATAATCAGATCTGTTCTATGAAAGACAAATTAAAAGATGATCAAATTAATAAAACAGAGCAAAAATACATAATGAATCATATCTATTCTATATAAGACAAATTAGAAGATGATCAAATTAATAAAACAAAAAAAATACAAAGGAACAATTCAGAAATTCAGATAACTACTCGATTGATTTTGATCATTCACTTATGAACAATCAATTTACACCCATCACTAATACAAAAATCATTTTTCCTGACACCTTGTTTTTTCACAGGCGGTTCACAATTTTATGACGCCAGTAGAAAAAATTCTATGGGCCCATCAAAAGAACCGCCTATGTAAATATGTTACACAAGCGGTTCTCTTAACTTAACCGTCTATGTAAACTGTCCATTTACACAGGCGGCTTACAATAACAAACGTCTGTGTAAATAGCATTTACACAGACGGTCCTTATTGTAAACCGCCTGTGAAAATTGCAATATTTACACAGGCGGTTTGTATAGAGAACTGCCTGTGTTAATTGTAGTCCTTATTGTAAACCGCCTGTGTAAATAGTTTGAAATTATTTTTTGAGTTTTTCAAACTTTCTCGGATGGAAAAATTCTTAAAATAAAAGTTGTAGATCTCGAAAAGTTATGAAACTTTATAGTTGACAACTTTTTCATTTGAAGTCATCTTTTTATGGAAAACTATGACTGAAATTTTCAAATTTAAAATTCAAATTTTGCAAATAACCTCGGATGGAGAAATACTCAAAATGAAAGTTGTAGATCTCATAAAATTATGAAACTTTATAGTTGACCACTTTTTCATTTGAGTTTGTTTAGACCCTCAAATATTTAATTTTGTATCGGATTTGTATATGTGGGGAACAAAAATGATATTTAGACACAAGTGAGTGCGACGGAGATAGGGTGTGTGCCTCTCCAGTTTCAAAAATATTTTTTGCCTTTTAAAATATATTTTTTGCTATTCTTTTCGTGTTTTCTGGGCAACGATTTTCACCGGCGGTTCACTTAGTCGGCCGTCTTATTTACACAGGCGGCAACTAAGTGAACCGCCTGTGAAAATTGATTTTTCACAGGCGGCTCACAATCCACCGCCTGTACCGTAGTCGATTTATATTGGCCCCTGGTACAGGTGGTGGGCTGTGCCGCCTGTGAAGATGTTTCTAGCACCGCCTATAAAAATATTTTTTATACCAGTGCATTAAACATATAACTTACATCTAAAATGCTATAGTAAATTATAGTTTAATAAGATGTAATGTTTGCATGAATTAGGACTAGTAATAGTTTAACTAATTAATTTTTATGGACTAGTAAACTAACAACTAATTAGAACTTTAGTTAATTACTAAACCAACTGCTAGTCTAAATTCTTAAGAAGTACAATACTATGGAGTATGGATAAAAATAGTACGGATATTTATCCGACTGTCCATTCGACCGAATTTGTTTAGGGGGGTTTAGATCTTTCCATATCCGAGTCGGATATTCAACATCCAGTACCATATCCGTATCTGAATACTCAAATCGCATATTTATGATGTCAATATCCAATCATATCCTATCCGGCATGGATGACATTATCCGTATTCGAATCCGAATCTAGACAGAAATATAAAAACAAATATGGTATCAGTGATATCCGTCCGTATCCGATCCGTTTTCATCCATACTATGGAGTATGCTAAAGTAGTACTAGTACTACCCAGCCCAACGATATGCGCGCGCCCACAGTGATGTGACACAAAGCAGTACAGCTGTAAGCTGTCATGCACCTACACCTGCAATAGGCTCGCCTCAGCACAGCATATAGCAGGCTCGCAGCGACACTATTGGTTCCCTTCTTTATGGAGCCTGCATTGCATATGAGAGCCAGGCTCAAGCGAGATAGGCTACGATGGTGTAAGTTCTTCTTTTTTTGGTTGGTCGTATGTATAGAGCCTGGTTGATGAGAGATATTGTTTGGTTGTCTGTATGAAGTCGTACCATATAAAATAAAAATAAATAAACAAGTAATATTATCATATATGACTTATATAACTACACTCTAATATACATTAATCATATGTTAATACCATCATTAAAAAAATCAGCGCTGCACCATGCGAGCTGTGACAGAACCGACCAATCCATCCGAGATTAAGCGTAATTGTCCCCGTTAATAACATTGACACGCATACACCGCTTCTCGAACGAACCCGGTAGTCCGCCGAGTGTCACGAAGGACCTCGGTAAATCAATGTACATCCAGGATCATGATTAAGGTATATCATACATCAGCATACAGAGTACGGCGGAAATAATTATACATCAAAATTTTATTACAACACCGGTTCCGAATATATTACATAAAAGTAGTCTTTATCACAAACTACAATAACATAAGTGTTTTTACGTTACCAGTTTTATTCAAGCCTCCTTTACAAGCATGGTGACAGAGTTATAGATATGGCCAAGCCCGCTGGCCTTTACTCATCCACGTCATCCACAGGATTATAACATGTAATGCAATAACCCTCATAAAGCATGTCACCTGCAACGATGGGTAAAACCCTGAGTACTCAATTGTACTCCGCAAGACTTACCCGACAGGAAAAAGAAAAAGGCTCCAAGGGTACATGCCAAGTATGGAAGAAAGTTTGGGGGCTAGCAAGCTTTGCGGAAATTGCTTACTAACTTGATCCTTATTTCAATTGTTAAAGTCAAGTTACTTTAGCTATTTAGAGCTACCTTTTCATTTGCTACATTATCCTTTAAATGTATAACAAACAATTCTACTAAACGAGGTACCATAATATAGTCCTTCCATTCTCAACATTAGTTATCATTTCTTAACTACGTCTCTACGAAAAGGTATGAGTTTCTCACTATCCGGGAGAGACGGCGATTCGAATCGATTACACCAGCTGGGTAAAGCCCGTATCACACACCTTCGCAAGCCGGACCAAAGCTTGCTCAAGTCACTGTTCACTCTATTCGAGAGATGGAATCGAATCCGGTTGCAAAGCTCATGGTATTGCGTCCTCACAAGTCATGCCCATTCAGCCCGTAGCCCGTAGTCATGCAGGGTTTTGGACCAATACCCTTCCACCTTCCAATCGTCCCAGCAATGCATCAGCGGTTCGAGAACCACCTCGAATAGGCTAATCAGTTTCACCGTCAAAATGAGTTATTCGGCAGTTATGTGAAGGTACGTTCAATCTCACACCTAGATCCAGAATGCGGCTCGGTCCTTAATCGACACAGACGGAAAACACAATTCCCGTCCGGTCTCCAATTATTAACCATCATATGATTAAGGACATCACAAGTATCAACCTCGGGTTGCGGATGACAGGAATCATCCGTCTTCTAATCATCTAAGCATGGCTAAGCATTAAATCTATTTACTCATACTAGTAGATTGAAAAAGGTATATTTGGGTGGACAAGGTGTTCATGCAACAACGGTGTCACACAATTCCTATAACGTAATGTATAAAGCAAAGTAATGAAAGTAAATAATTGCATTTCAAATAGAATGGTTAATAGGATGCTCCGGGGCTTGCCTCGGCGAAAAGTGGAGGGACCGTGGTTTGGGCACTCCCGGCGGGGTCGATGGTTCCTTCTTCGGTCTGCGTGGGTGCCGACTCCTGCGGATCCTCCTCGATCACGGTGTACTCGATGGTAGGTTCTCCCTCGGATCCTATATGAATGTATGTGGTGTATAAATACCAAGAATGCATATAGGATACATGATGATAGCATGAAATGATGCGTGATGCTATGATCATGTTGATGGTAATGATGGAAAGCTACATAAGGTTCCATGTGTGCAATTCTCTTTCTCTGATGACAACACTGTATTATCGAGTTAGATAAAAGAGAGTACATCTCACTTGTTTTTTTTAGCACATTGAGTAAGTGCATATCTCTTCTCTGGAACAAATATTTTAACTACTATAAAAGAACATTCATTAATCATCAACTAGGATATTCAGATTGTTACTACTAAACAATGGAGATGTCGAGGATCAGTGGGGTTGATGATCCAAGGTTTTTATCTCATTTTCATGCTTATATATGTTTTCATTATGGTGTCCTTTTCCAAAAAGGAAATGTGATACATGCATACATGCTTATATACTTTAATGAGTATAACTTGACATAATACCTTATGTTCTACTTAAATGATATGTTTCAGAAATAAACAGTACATTATAATACTAAAACAGTGAGGCAAGAATTTGAGTCGCTCAAACATAAACATATATTCATATACATGCTTCTTTTCTTTTTCTTAATAAATGGAAAAATAATGATTTTTGTAAACATCTTCAAATTCTTCTCAAACTTTTTGTACAGATTGTTACTATCATGAAATGGATGCAAAATAATTTTCATGATTTTTGGATCAATATTTTATTCTAGAAAAATCATGGAATGTCCATTTATTAATTAAAAGGGGTAATTTTTGGTTAAACCAAAATAGATATTTTTCTAGGTTTCATATTTTTCCCACATAGATTCCATCACAGGGAGGCTACACAAAAATTTTCAGAATTTTTGGAACTCTAATTATTTTTCTACAAAAAAGACAATTCTCAGCACTATTTGAAAATTCAAATAAAGATGAAAATAGCCGCGCAAGACAGTAGGGTTTTCGCGCGCGCTTTTGGCTGGTTGACAGGCGGGCCCGCCTGTCGGCACAGTACCTCCCGCGCTGACCGCGGTGAGGCTGGCCATTGACTGGCGATAGCTCGCCGTCGGCGAGGTCGCCGGCGACGCGGCTTTCACCTACGTGCTCGGGGTGACCTAGCGCATCGTTCTAGGGTATTGGTTGGGCCCTAGGAGCACCACGCCAAGCTTCCCGACGGCCATGGTGGCACGGCGGCGCACGGTCTCAATGGCGGCGAGCTCTAGCAGCTTCTCTAATAACTCTACGGCTTTTATCAAATGCAACTCATCATGGTGAACATGAAAAAGCTACGAATCGATCAACTAAGACACTCCTATGCCCTTGACTGCTACCGTGGCGGCTCGGTAGAGCTTATGCTCGCTGGCGTGACATGTTCCGGCCGTTAGCGTGCCATAGAGTTAAATTATGAGGGTTGGCATCCATCAGTGATCATCTACGGTCATGGTGCTCACGTCGGTTGCGTCGGAGATGGTGCAGAGGCGGCTGGCCAGGGAAGATGGCGTCTCCGGCGGCGTGAACATGGTGGCGGGAGTTGTTCCGATGTGTCCTGCACATTATGGATCAAAAGGATGAGCCGATCATGATTTACTGTCCAAGATGAAACCAAAACAACAAACGGCAAGTTGTTTGGTTCACCAGAGTGGCTTGACGATGGTAGCGCTAAGCACGGCGGCGCTCCGGCCGGCCGCGAGGAAGACAAGGGCGGTCTAGGCGATTCATCAAAGGCACTCGATGCTATAGGGTGCGATCGGTGCGCAAGGAGATCATGGAGCAACTATGAAGTGTAATTGGATTGGGGTGGAGCAACTATTGCGAATTTCAACGGCAAGGTGTTTTCGGTCGTCGGCGAGCAGAAGGAGAAGAAGAGCTCGACGGTGTCTGGTATATGCTATTTATAGGCAAGGATGTTAGAAGATATAGTTTGTTGTGTATACGACTATTGGTTCCCGTAGTCACCCAGGATTGTATCCTTGCGGTGGAGGAGTTTGTTACTCCATGTAAATCCAATCTTGTACAAGCCTAAGGGTAGTATAAATACAAAGGACCGAGAGCCAGGAGAGGCATCGGGTTTTCATATCTTTACATGGTATCTAGAGCCTAAATCTCCCAACGGAGAAACACCCATGGCGTTCCCTCATCTCGCCTCCTCTTCCAATGCATCTGGCATCCCCTCCTTTGCGTTCACCATCACAGAAAAGCTTTGCCGTAACAACTATCCAATCTAGAAGTTGCAAGTCCTATCTGCTCTTTGTGGTGCGCAAGTTGCGTCCTTCATCGACGCCGACACAATCCCACCGGAGCGCTTCCTGAAGCCTACAGGCGATGACAAGGCGGAGCCCAAGCCGAATCCCGACTTCGACACTTGGTTTGCCAAGGACCAATCGGTCCTGTGCTTTCTGCTCGGATCCCTGGGCAAGGAGATTGCTCCACGGATCCCGACCATGGTGACATCTGCATGGGAGGTGTGGTCAGTCATCGAGGACATGTTCGCGTCGCAGTCTCGTGCGCGCATCATCAGCACGCGGATGGCCCTGACGGCTGTGTCCAAGGGGTCATCGACAATCAACGAATACTTCCAGAAGGTGAAGTCCCTGGCCGATGAGATGGCATTGGCTGGGAAGAAGCTGGAGGACGAGGAGCTTGTCTCGTACATCCTCAGCGGACTTGACATCGAGTACGACTCGGTGGTCTCGGCGGTGGCTTCACGCGTCGAACCAATCTCACTTGGGGAATTGTATACCCAGCTTGTGAGTTTTGAGCAAAGGATGGAGATCCGAGGAGGCGGAGGCCAGCAGTCGTCGGCAAACTTGTCGGTGAAAGGAGGAAGGACCAGCAATCAATCCCTCGGTGGTGGCCGTGGGAACGGTGGTCGTGGCGGGTTTACCCGTGGCGGCAAGGGCGGTCGCGGTGGTGGCGGCCGCACCGGCAACAGCTTCCTCTCCGGCGTGTTCTGTCAACTGTGTGGCAAGGAGGGCCACACAGTCGTCAGGTGCTTCAAACGCTTCGACACGAACTTCACCGGGCCCCCGCAGAAGAGTGCATCCTCGGCAACGACAAACTCCTACGGAGTAGATACGAACTGGTACATGGATTCGGGTGCTACGGATCATGTTACTGGTGAACTGGAGAAACTCACGATCCGCGACAAGTACCTCGGAGGCGATCAAGTTCACACCGCCAGTGGATCAGGTATGAGAATTGCTCATGTTGGACACACCACTTTGCATTCCCCTTTCAGCACAATTCATCTAAACAATGTCCTTCATGTTCCTCGTGCAAATAAGAGTCTTGTATCTGTAAATCGCCTCGCTCGTGATAATAATGCTTTCATCGAGTTTCATCCCGATCAATTTTTTGTTAAGGAACAGGAAACGAGGAAGACTCTCCTCAGAGGTCGATGTGAGCGTGGCCTCTATCCCTTGAAGCTTCCACCAAATAAGCAAGTGCTCGGCGCAGTCAAACCAACCACATCCGTGTGGCACCATCGTCTAGGTCATGCCGCAGCTCCTATTGTCCATCAAGTCCTTAGTCGTCATCAACTTCCTTTTGTTAGCAGTCAAGAGATTAGATCAGTTTGTGATGAATGTCAGTCACCAGTTACCCTACCCAAAGTCTACTAGTGTCTCATTGAGTCCTTTTGAGCTTGTCTTTACTGATGTATGGGGTCTAGCACCAACATCCGTTGGGCGCCATGATTATTATATAAGCTTTATCGATGATTATAGCAAGTATGCTTGGATCTATCTATTGCGTCACAAATCTGATGTGTTCCGTTGCTTTAATGATTTCCAAAATATGGTTGAGCGACAATTTAATTGCAAAAATCAGGTGTTTGCCCAAATCCGATTGGGGTGGGGAGTACAAGGCCTTGAACTCTTTTTTCTCATGCATTGGGATTTCCCATTTGGTTTCATGTCCCCATGCCCACCAACAAAATGGCTCCGCAGAAAGAAAGCATAGGCACATAGTTGAGATGGGTTTGTCCCTCCTAGCTCATGCTTCTATGCCCCTAAAATTTTGGGATGAAGCTTTTATTACAGCTGTGTTTCTCATCAATCGGCTTCCATCCAAAGTCATAGACAATCAAACACCTTATGAGTGTCTTCTAGGCAAAATTCCCGACTATTCCTTTCTTCGCACCTTTGGGTGTGCTGTCTGGCCTAACCTTAGACCATACAACTCAAAAAAACTTCAATTCCAATCTAAGCGCTGTGTGTTTCTAGGGTATAGCAATCTACATAAGGGTTTCAAATGTCTTGACCCTTCGGAAGGTAGGGTGTATATATCTAGAGATGTTGTGTTTGATGAGGACGTGTTCCCTTTCGCTTCACTTCATCCCAATGCAGGAGCACGATTGCGCGCCGAGCTTGCTTTACTCCCTGATGTTCTTCTTAATTCCGCTCCTGCTAATTTTGGGGATGCAAATGTGCGTGATTCACATGAAAATTCTCTGCCTACTAATGGGACGTCCAGTCCACAACATGCTTCTAGTGTTTCAGGAACGGATGTGGAGTTGAATCCAGAAGGAAACAGGCAAAACAATGGAGAAACCGGGCTGAATCCTCGTCATTTTATGTGCTTCCCATCCGACGGCAACCAGGGCACGGTTCCCGGCGTTGATACGGGGGACATTCCCCTGTCCACTCCTGCGGCGCCCAGTCCATCCTCTTCGGGATCAGCGGCAACCGGGTGAGCAGGCGGGTCTGTCCCGCCGTCGGGTCCAGACGCAGCTCCATCCCCGGGATCTTCTGCACCGAGTTTGGATCCCGGGCTTGACACCCCGGCCAGCGCTGCGCCACAACCAGATCTGGGGGCGACAGGCGCTTCCTTCCAGGCTGATTCACTGGGCGGATCGGCTGCGTCCAGTGACTCTGCGGTCTCCGGTGGGGCTGCTGAATCGGCTGTGCAGTCACCACTGCAACCTCGTCCTCTTACTCGTCTTCAGCAGGGAATCACCAGGCCCAAGGTACGCACCGATGGCACTGTTCGATGGTGCATGACCAGTAATGTTGTTCCAGATGAACCTGCTACAATCAGTGAGGCATTTGCTGATCCACGATGGGTATCTGCCATGAATAATGAGTATGAAGCTTTGATGAACAACAAGACTTGGCATTTAGTTCCTCTTCCTCGTGGTAAAAATATCATTGGTTGCAAATGGGTCTATAAAGTCAAGAGGCGTGCGGATGGTACTGTGGACAGGTATAAAGCACGTTTGGTTGCTAAGGGCTATAAGAAGCGGTATGGCTTGGACTATGAAGACACTTTCAGCCCGGTGGTGAAGGCCGCCACTATTCATCTCATATTGTCCATTGTAGTCTCTAGAGGATGGTCTCTTCGTCAGTTGGATGTGAAGAATGCTTTCCTCCACGGTGTGCTTGAGGAGGAGGTATATATGCATCAACCGCCTAGATATAAAGACAAGAACAAACTAGGGTATGTTTGTAAACTAGACAAGGCATTGTATGGGCTCAAACAAGCACCCCGTGCCTGGTATGCACGTTTATGCAGTAAGTTGGTGCAATTAGGCTTCACGCCATCCAAGGCCGACACTTCACTTTTCTACTATAGCAAAGGGAGTGTTACTATGTTTGTTCTGGTGTATGTGGATGACATCATAGTGGCAAGCTCTTCACTTGCAGCGACCAAGGCTCTCCTTACAGATCTGGAAAGTGATTTTGCTCTTAAAGATCTCGGCGACCTTCACTACTTCCTTGGGATGGAGGTGAATAGAACCAATGATGGACTTGTGATGTCGTAGCAACGATATGCTGCTGATGTGGTGAAACGTGTAGGTATGAATAAGAGCAAAGCAGTTGATACTCCACTGTCTGTCTCGGAGAAGCTAAGTGCAAATGATGGGACTCCTCTCAGTGATGAAAGTGCTACAAACTACAGAAGTGTTGTTGGAGCGTTGCAATATCTGACACACGCGACCAGATCTTTCATTTGCAGTCAACAAGGTATGTCAGTACCTACATGCGCCTACTACTGTTCACTGGTCTGCTGTCAAAAGAATTCTACGCTATGTTTAGGGGACGTTGGCAGTTGGTCTTCGGTTTACAAAGTCACCATCTATGATTTTCAGTGCGTTCTCAGATGCGGATTGGGCAGGTTGTACTGATGATTCGATGCTCTACAGGAGGGTTCGCTGTGTACTTGGGACCTAATCTAGTGTCATAGAGTGCAAGAAAATAGTCAACTGTCTCCAGATCAAGTACAGAAGCTGAATACAAGGCATTGGCCAATGCCACAGCCGAAGTTATGTGGATTCAAAAATTGCTCACTGAGTTGAAGATCCCTCATTCCAAAGTAGCCAGGTTATGGTGTGATAATCTTGGTGCTACTTACTTGTCCCAGAATCCAGTGTTTCATGCAAGGACAAAGCATATTGAGATTGATTTCCACTTCGTGAGAGAAAGAGTGGCTCAGAAGCTCCTGGACATTCGGTTCATAAGTTCTGGTGATCAAGTGGCTGATGGTTTTACAAAACCGATCAGTGCTGCCAAGATGGAGTTTAGAACCAATCTCAGCCTTGTAGGTGGCTGAGATTGAGGAGGAGTCTTAGAAGATATAGTTTGTTGTGTATACGACTATTGGTTCCCGTAGTCACCCAGGATTGTATCCTTGCGGTGGAGGAGTTTGTTACTCCATGTAAATCCAATCTTGTACAAGCCTAAGGGCAGTATAAATACAAAGGACCGAGAGCCAGGAGAGGCATCGGGTTTTCATATCTTTACAAAGGATGGCATGGGGAGGTAGCTGACATAGTCACGAACTCGCTCGTGCGTCCAGCAAGGCTTGGCCGCGCGGGAATTGCGGAGATGTCGATGGAGTGGCGCAGGTGAACAGAGGGAGGAAGGAAGGAGAACGGCGGTGAGCTGGCGGTTGCTTGGCAACGGTATGGGTGGCGGTATGGGCAGCGCTCAAGCCCTCCAATTGCTCTCTGGCCAGTGCGACGCGTGCTACAATGCCGTCGCGGCGTGGCAGCAGCGGTGAATCGCCGGCGAGCACGACACTGCCCACGAGAAGCTGCTGCTACTGTCGAGCACTGTAGCGACTGAACCTAACTGAAACTATGATCTTTTGGCCGCTCTAACTCTCTGCTCAAACCATCAAATGGAAAACCAGTTTCACCTCTGTGATCCCCTATATGTGGACTCCAACATTGATTAAAGGATCGAGCACTAATTCTCAACAGATTGCAAACTACAAGCTGCTAAACAACACTAAAAACAAACTGTTCGAACTCATTCAGTTAAGCAGCACTCAGATTACAGCAATTAGCAATGTTTAGCATTTAATTAAGGATTAACCAAAGGCTAACAAGCTCAACCAATTCCATAGCATTCAAGTACAAACTTTTTACTAAGTATTGATGAACTGGTTTTCAGGATTTGGTTCATGAAAAATAAAATTGCATAGCCCTAAATATTGAATTTAATTACTGCAATCCAGGACTTAGATAAATTCTAAGTCATTTGTTGATTTTAATTCAAATTCAAATTTAGGGCCACTGTTTGAACAGCTTAGGATGGGATTCAGCTCTAGAGCCTTAAATAAAAGTTGTTGCATATATTTTGTACTACAACTTTCATTTAGGGCTTAACCCCTAAAACTAAAGAAATCATATACTTGTGATATAAGCTTTCTAGTAACATGAAAAAGGGAATAAAGAACCTTATCATCACATGTAAGCACTTTTAAGCAAAAAGCTGTATATAAACCCTATCTCAAACATAATCCTAAACATTTTGGACCCACTTTTGAGATTGTTTAACAATCATGTATATTGCACACACAGAAACTTGCAATAGCTCATAATTATGATTGAATGCAAAATGATGCTTATGCCTTAATGCAAATGCAATGCACTTGATTAACATTTAGAATGTTACACGAGCCTGGCTTACCAGAAACGCAAATGAAATCCGTATGCAGTGAGCCAGACTGCGGGCTGCCTTTTGCATCTAGAGAGCCAGACCCATACTCCAGTGCAGACAACCAAACACGCTAAAGTTGTATCCCCAGAGCCTGGCTCTACTGTATACAGGCAACCAAACGCCCCCTAGGTTGCGTCTCCTACAGCATAAGGTCCCAGAAACGAAAAGACCATGGCCACCTACCACCCGGCCCGCTATGATTTACACTTTACCTATATTTAATCACAACCGTTGACAACACTGATCCAATGGCTAAAAAATTCGAGTGACGCAAACACTAGAATCACTCGGGTGATGTATAGATTTACCGTAATGATTGCATTGGTGAAAAGGGTGTTGTGTGTCGACAAAACATACACATATATTGTCATGTAAATTCATTTGATAATATCATTGGTACTAATCAACCACCATATAGTGTTTTCACCATTGCCATTGCCAGAGCTTGATCTCATCTTACAAAAACTATCAATCATTCTTGATCTCTTCGTCATGAATTCTGGATCGAATACTAAATGCCTAAATAGAAGGTAAAAATTGAAAAGTACTAGTAAGGTACCTTGGCACCTTGCCGCAATGGCTTGTAGCTTTGCTTCTGCTTGCCTTTGCCTGGCGCTTTGCCTCTGCACAATTAAGGCAGTGCCCTCTGCAGCTCTGCTTAGTTTTGCATGGCGGGATGAGAGATGGAGATATGCCAAAAGAATGCTACTTGGACAGTGAGTTCCACTTCCCAGCTTACCCATACCAAAACCATGTCTGTACAGCTACCATGACCATCTACATTAGTTTTAGCTCTGAGATAAGCCGGATGATAAGTTGAAAGCAACTGATTTTTTATGAGAAAAAACCACGGTTAGAAACGGCCGATAAGCTAAAGCAAATAGAACTTTGTCTTTCCGAGCATTGTCAATTTCATGGTCTTTGCTTTGATTTACTATGAGGAGGTTGATCCTCTCCCACTTCCACACTAGATTTCTTAATCTTCTCATTTTCCACTTCCAAGAGTTCCCTTTCAAAAGCAAAGTCATATAACTATAAACCCAAAGCACCTTCAACAGATCTAGGCGCCTTGGCCACATCCACATCCCTACATGCAATCTTCATCCTTGACATAGGCATCAATGCACATAAGCTTTCCAACCAAACCCCAATCTTGGCAAGAGTCTTAATGGATCTCTAATTTCCAAGCATGTTGGTGACTCTGAACTAGGCAACTTGTATCCTTTACTACCACCTTCAGGAGACCATGGTGCAATCTGTATCTATGCATCAACATCTCATAGTAAGAGACTTGAAATAGCTCCATTCCTTCACCATGTTGGCCATTAAAAAACCTCATCACAAATTAAGGTCTTATGACTGGAAGGCCAAGCAGAAAACCTCCATACATCAGTACCAACCAAATTCATGAACACATGTTCAATCTATTTACTACAAACATTGCACCGAGAGGCTCATTTTGCTGCTTCTTGCCCCTCGCTCGAAAAGGTAGAGGATTGACACCAAAATAATTTGGAAAAGTCGAGGGGTCCTCTTTGCCGCCGCTCACCCTTTTTGCCCCAACAAATATAAATAACTAAAAAATAATAAAATAAAAAATCAATTCAACCATACGAAAGATTTCCTCATATGAGCCAACCACGAGGGGTTGGTGAGGAGTGCATTGGAGAAGCAATCCGCTCGAAGACAAAAGTCTTGCATGACGCCTGTGATTGAAAGTTTGAAGACATGTTGTGGTCATTTACAATTGCCTCACCTACGCGGCTACACCAACTACTTCAACTACCCTTGAGATCTCCGACGATGGCCCAATTATGAAAAAGGGTATTGGGTGCAAGGCCTTTACGAAGGAGCAAGCTGGAAAAGTGCAGGTCACGGAGCTTTGAGCGAAGGATGCCATCGAAGATTAACTGAAGACAAAGCGGTCGCTAGACTATCTATGTATAGATGAATGTCTTGTGTCAAGTCTAAGTTGTAATTGGACCACACTTAATTATATTTGGCTATTGGGTCCTGTACTTTCAACCAAAACTAGATAGCTAAGAGTGTTTAGTGGCAAAATCAACAAGTTTAAAATGAGTGTTATTTTTATCTTATTCACACTAATTATGCATTGTGTATCTAAATATATCATTCCTTAAATCATATAGAAATATACTATTGTGTTGACTATCAAAATGGTTATAATAACTTGTGTACAGTGAAATATCCTTTTTCAGCGTAGCTCTCATTTCCCTTTCCTTTATCTACCCAAAATCCATTCCACCCTTTGCGCCATCAGCTTGCTAGCCGTCAAGCATCTCCTGCTCCTGCTCCTGCTCCTCCTTCATCATCCTCCTTGCGCTCAAGCATCTCTCCTCCTCCTCCTCCTCCATCTAATCAGGTTATTCACGGTGAGGCAGCAGAACACCATTGTGCAGTAGGTGATCATCTGATGTAGGGACTACATGTATGCAAATCATTTGTACTCCAACATTAAACAAATAAGAAAAATAAAAAATAAGAAAGAAAAATAACCTCAGGATACAAGAAGTTGAACTAACCTTTTCTACCCAAAATCCATCCCAACCTCTACCCAAAATCCATTCCACCCCCTACCCAAAATCCATTCCACCCTTTGTGCCATCAGCTTGCTAGTTGTTCTCCTTGACCTCCTTGTGCTCAAGCATCTTCTGTTCCTGCTCCTCCTCCATCTGACCATTATTCTCAGTGAGGCAAAATCCATTCCACCCTTTGCCCAAAATCCATTCCACCCTCTGTGCCATTCCACCCTCTATGCCATTGGCTTGCTAGTTGTTCTCCTTGTCCTCCTTGCGCTCAAGCATCTTCTGCTCCTGCTCCTCCTCCATCTGATTGTTATTCTCAGTGAGGCAATAGAAGACGGTGATCATCTTATGTAGGAACTGCATGCATGTATGCAAATCATTTGTGCTCCAACATTAAACAAATAAGAAAAAAAAAAATAAGAAAGAAAAATAACCTCAGGATACAAGAAGTTGTAACCCCAAAAGAAGTTGTAGCCCTAGAAGAGTGACACAAGTAGTATCAACAGACCTTTAACTAAAGATCCAATAGCGAGGATGGACCAAACGAGTATAAAAAGGGGCTTTGTTGATCAAAACCACAATTTGTACCACAACATAGCATAATTAATTTGTAGCCTCAACAATATGACCACAAAAGACATTACTAAAACTTTATATTCATTAAGAAAATCCATCATGTCAAAAAAACTTTCATATCACCTTAAACAAAATTTGCCATGGGGTTGTATAATCTCAATATCATAAGCTAAAGTTGCCAACAAAATTTACCACCATTACATCAAAAGTTGTCATCGTGAAAGTTGACAGCAATATCATGCATGATTTGATGTTAATAGGTTTGTAGAAATGCGTTGGAATAGAAATCAAGATACCATCGTCCCATATATAGCAACAACATTTATGTTGCCTAAGCCCTTACTTCATATACTCTTAATATTGTCTACAAACTTCACAAACTTCAAGTTGGATCTATTGGCTTTTGTCTAAAAACTTCATAAACTTCAAGTTGGCTTTGTTGGCTTTGGATCTTCAATAGTGTACTCCTGTATATTTACCAAAACTAATGATTTGACAAAAGAATATTAAAAGCAATCAATTTAAAGCAGATTAGTCATAACAATCAAAAGTATAGTAAATTCCTAGATCAACCGATAATACAACAAGATAGATCAATCTATGTACAAACTCTTTAGACAATTAATAAAGTAGCTAAATCCTTAGGTCAATATATTTAAAGTGGATTCAACAAGTAAGGTTTATCATTGACGTGCCTAGCAAACCACCTCCATACATCAATACTAACCAAATTCATGGATATGTGTTCACTTTTATTTATGAGAAACAATGCCATAAACCACATAGTTATCATAGTAGTACTAGCCTTTTCCTTATATGTTGTAGGATGAGTGCACTCATCAGTGTGGAAAAAACTCTAATCCTCCACTTAAGTTGCACACATATTAGGTCTAAAGTTCTAGAGAAAACACTTCACACAACTATGTTTGATATGGTTGTTGAAGCCACATATGTCACAAAGCATTCTACAACAATGACAAGTAGACTGATTGAGAAGGCCATAGATCTCACAAGGTTCTCTAGGATGAGCATTTGTATTTACTCATATGTTGTCTTCACTTAAAAAAATTATCTTGCATATCTGCAACCTGCTCAACTTGAGGAGGACTTATTGTTACCAACCTGGAAAACCCCTTTTAGGACAATTATGAAGCTATGCAAAGTTTTCTCGTATCCACTAATGTCGCTTTAGTCCCTTCTTCTTATTCGTTATCTAGAATATTCTTCCTTCTGTTCTTGCATCTCTTAACGATGCTTTATGTCACAAAGCATTCTACGACAATCATGAGTAGGCTAATTGAGAAGGCCACAGACCTCATGTTCTTTCTTCTATTATTGCATCTCTTAATGATGCTTCCACTTTGAGCGGTATAGATTCACGTCATGTGATGGATCCACCTCCTCTAGCTTCACCTCTTCAGTATCTACTAATTTGATTACCCAGTAGTTGCCTCCTTGCGGTATCAAACATTGTCTCCGGCACCAATCCTCCCCTACCCTTTGCTAAATCTTCCTCTGCCAAAACCCTCATGATCTTGATTTAGTCATAGCCACAACAACCAGCACCACAAGGCTACATCATAATGTGGACCGTGGGAGCTGCTTTGGCCATCTGATATCGCGAAGGATTTGGTGGGTGATTACTTCCACATGGCTGACCCACCAACTTAGATTTGGGAATCAAGGAGGAAGGACTTAGGAATAATTTGTAGATTATAAGAATATAAAAATTTCAAGATGGGTGGTCAAAATAGCTAGTAATGTTTTAATTAGGATAAATCTAATGCGACATGTAAAAAGAACAGACAGAGTATATCTTATCCTTAAGATATTCTTTGTGGTTTATCAATCTAAGCAAAAATAAGGATTTGTGTTTAGGTTAGCAAAATGATTTCTAAAATAATTTGCAACCCTTGTGTACCTAACACGAACGAGGTTGGAGTTATAAGGTTTAGAAGAAGAATAGCTACCAAACCCCATTGCATTGATAACCCTACAGGATCTCTAGAGGCCTAGAGGGGGGGTAAAAATGCCTATAAATACTTTAATCAAAATTAGGTCAAAGTGTTAGTATGGCACTGCCGCACTCTAACAGCGGCACTGCCGTACCCAATAGTGGCACTGCCACACTTGTGGAGAAGGTCAGCCGATGGTTCAAAATGTAACCAAGGGAAAATGGATCGAGCTATTTTCTTAGCTTACTACAGGTGTCCCAAGTACAGATCAACAACTAGAATCAATAAATTGACCACAAGCAAGTAGATCGACCTAAAACCGTAGAATCACCTCAACAACAATATAAAATGCAAGAATAATAACTCAAGCACACAGTGAGACAATGATTTATCCCATGTTTCAGATCGCCAAGATTTGCCTACTGTTGGTATTTTTAACATCACTTCATGTTAAGTTGTTATCCCTAACATAATGCCAAAAACCAAGGATAAAAATAATCTACACGCACTGACTCTAAATAGAATATATCCGCAAGCGCACAGATAATTCTCCCGTTGTAGCATTTCACCCAGAGGAAGTATTTTGAGTATCGTTGATTTATTTTATGCCAAAAGGATAAAGCAGCATTCTATTTATTAGGAGTGGATAATCTTATAAGGATTAAAGAATATAAATCTATCATAGCCAATTACACTAATGTTTTAGCAATAATGGTCAACAGTAACGATAAATGATAAATGAGTAATTAAGATAAATGGTATTCTAGAGATAGAATATAGAGACTCACTAATGTAGTAAAACAATCTAGAGGTTCGGTTAGAGTAAAAGAAACCTATGTAATTACTAATATAAAGTCTACAGCCTACGCCATGCTACATATTTTCATCTATAGTGTAATAAACTCAGAAGACATCATAAGGAGCATCAACTAATGAGGATATTAAGACACAAAGGTCACCTCCTTCGCGACCGTGCTCGGCTAGTCCTACGTACGGGGGATGGACTACAAAGGAACCAACGTAGCTGTCACCTGCGCGGACTACCACACGACCCGGCACATCAGGGTGCCTCCGTAGGTATACAATATATCTAGACACCACGTCTACATAATGCGCACTACCTGACTCACTCGAGTACTAAATCAGGCGCTTTACGATCATATAACAATAATCATCATAAATCACATCTATATTGAATATGCAACTAGAATAAACTAAGAACTGAATAAATAGCAATATATTAAAGTAGAGCAAAGTCATAATGAAATACAAGATAATATTACCAAATTCTAGAAGACAGATCTGGAATCCCGAGCGGAGCGCCCGATCTCTACTTGAATCTTTCTAGACGCCTATACTAAGAACTTAAAGAACTAGAGCTCTACTTCTAATCTCTGGAAACCCTAACTTCTGACTACTCTTAACGAATGAAGCAGGAGGAATGAATTGGTGCCCTTTGAGGGGGGATCTACCCCTCTTTTTATAGCCCGGTGGAGTGCACGCGCCGCAGGATCAAACCGACGTAACCAAGGGCCAGGATGCATCGTGGGAGGCGGTGGAGGAAGCTTCTGGAAGGTGGCAGCCAAACCCTAACCCTAGGGCCGGGCGGTGCCATGGTGGGGCCGGCCGGCCCCACCTGGTGGCCTCTACCGGTCCCGCTGCTTCGAGTGTCTTCTGGAACTTTTCTGAACCCGTTGGCGGTGTAGTTGCATCGCGGATAAGTTTCATGGCAAATTTGCACTCCAATCCTTCCTTTTCTGAATAATTCCCTGAAAATCAGACAATTCACTAAAACTCGTGGAATTTGTCAGATATAACTCCTATAGGTCCATTATTGCTTCTTCATGAGTGATAGTTGACGGTATAGAAATTGCACTTAGTGACCGTCAACACCTACCTCCACGTTGTTGAGGTTAGCTACTAAGGCTTAGGTCTTTGCAACCCTACCTCGATCTCAAGTCAAGAGACTTAACTCTTAAAGTGAGGGTGAGTTTCTTTGATTTTAAAGTTGGTTACAAACCTCCTAAGGCTACCACAAGAGTTGGCAAGGTCAAGGGTGATGCTAGCCAGCTAGGAGCAAAGCTCCAAGAGTAATGAATCCAAGCTGTTGGCCAAAATGTGAACCAAGTGATCTTAGACTTTGGGAATCAGTGGATCTGCTCTCTAATCGAGTTTTGGAGTCTTTTCTCTCAAGGATTGATGGTAGAATCACTTAGAGGTGGTTGAGACCTTGAGGGCACCAATAGAGGAGAGAGAGATGGGCAATTTTGTTTCTGGTTGGTCTGAAGGTTGAAGAAGGCATGTAAAAGTACCATTGGGAGAGAGAGAAGTATAAATATCTCTAGTCTCTAATGGTCAGTTAAGTGCGGCATTGCTGTACTAGCAAATCAGTAGAGAGTGAGGCAAGGTTTGGCTGGCTCTTTTGGCTATAGAATGAGGATGCCTTATGAAAGATTTGAGCAACTTGGTTGTATATTTTGACAAGTATATTGAATCCCCTTTGATAGTCGGCTTTCCTAAACTCAAATTCAAAAATATAAAATGATTTAAATCTTCTTTAAGCGAAAGTCCTTTGTCAATAGTAATTTGGGTTTCCACCTTTTAATATAACATCCTTCATCACTTCCTCCCTACTTGCCATCTCGATAAATCTCATTAGTTCTCAAATTAGGTGGTAATTATAATTAAAACCCATATTAGGGCTTGATTGTACTTACAAACCCAAATGCCATCTTCATCTAAATGGGTAAGATCTTCAAACTTTGCAGGTGGGCTTAATGGCATGGATCAAATTTAGTCTTTACCTATAAGGTGAATTTTCATAAGCAGGATCCATGATATGAACTATGGACTAAACTTGGGTTCGACTATACTAGAGCAACATTATAAGGTATTATGTATTTATGACGAAGCCTGGATGAAAAATTTGAAGCTCGCTAGCTCGCTCGACTGACTTTTTAATGGCTTGGCTCGAGCTTGACACGTTTTATAGTCAGAGCTGACTCGCGAGCTCCTCATCAGCTAAATAAACTAGCTCAAGCTACTTAGAGAGCCAAGCTAAGTTGCTCTTCTAGCTCGTTTATATAATGAGTTGAATCCAACCAAAATATTAATGAGCCAAGCCGTAATGATCTGAGTTAGCATGATACCCAAGCCTATTCATGACTCCATGCATAACTAGGCATAGGACATGAGGCCATACAGTCAATCCACGGCTCCAACATGACAAGGCGATCAGGAGCCTACACGGAACCGTCGTCAGGAAGAGAGAATCCGCCACATGCCACTATGCGGGCAAAGTCTTCATCGCCAAATGACCTGACCTCTGCGGGCGTGTCTGCTTGTGTATACTTACTATACTAGTACTGGATGCACTTCTTTGTTGACTATTGACCAATAGTAGCTTTGTTGCTGGTGTCCTCAACAGTGTAATGTCTTGCTAATATTTCAGTTACACAGCTTTGTTGCTTAGAATTTTTTTAAGTGAAACATATTTATCTAAATTAATATCATCAACATAACACAGATGCTCGAATTTAAGTTCTCCACATGCCATGAATGCTTGTATTTTTTTTAGTTATTCTAAGATTTAAGGACATTAGTCATCCTTGGCTGGCAATATGACCATCAAAAAGGGAAAGATTGTAGTTGCTTCATCAATTTTGAGATCGACCTGCTCATTCTTTCATATGTGCTAGTAGAAGTAGCCGAGTAGGAGTTGGTGCCTATGCATTTATAGTGTAAGTGCACATGCATATTTGTAGGCATTAGTGTATGCCCCTCATCTAAAATAAATCATGCTTATGTTGGCATACGACTGGTCACTAGCTAAGAGTAAATTCAATAATAGAGTCAAGTGTTTGGCTATTAGCCAAGTTGTAAGAACCAAGTTGTACAACAATAGTCTCATATATTTGTACACAAGAAGCTTTTTTATTGTTTGTTTACTCATGTGTCATCTTCTATTTTTTATTCCTCCTCACATTCACTTAATGAATAGGCCCACCAATACCTATGTTTTCGTGTCCAGCTTGTTACTTGCATAAGAGCCAAGATTTTGTCTCTTCTCTTCTCTCTTTCACATTAGCATTCGCTTGGCTATAAGCTAATTATTATACTTGCTCTAAGGTGGGTGTGAACCAATAGTAAAGAGAATTTGCTGGTGAGGATGAGAGCAAAAGTCAAGAGGGAAAGGATAATGTTGAACAACGCAAAAGGTGGAGCAAGTGAAAGAGATCACAACCATGAGTTGTTCCTAGGTGGGTTAGGTTAAAAAGAGCGGAGGGAATAGAAGGGCTTTGAGCTTGAAAAGTAATAAGAAGAAAAAAAGAATATATCCATCCACAAATGGGTCTATGTGGAAGCATGAGTAATTAGGTTACATAGCGAACAAAACATGTTAACAAAAACATCACAAGGTCATTTAAATGTATTAGCTATTTTGAGGCCTATAGTACTAAGTTTCATATAGTTAAATTAGTCATGTAGTCAAGCCTCGATGTATCCGGGCTATGTAAAATTTTTCTCTGTTATTTGTTGACTCATAACCTTGTCATCGTCCACATAGTAAGTGGAGTAAGAAACGCCAACAGTGAAGGGGTTAAGTAGATAACTTATTTTTCTTTTCTTATCTCAGGCTTCGCTTGCAGCATATAACCATTAACCAGAAAGATCACTTCTAACAATTCGTTTGTGCTGACTGCTGAAGGCTTCGGCTTTGAGCTAACTTGCAGAATTCTTCGGTTTCGTTAAATTTGGCCACCTTATAATTTGTTTCACGGCGATCTAACTCTTTCAGCCACTTTAACAGACCATCATAAGCGAGCGAAAGAATAACAAACATTGGCACACAAAATTGTCTCTTTCATATAACGTTACAAACATATCATATATATGCATAGACAGGTACAGTGTCTACCAGCAGCACCAGCAACAAGGGTGGGTGACTAGCAGCAGGAACAACAAACGACAATAACTACAACTATAACTACAACATTGCAGTATCATTTGCCTTCATAGATTTTATTACTGCAAAATTGATCCCAGCAGCACTACCGGTAGTTACGGTAGACAGGAGCGTACATGCAGCTCTCTGCATATTTCACCAAGTCTCTTGGGGGAGGCAGACGAGTCGCCAAACCTGCATAGGGAAGTTGATGATATTGGATCAGGCAGATGTAGAATGGTGGTGTCTGCAAAGCAAAACACAGGACGTACATACCGAGTTCATAAGCTTTTGCAGCCACGGCTGCAGCAATACGCGCAGAGATCTTTCTAATATTGGTGAAGGGTGGGAAAATCGATCCCTTGTCAAAATTCTCCTGTGTGGCCTGACCAGCTAGTGCTTCCGCTGTTTGAATGATGAAACATGAGATTGGTCCAGCTCATTATGAAAAACGATTTTTTTTATGCCTAATGGTTTCAGTTTGGAGCTACTTACAGGCGGCAAGAAGCATGTCCTCATGGACACGGATGGCTCCAGAAATAACAAGACCGAGGCCGAATCCAGGGAAAATATAGGCATTGTTCGACTGTTGTAAATAGCACAGTTGAGTTAGCAGTAAACAACTTATACTTTTTCTGGTGCTTACACCAGCAAGATTGCATTGCCTAGTATTTAATATTAGAAACAAGTTCTACCTGCCCAGGTACAAAAATCTTCCCATCGTACTCCACAGGGTCAAATGGACTACCACTGGCAAATATTGCACGACCCTGAACATAGAGTGCAAATAAAGAGATATGAGTTGCAAACTACAGAGTAGAGACCCCACAAGTTTCTTTCTAGAAACCAGCCACTTTTTTTTTTTTTTGTCCAATTAGATCACATTTTAATAAACAGGAAACTGACCATGGATAATCTTC
>JADLZL010003888.1:0-364705 GCA_015844335.1 Chrysopogon serrulatus
ATAAAATTCTGACTGCCGTTAGGAATCCAAAGGTGATCGCGCGCTATATACACTGTAGCTCAGCATGGGTATGCCAAGGCATGCCAATGTGGGAGTGGCCGAGTGGGACGGGCTGCAGTCGGCATGCCAGAGCACCATGCCATCCCATCCCGCTAGCCGGCATGCTTGGCATGGCGATGGCGCCATCTGCCATGTTTATGTAACTTTCATTTTAATCTGACGTCTTTCAGCTTTCCGGAAGCAGGCAGAGTGCTCTCTACAGATTCGCTGGTGCTCTGTACCACTGTTTTCTTAATACTGTATATATCATTTGCATTGGAACAAATGATTGGTTCCTTACAAATGCTATAAATTCCCAATCCAATGCCTTATTTAATAGGAAATTTTGAATAAATGTTATTGAAAAGTTGAACCTCATGGAAAGTTTCTTTTGGGTCACTCTCTCTTATCGTATTCATGTATTTTCTTTTTCTATGCTCCATCTAAACATTCAATCTTATGGTTATTTTTTTTTTTGTATTTTTCATAAATCATAAGATTTAAGGTGATTGACACGTTTTTCCTATTCCTATGTTTATAAAATTCTACATTTCAAATGTAGGGGTTCAGTTGATTTTTGCACAATGACCTCAAGTTCTCATATACGGGCAGGCCTGCTAATGAGTTGGGTTCTCAAGTGAGTGCATTTTGGATGTGTGGGAATGAGTTAATTTTACTCAATGGGTTGAGTTGGATTCAATAGAATTGGGTTAGATGGGGTTGGATGAGGTTCTTTTTTAGGATTGAATGGGTTGATATTGGACTTTCTGTACAGTATACATATATATTGGTTTAAAATGGGTATTGGTCATAGATTTGTAACATATATTGTAGTTCCTATACTAATTTGAGGTGACCCACATATTTATCTTCCAAGCTAACTAGTACAGAGTAGCTTTATGAAATTTTGAATCTTAAATAATAAATTTAAAATTTCTAAGGTTCATTTTTTAATGTAGGGCCTATATGCAGATCTTGTTGTGTTAACTGGCATAGATTAGCTTCGTGACATTTTAAATCCTATTTAACAAATTTTAGTTAGTCCCGTTAAAAATTTAAAGTGTGAACGTGAGCTTTTATTTGTAGAATCTAGCTTTGATGTGGGCCCATTTGTTGGGCCATTTGTCAATGCTAATTGGTATCTGCTTGTTGCATTAAATTATCTCCAATCATAAAACTCTGGTCAATTTAAATAAAATTTTAAAATGTGAACGTGTGATTTTAAATACAAGGTCTTGAGTTCGAATTGTAGAAGGCATGATTAATTAAAATACTTGCATTTGATTTCCATTTTCAGCACTTAGTGACTATGGGCGTCTGCCTTTTAAAAAAAAAAAATATGATCCACCGACGCTAGTCATCTGACCATGCATGACAAATTAAAGTAGCGTTCTGGTCAAGATGTCACGAACTTGCGCCTGAAACTCTTCAGAGTTCAGTTCGTCCAGCAGATGCTTTGTGTCTTATGTTTTGCTTGTTCCAGAAGCTGGTTCCATCAAAAGCAAAAAGAAGCAGCAGCAGTGCTGCACGGCGTCCCTTACATGCATAAGAAAAGGACCAGGTGGAATTCAAGCTCACATAAAGGCGACTGCAATTGCAATCTCCCAACTTTTCATGCAGCCAGTGCTTAGAAACCTGAATGCATGGCATCTTGCTCACCTCTCTTGCTTAAATGGAATCACCTTTCTCCCCATAATTATAATTATTTACACACTACAAAACAAAATAAAATAAAACAAAACCCAAATCATTACAATTGTGTGGTCACACACGCCTCAACTAACATAACCGTATTATTGCACAACCTCAACAACACAGATGATTGTACCATCACCAACATTTCACCAATTAATACCACTTTTAGAGGTCACTACCACAACCATCAGAATTATCTAAAAGGATACTCCATCAACCTGAGCCATCTTGTATGATTCTAGCTATGATGATGTTTTGGCACTCATGAGAATTTACTACTATGCCATCACTAACACTAAGCTCCTTTTTTTTTTGTTATCTGATAAACCAAAACCCAAACCTTTCCACAAAAGACACTTTTGTCGTGCAAGCATTTTCAGCCATGCCACTTTGCCCAGAAAGAAGTGTATACATGTATTTCTCCCATGCACCGTCACATGAGCCCGCGTCATCACTTTGACACGCAAGAAAGGAATGGGATGGATCGGAGGAAAAGCAAAGGGAAGAAGCTAGGCATGATCCGTCTCCATTGCATTGCACCTCAAATCAGCCTCACATGGGCTGCCCCTGCCCGGTTGCTCACAGTACCCTAGCTGGTTCCTAGATTTGGCCACCCTATGCCAAGCCCAAAAAGTGTACCCTTTGATCTTCCTCCCACCAACTTCTGATGGATTAACTGATGGGGAGAGAGAGAGAGAGAGAGAGGTGCATCTCTGCAGGCTGCAGCAAATTTGGAATGAAAATGGAAGAAATCCAGAGCACCATGCTGGGAATCTAGGGTTGTCAGGAAAAGAAATGAGAATCTATAATATTATAATACAAAATTGCTGGTAAAATTAATAAGCTTGGAAAAAGATACAGGTACAGCGATTGCAGACTATACTAGTCCACTGCAGGCAAGGTAGGTGAAATTTCCATTTCTTCATCTAATAAATAAGCACGCACTTACGTCTTTTCATTTTAAATGAGACCTTAATGATGACTTGCTCACTGTAGTGATATCCCAATCATTCTGCACCAGTGTTCTGTTAATAAGGACCCATCATACAAATGCGTAGTTGCATACTGCTCATGAACCAAAACAAGATAGGATCGAAAGTGGCATCTTTATGGACTCAAAGGGGAATCATAATAACCTAATTAGGCACCATGGTCTTTCTCAAGTCTACAAATTGTGATAAGGTCGCCCCAAATCCCTTGTGCCCACAAAATCATAGCCCATGCCCTACCACTATATATGCATGGGTGGGCGGCAAAAGATGGGCACGGGCTGTCTATAACAAACAATATTAGCTTGCTTGAATCATTTGCAAGCATGATTTGGAAAAAAATTACTTTGAAATGACTGAGAGGGTCACATTACAAACAACTCAATCGGTGCGCAGCCATCTGCTGGTTGCTGCCCAACAACAGGCCTCAGCATCTTTAGCATATCTGATTCAAAATTCTGATGATGTTTAATTTGGAATCATATGTAAAGCAGTCAAATTTACAATGGCATGCAAGGAAACAAACACACATTGGCAGCTGAAAGCCAGGCCCCGGGAACAGGCATTTTATGGCGTTTGTCGATGGGCAATGGCTACAAGAGTGCACGGGCCTGGCTAAGGAGATGGAGACACCAAACAATAATGCAGCAATTTCTGTCCTCCAAAAAGGCTGCTGTGAGTGCTAGTACTGTACCATACATGGTGCATATGGTGAGCAGAGGAAAAGGTAGGGTCCCTTGCATGGTCCTTCATTCAGTCTCACAGTTCACAGCCACGGCATGCCGGCCGGCAGCTGATGAGGGGCTAGCTGCTGGATCATCTCGCCATGTGCATGCCATGGCCCATTGCAGTGTGTGTGCTTCACTGCATGCTGGAGTGCTGGGACAGACAATGGAGGTTGGTGAGGACTGAGTGACAGAGTGAGGACCCTGCCTGCTTGCTCTTCTTATGCTAAGGCTATCCAGTCATCCAGGGGTGTGAAAGCTACATGTCATCCACTCGGAAAAAAACTAAATCATTTGGAGATGGACACAGGGAAAAGTGTGAGCACTGACCCATTCATGCCCATCAGCTCACTGTCAAAGGATCGTGTATGTGCTCCTAGATTGTTGTGTGTGGATCAGGGAGAGAATGATGAACAATGTTGCAATGCATTAAAGAAGTTAATCCTTACCAGTCTTGGTCACGGAATAAGATTGATGACCTTGCATTGCACTGCATATGGCAATGGTCTTGAAGTCAGTCAGTCACTCCACAATCCGAGCTGAGTATTCAAGCAGCTCAGAGGTTTTCTGCAAGACAACAAAAAAAACATATGCAGCCCTGCATGCAGAGGGAAGTCACATGCATATGCATGGTGGGCACCCCAGACAGGGACAGTAGAAGAAGGGATCCAAAAACCAAACCCCCAAAATGGTTGGTACGTGTGTGTATTTACCTGCTCACAAGATTTGGAACACCAGATGGGTACAAACTTGCCTTTTAGAGGGGTTTGGAGTGTCTGCAGTCTTCTTGGGTAGTAGATGCCAAACTAAACACATCTGAGTACCTGGGTTAAAGGAAACAACATGCATGAAAAAAGCTAGGGGAAGTTGGTAAGGTTTCAAAAGCTAAAAATCGTTTGGGACCATTGCAAACCAGCATTCTGGTTCGTGGTTGGCCCTGTCCATGTTTGGGCGTATGCACCTCCTTCAGCGACCGCAGCAAGAGCTCATGCTCAAGCTCAACCTTCATCATTTTCTACAGCGAAAAAAATTTGCAACTGGTTCAGGCAAGATAAAAGAAAGCATTGGTTTTTTTTTACTCCCTCTGTCTAGCTTGTTTGGAAATACATTTTTTTTTGGGTTCGAAATTGAGAGTGTACTTGAAACAGTGGGGGAGTGAGTACTTGAAAGGAGTGCATTTGCACAGACAACCACTGTCTTCAGTTTTGGTACTCCCATTCTGTTACTGTAAATCGTTACAGGCACTTGTAGAGTTGTAGTACTAAGCAGTAGTAGGTTTGATCGGCACATGCTCAGTTGAGTGAGCATCAGACACTTCACCGTTGTACTCTAGTAGTAGCTGTGCAGCACAAGATGATCCACTAGAAGTACAGTACTGGGAAAGTGTTCCAGATGCTTCACGCTCTGCTCCTCTCCCTTTTAATATATAGATTGCATTAATAAACAGCAGCCATCCAGCGAAGATTTTTGAGCGAAATCATACTTGCCTCGTGCCTCCAACCAGGAAACGATTTTCCATCGAAACTACCTTTGAAATTCCTTCAACTAAGGATGAATAAGAACAAAAGGACACTTGAATAGCAGTATAAATTTTTGAAAACATTGAACCAGGTGGCTTGCAGAATGTTGAATGCACAAAATCGTATAACAGGAATCTTAACCAAGGACGAGATGAGAAGGAAAAAAGCCAGGAAAGAAAACAACTGGCTCAAACTTTCAATGTACTGGGCTGACCCGTGTGGTGATCAGTTTGGGCCGTTGTACAACGCCGAAGCCAACTAGATCATATATATATGGAATCTGAATTCGCAGTCCGGCAAATTGAAACGTAATTGAGCAATGGCAATAGCTCACACAAAACATACTCCAAATGCAGCTGACCTGGCGGACCTCAGTACAAGTATTTCTGTTCGCAAAGTGCACCGAACAGTCCCAGTATTTATTTTAAATATACATCTCATCGGGCATAACATTGTACGACTACCAGAGGACAACAGCTATTTGTTCAACTGAAGCACAAAAAGCTGTGCATAATAACCATGCCAACAACTATACCAAAATGTCTGTCAAACATTTTTTTTTGGCTGCCAAACATATTTCCTCGAAAGAAAAATAATACACATCACCATATCAGCCTCTGTGTTTCATCGCGTCCACTGTTGGATCATACAAGGAGGGAGGCGCTTTATGGGATGGTTCTCTGGTAGAGTGGAAGCGCACCCAATGCTTCACGCTCTGCACTCTCCTTTTTCACCTGCAATACAATGGCATTAAACACCAAAGGGATTTTCTGAGAAATTTTACCATAATGACTTGACTTCAACTAGGGCTGAATTTGAACAGATATTATTCAGAAATGTACTGCCAATGCATATGCATCAAGTTACACTCCCAAGGATTTACTGACATAAGAATCGATATTTGGCAACAAATTCTAGCATAATCAGGTGAGTATTAGTGAGATCAAAAGGAGGTCGTAATAGGAAGTCACAAATCACATCCACCACTTTGTCAGACTGATCTGCTTTAAATGATCATCTGATGACCATTTTAATATACTGTAGACTAATACACATATAATGGACAGTTTGTGAATAGATTATAGAAAAGGAAATTTTCAAGAGGCAAGATGCCTAAAGTGCAGTTTTTTTTTTTTTATTAAATTTATGGACATTAACATGAGATCAGATAAATGCATCGATGCCATCAGATGAGGATATTGACAGCTGTAGAATCTAATAATAATTCATGAACCCTATTTTCTCTCTAATTTATGTACCTATGTTGGACTGTGATTTGATAACGGGAAAGGAATACAGCATACACAATATAACAAGCTAAGGAAAAGGGAAAAGAGAAACTAGCAAGATCACATTAAATGAAGATATAAATACAATATATATAAGTATTTAAGATATATTGGTAGAACAAAGCAGAAGACAAGTATGGGGAAAAAAGAATCATGACAAATGCAGTATAATTGACAGATAGTCAAGTTAAATTGAATCCAGGAACAGACATAATGATAAGGAGGAAAAAAAATGCACTCACAAGAGCAAGCATGTCAATAAGGTAGCTCCTGAATGGTGTCTGTATAGCCTGTCAAAAGCAACCAAGGTGTCAATAAATTTGATGCATACATTGATTTCTCAATGGATTCTAGAAGCGTCATAGTAATTCTCGTGGGGACTGACAAAACAATGCCCATTTAAAAATTTATATGCATGTCAGATAGACAATAAAAAAATAGAGCACAATAGCAGCATCTAACCAACAGGCATAGGTGGATTTCAGATGCACTATGCCACTCAAGTGAGTTATATAAAATATATCTAACAGCTTCCAATAAATCCTCACTATCTCATAAAAAATAACAGAGAAAAACACAGTTCTTGTATACTTGTCACAGTAAAATAGACATGGAAATAAATATAGCAACACACGTCACAAATAGAAAGCCACATCACCTATAGCCAAATCTCCCACCTTTTCCATTTCACAAGCATCTAAAACGATGTTTAGAACCCACCTTTTTTACCCAATGATAATCAGCTGTTATACCATTCATGACTCAAACCCCTTGCTTGAAAGGACATCTAATCAATGTGGCAATCCATCATAGTCACCACACTGAACTGCAAAGAGACACACCAAAAAAGCACTAACAAGCTAACAAGGGGGGCAAAACAGAGGCGAAACATCACCAACAACTAAATGTCTTTCTGGTGTTATTACGTCATCTGACTAATTGAGAATAATTGAGCTTATTTAGTTGGCATTCCAAAGCAACTAGTGTGTTCAGAAATTTGATTGGATGACTAATCACAATCAGTTGTCAGATTAGCTCAGGGACAAACAACTAGCCTGGAGAGAAAATTGTGAGCTGGTCAGATAAGTACTAGGTCACTGGGCTTTCTTTGGCCAACAAGTAAGTGATCAAGCTTGATTGCTTAGTTTGTTTACCAGTTTATCATAATGTCCTTGTGCACTGGTGCTATAGTTTTGTACCAGTACTTTACTAGTTAATTAGTACTCTAATTACTTAAAACTTATACACCCTGGATAGCAGGGCAAGTAGATAGGATGACTATACCACTAGATAGCCAACTAGCAACCAAGGAACAGGACCTGATCGATGAGTAATCACAAATAGTCAGCTGATCAGTACCCATATGACTAGGTTCAACTAGGCAATTTGAATTTTGAAAACATAGCATCCTTAGCTTCAATTTCCTCAGCTTCAGAAGCATCTAAATCAATCGCACATTCCAATGTGGTAATTCAATGTAATAATCCAATTATTGTCCATCCAATTCCTACGAGTCCACCAAAACTAAATACGGTAATCCAGCAGAACCACCACAACAAACTGAATTATTATCTAAAACTGAAATCGCTTTATTTCCCCACTTTGCATATTATATGAGAACAAAGGGGAGGAAGAAGCAACCACGAATCCTGACCTGGACGTCGTCGGGTAGGTACTGGTGCTTCATGGAGAGGTCCATGGCGCGCTTGAGTCGCTGGTTGCGGGCGTCCACCACCTCCCGCGGCAGCCGCGCCAGCGCCTCCTTGATGTCCAGGTCATGGTACGGGTCGTACAGGTCGTCGTACCGGAGCCCTGCACCGATGAACACAACAATGAAACCGATCAGGACTGCCAGCGAACCTCGGCCGACTGACTGGATTGGCCCCTAACCCTAGGCAACCTAGGGGAGGGAACGGACCGTATTTGCGGAGGCGGGAGGCGACGGCGTCCCGGTGGAGGCGCGCCAGCGGGTTCCGCCGCGGGTTCACGAACCACGCCGACAGCTTGGAGAGCATCTCCGGCGAAGCTTCTAGAATGTTCTCGGCCTCCTTTGTGCTGGCGAGTGATGTTCGGCGGGCTTTTCCTGTCTGTTTGGTGGTGCTTGGGTAGGTCCACTTTCCAGTGGTATTTGGGGGACGGAGAAGGCCGGAGAAGCTTCAGTTCAGGTCTCAGGAGGATGGGCAGAAGACGGGCCAGGGCCCAGGGCCAGGCAGGCCGGCCCATTTTTTGTCAGAACTCCGAAAGATGTGTCCGATTCAGAGAATGTTTGCCGAATCGTGGTCGGTTTTTAGTCTGCGTTCAGGCAAAAAAATTTCAGATTTTTCACATCAAATATTTAACATATATGCATTGAGCATTAAATATTAAAAAAAATAAAATGTACTAAAAAGTTAAAATTCATGAGATAAATCTTTTAAGCCTAATTAGTCTATAATTAGACAATAATCACCAAATAACAACTTTTCACAAACTAAACATATTTGAGTTTCATCGATGGTTAAATTTAAAATAGAAAATACTGAAATCAAATGGCGCAAATTGCCTTATTTTTTAAACATTTTCTGTCAAAATATAAACAATTTCTGATGTGTTTATTAACCCTTCCAGAAAAGACGCTTTCGCCCTTCAAAATACATACAATTTATTTATTGAAACAGAAAATACGAATTCATTGACAGACGGCTTTGGACAATTGCTCATCTCTGACGCTGCATATTTATTTATCATCATGCGTGGTGTTGCGCATTGCTCATTCTGCTTCCGCCTCACCTGCCTTCAAGCTGCTCTGGGGCCGAGACGAAGATCTGGGCGATGGCCTCAAGCGCAGAGACGTCCCAGCTCTCAGAATGCCGAACCACCTGAACAGACAAGATCCAAATATTAGGAATTTTTCAAAAAAATATCCAATGAAACGTAAAGGAGGCATATGATTTTGCACGGTTTGGATTCTCCCACCGGTACCTTGAAATCTTCATTCAGATCGTATGTTGTGTTCCCTCTGATCGCAATCAGGGGCCTCCATGGAAGCCTCAAGTATGTCCTGAAAAAAAAAACCAATTATGTTCTGTTTAAAAAACACTATTACATGGAAGAATATATGGCTTTTTTGAAGCTTTACAGAAGCACCTTAGTTTCCATGTTGCTTTGACGAACTTTGTTTCAATCCTCAAACCCTGTGAGATTAGATATGAAAGAGACCCTTTTTTTAGAAGAATATAAAAAGCTTTGGTATTATGGATCATATGCCCATACTGTATTTTCTCAGATAAAAGTGTTAACTAAAATATGTCTGATTCAGTTACGAGATCACAACCTACAACAGTACAATTACAAGAAAATGGGCATGGCAAATCGGCTCTTACTGTTGCAATTGCTAGTCAGAAATTCAGAATTCAAAAACTAAAGTTACTTCAAACAAACCACTGATTTCCAGTCAACTAATGGCGTGGCTACATACCTTCTCAATGCTCTCTAGCTCAAGCGAAGGGCTGTCGAAGAAGGGCACCAGCAGACCCAGATTCTGAGAGTACCTAGAAAGTCCTATACGAGGAGCAATCACAAATCCCTCAGCTCGATCTTCTTCATAGTTCAGACAGTACCAATTTAACTATGTCTATGTTTATCAGCAACAAGAGAAACGTTACGTTACACACCCACCGCGGAACTTAATCGTCGGATCCTCGAACAAGCAGTCTTCGGTGTATATCCCCGGAGTGAAATCCCCTGCGATGGTAGATGAGTTGATTACCATTTCTTTTTCATTGGCACAGTTCTTTGAACAATCCGTATCATGCATGATCAATGTCACATACAGTTCTGTCAGTGTGACGCAGCAAGATGCAAGAAGATTAATGCCATTACCGGTGAGGAAGTAGGCGCGCCGGTAATCGTCTCGGAGCACGGCGAGCACGTCCTCCACGCTGCCGCAAGGCGGCGGCGGATCCGGCTCCTCGCCGTCCCTGCGCAGGCGAGCCAAGAGCGAGCGCTCGCAGAACGCCACGGAACCCGAATTCCAGAGCGGATGGCGAGTGAGAGGCAGAGGTTACCTGAGCTGCTTCTTGCTTGTGGAAAGCGCTCTGAGGAGCTCGGTGACGGCGCTGACGGCCGCCCTGACCACCGGCGGCGCGTCCGGCGCGGCTCGGACGACGACGCCCGTGAGCCGCCGGTGGCGACGCCCCCGCCCCTGCAGCAAGACGTGCGGGACGACGGAGACGGGCTGGAGGAGGACGCCGCCGGCGCGCTCCGGGTGGCTTCTCGATGGCCGGGCCAGGGACGGTCCGGTGGCTGCGCTTGGCGCCATCAGCCGCCAAACTTGTGCTTTCAGCGCGACAACAGGAACCGCAGGAGCTCGTGGCCGTCAGAAGGCTGCGTATATCGCTTCAGGCCTAAAAAGCCGGACAAACGCTCCGGCTGTTTCAGTCGCTCACTGCGTCCACCTCGTCGCCGGCCTCCCACCGTCAACGCCGGCTAGCCGGCCTCCACTGCCACAGCGTCGCCGGCCTAAACCATAGGCGTGTCGCCAACGACAACGAAATGTTTTCATATGAAACCAAGAAGTTACCAGGAGATTCAAGCTGATGATAACATGATGTTTGTGTTCTTCTGTAAAAAGTAAAAACCCACATGGACAAAATAAATTAAGATCATTGGTTAAAAAAAAAACACTTCCGGCAATTGTCCCCGGATCATCATCGCTTGCTATATATTTCCTTGCGAGACGCAAGAACAGTGTGCGCTATATATATCATTACCATCAATCAAATCGTCCCAATGACCAATAATCGAGTTCCAGCTCAACAACTTACACACTGCCTGATGTAATCCCGTATGCCACCTAGACAGACACCCTGGTTTTTCGGAAACGCCGGCAGGGACAGATCTACTAATGCTCAAATTGGATATACAGGAGGTCGCTGCAGGAACCGCCAGCACAGCACCCTGAAGGGAGGAAGACACAGTTTTTGGGCTGTTCCAGCGTGTGTGGTTGGAAAGGTTAAACTTGTCCGCAGGGCTGTGGTTGTTCAGCTAGTCTGCAGGACTTGAACGTTCCCCAGCGCCTTCTCGCTGTCGCCGATGACTAGCTTTTTTCGGAGGGCCACCAGCTCCTCTCCGGCGCCGCAGATGTAGGCCGCTGTTCGCCTGCCAGAGAGAGTTGCTCCTTCCATGCTGTCAATGTAGTCCTGTATGTGCAGCACAAATAAGATCAATTCATGCTTCATATTAGGAAAAAAAAAACCAAGGTGTTCAGGCACCATAGAATTGAAATGGTTATTTCTGATGGCTTTCTGAACCATTGGTTTTCTGCTGATGGCTGCAACTAGGTCAATGTTTTGGATGTACAATACCTGTTTCGTGTAAGATCCAGAGAGGAAGAAGTTTTTAACGGGCGTCTTTTGATCAGGTCTGAATGGGTCATTTCCAGGAGCCTCACGGTACAATGATTGTCCGATCTTTACCACACTGGACCATGTGACTTCTAGGCCGTGGGAAGATGGGAACAATTCCACAACCTGAGGAACATTATATATGTTTTTTAACTGAGGTGAGCTTTGGAAGAATATAAAATAACATGAGCAGAAGAACTCTCTCTTTTTTAAAAGTGCTTTGGAATGAGGTCTAGCTTAGCTATGTGTCGAGAGAATTGCAGAAATTTGACTAAAAAAAAGAAGCTATTTAGAAACCTACCTGCTTTTGAACCTTACTAATGATCTCCTCATTTGGCAATGGCATGTATGGATCGCCAGGAGTCAGCACAGCTCTGCAGATGAATTAAGGCCAGAGGGTGAATTCATTTGTAGACTGAGAAATCAATTTGATAATTAAAAAAAAAAGGTAGACTTACTGGATTAGGGAACCTTGTCCTTCAATGTAGTAATTAGCAGGAGATGAGAGAGCAAGGTCTGAAAAACAGGAAAAGTCTGCATCTGCCGTGTACAAAAGGTTATCCAGCCCAACCGCCCTTTGCAGTTGTCTACATCAAATATAAGAATAAATATCAATGAGCATGCATAGTTGAATGCAATTTGCATTTGCACAAAAAATATTTTTGCAGAAACAAAAGTAATTTTCATTTAAGCTTATATTATGGGTGGATGTGCATTTAAATTTGACAGATCTAAACCAAATAAGTAAAAAAATTAAAAAAAATACTGGATACTTCAGCTACCTTGATTTCTCCAAATCTTGAAGTTCAGTGACCCATCCATTGTAGCGAAGCTGAACAGTGACAACAGGGACACCATCTAATTTGTAGATGTTGTCAAACATTTCCCATTCCCTCCATTCTGATGGAAGTAGTCTTTTGATACCCGGAACATCACAGGCTGTGAAGTTAGGAATACCAAGTTATGTTTGTATAGTTGGACATGCTAGTAAAAGAAGAAACAGGGGACAAAGAAGAAAAAGAACCAGCAACATATGCATCAGCTTTGATTATCTGTCTACTTGTAGCCTAAAAATGTCCAAATGAGTGAAATTTTAGTAATAAAGGCTACATAATCGTTTAAAGCAGAGCAGTGATACACAGATAAGAAAGCCTACCTTGGTGAGGAGAAGGCCTTTAACATAGGTCTCTCCATCAGGTGATTTCTCGTAGAGAACCTCTCTGCATCCCCACCTTAAGTGAAACCTGAAGGATTTGTCATATGATGTAAGTCTTCAATTCTACAGCAGTACACAGAAATTTCTCAGGAGAAACTTGGTCTCTGTCACCATACCTACCACCCCTGTCTGTTATATACTTCTTTATTGGGCCACTTAAGTAAACATCAGGTGAACCCTTTAGCATGCGTAGCAGGGATGCCTCTGTCTTTGTGGCAAACAAGGTGAAAATAGTAAGCATGCAACGTGCACTGATATTATCACAGTCAATGAAACCCAAGGCATAAGCAACAGGATCCCACATTCTTGTGATGCTCTCCCGAGTACCACCTCTGGACATGAACCAATCACTGAAACTTACCTGAAATAGGTTAAATTTAAATTGAAAAGTGTTTGAGAAAATACTAAATTGACACAAAGTTTAGTTATCAGTGAGTTAGAATGAAACACACTTTGAAAAGGTACTGCAAATGAATGCACTAGATGCACACTCCTAATAAATCTGAAATAAAAGCAAGGGATACTTACATCATCCAAGTCCCGCACTTGCTGCAATGCACCATCCGGATCAACCAGAGCCCGAACAACTGGGCTAAGGGCAAGAGCAACTGCATTTCTTGCTTTATCATAAACCTGCAAAATTAATTTAGATAAAGATTGACTCATGTAATTATGTTCTCAAATAGCAAGTGGCTAATTAAAGATATTGACGAATGACAAGACTTCAACCCTTCTTTTGAGCCAAGAATCTTTTACACTGATGAGTTTTACCACAAAAGATTATCCATTCAGTCAGACTATTAAAGGGAAAAGAAATGGTAGTAATGTCTATAGGAAAGAAACTTAGAAGCAAAGGTTTGCAATTTAGATTTTTAAGAAAAGACACATACCTAAATTTTAGGTACAAACTAAACCATCACTCAGTCTGAAAATATGACAATCATGAACAAGAATTGCAAACATAAATTGTTCACAAGGATTGGCAGCTAGGGACCTATGAGAATTCTTCAATGGATTGCTGAACCCTTAGAACAGCATAAAGGAGTAAAGTATTATATTGTGAAAATTTGTACTATTACTCAACATTATCAGAACCTGCAATGTATCTCGCACACAATGGTTCAAATACAAACATGATGGATTATAACAGTACTACAAAAAATATTCGTGAATCAATTAAGTTGATTGCTTTGTAAACCACATGAAATGGGAGAGGGAAGAGCCACACAAAAAAAAGTAATGGTGTATGGATGGAAAGTGTATGGAATACAGATGGAGTTCAAAGAGCACGCCACTAAATGTGCCAGCAAAAAACAATATGCTTTAGTTAACAAATTGAAAACAAATTCTTGAAATAATCAGCATGGCTCGAAACACTTCAGCAATATTTTGTTAAAGCTTAAGGTGAAATTTACAACATATTGGGAAGTGTGGAATTGAACAAAGGTCAGAAACAAACTGAAGGCTAAAATCAATGTCATGAATTATACTAGTCCAAAATCATGAGTTTACCTTGAGCTGATTAGTTCTTAGGAATGCTTGAATGCCATGTAATGGAGCTCCCACCGGGAACCGAAAATCAAGTTCTGTATATCAGGGAAAACAATATGAAAATTTACATAAAATAGTTACAAAATATACAAAGAAGTATGATACAGTTATTCAGCCAGCTTCAAAAGTAGGCAACGTGGCACACAATGTCATGTAACTGTTGTCTTAATTCAAAGATGAATATTATGCAGGACTAAGTAAATAGTTCCCACTGCAGGCAACACAAGCATTCTTGTTTCTCAGAAAATATAAATGAATCCCTTAAAACAATATGCAACAAAAATATGGTATTTGCACATAGTCAACTTGAATACTAGTAATTAATATTCAACACATTGGAAGTTCTGCACTTTTTGTACTCAATAATGGGTACAGAACTCCAGAAGTAATAAAGATAAATAACTTAAATATTCCAGAATAAGAGAATTGCTACACAAAAATGGATGTGTATAGGGTAGTTGAACCTACCACCAATCACGCCCCCTTTGTTTACAAAAGTATGGGTGTGTTCCTTCACCAGCAGATTATTATCAGCGCCAACCTGAAATTTCAACGAGGTTTAATTTATCACTGTTAAATCTGGCCAATAGCACAGTAATACCAATGCTCAACAAGGCACCAAATTGTTTGGTATTTTGATTCATATGGACAAATTGCCTAGCACATTTCTCACTGTAAGTTCCACTTCACTCCAGAAGGTCCAAAGGCATCCAATTCCAAAATTTCATGGACTCAAACTAATTCAGAGTTTTCAGATATAATTTATACCAACCATCTCGATATCTAAGTAAGGAAGAATTTCAGTATGTTTCCAGTGGGCTTAATGTACAAGGGCTTTTACCTTCTTCATGAGGCGGAAGAGATTGCTGTAACACCCGAAAAACACGTGCAACCCCATCTCAATATGGTTTCCTCGCTTATCAACAAAGGAGCCAACCTTACCACCGATAAATGGACGGGACTCGTACAAATCAACCTGTAAGCCAGACCATGCCCAGCCCAACCAAGATGGTTGGAAAAAAACTAAGATCATTAGAAAGCAATAATTTTCCTGCATAAGGAAACATTTAGCTCTGCTGAAGACAACAAATCTGCTAACCTCATGGCCCTGGTCCAAAAGTTCAACAGCGGTGGACATGCCTGCAAGGCCTGCCCCTATGATGGCCACCTTGAGCTTCGGGCCCCTGTAGTGCTCCGGCTCAGGTGGGAATAGCCCTTTGGGAGCTGCGACACATGGAAATAGTTCTCGTTTTAGCATTTCCTTTTGCAGTCAATATGGTATTTGAACGAACCTAAAGATCTTTAAATGAAACAGAACTGACAGGACAGCATTTGGAGCAATCTAACCAGACTGTAAACCCTTTGGTCACAAAAGAAAACATTTCTAACACAATTTTGATAACTGTTTTCTGCTATAGTAATATCTCTACAGATGTCACTGCATAATTGCAATATCGTGAAAGAACTTTTCAGGAAAAAAAAATCGAATGATATCGATAACCAAAGTTAATTAGGCACAAAGTTTGACTCGTGGCACCCAGAAACAAAAAGACGAACTTTTTACGGCCGAAGGGGGCACTGGACTACAGTGTGGGAATTGGGCAAGGATTAACAGTTCCTGAACCCACTTTCGGGCTTTCAGCTCCCACCACCGCCCCAGGACAGCAGAGGAACGGAGATTACGACGGGGGCCAATCAAGAAGAGTACTAGGAAGGATCCCGTTGCTCACCGTTGACGCCCATGTCGGAGACTTTGCTGTCGAGCGAGCATCGGACGGGCGCGGCCCGGCGCGGCGGCGGCGGCAGCAGGCCCGTCCCAGGCCGCGCCCGGCGCCGGGACGCGAGTGCCGGGGCCAGCGTGGTGGTGGCGGCGGCGGCCACGGAGGCCATGGCGCGGCGGCTCCGAACGGCTAGCGCTCGGCAGCGGTGAGGCGGTGGTGGTGGTGGGAATGGGATGGATGGGTGGCGGCAGCGTGCAGTAAAGAACTGAAAGAAGAGGAAGGGAGGGGCAATTTGTGTGAGGGCGGAGGACCCGGACGGACGGAGTGGGAGGGGAAGGGAGGCTGGAAGAGGATGTGGGGCGAAGATGCCGTCGCGCAGGGATTTGTCGTGGGCGTCGTGGCAGCACCGCCGCCGCACCATTGGTGGTGAATACAATACAGCAGCAACGTTACATACAACAAGCAGCAGGCAAAGCGGCACTCCCCGCCTACCATTTCTGCTACATGCACAACGACAATGCCCATTCCCTTGTCAAAGGGAAAAAAAAATGGCACGGAGGTTACTCCCTATGTCCATCAAAGAATGTAATTGTGTGATCCTTGCCGGTCAAATTAGCTCAAGTTTGACAAGTTCATAGTAAATAGGAGTGAAAGTGGGATGGATAATCCTCCGCTCTGAATCCAAATTTTAAGAACATGGAGAGGTGTTTTTAATATGTGTGGATGCAGATAATCCAAATTCGATTATATAAGTGTAGGATATGGGATCAGCAAAATCCGTCGGACACTGATTATCCGATAATCAAATGCGACACTTATAATATGACAATCCAAATAATTTAAGGAGCCCAAGGGGGAAGTGTACAAGTCACTCTAGCTCATGGATTGGACTTATTATCCTCTATTTTCATTCTCTATACATCTTCATCATCAAATTTTAAGGACATGAAGAGGTTATTTTTATATCTCATATCTATAGCAACTAACAATAACGGCCCAAATCTTGTCATCATTATAAATTTTATCCAAATATATACATGTGAGATCTTGTTTTGAAAGATTTTATTGAAACGAATTTAATATGTAATCAGAATTTAATTTGCTTTTTTGGTTTGTGAGTTATAATATTTTTTTAGCAAATGAAATGGTGGAATATGATGCATAAATTCAAATAATTTCTCTCTCCCGTGCATGCTGCAACCGGTCCTTTAGCGGAGTCCGCTACGGTCCTCTGGATTTGGCGGACAGGAGTGTGTCCTGCTTCATAGCGGACATGTGTACCGGATCTGTTGCGACACTTTTTGCGGTATCCGTCTCACGGAGGATGACATACGTAGTGTGTATTTAGGTTTTTTTGGTGGAACCCGCCAATCTAAGTTTGAGTTATAGCTCGAGTATTTGCATTTACTACTATTTATTATTTTAGTTGTAGTAATGCCAAAATTGATAACAAAATTTTTATGATAACTTCATCAATCTTAAATTATGTTGGTTTATCCTATGTTAGATAATTATTAGATAATAGTGCTTGCTTCAATATAGGTGAGTGTGCATATATATAGCTGAATGATAGATATGTACCGTGACTAAATCAAAATAAACGTTCTTCCTATTCCTGTTATAATATTGAAGATCCTTTTTATCAAAAAATAAAATATTGAAGACCTTTATAGAAACAAAAGTAGTAGAAAAAGAGTTGCAAAATCGTGGACTTGTACTTATTGGGGAAACCCTTCCGTGTGGCCGTAGAAGATGAATGAATAAAGAAACGACGACGGCAGTTCATGGAGTTTTTGGTCGGTAGTGCTCCTTATCGTCTACCTCCGCGGTTGTGGGTGAAGCACCATGGTCGGCATCTTAACTTTTCCACGCCCACACAGCACCCTTTGCACTGGGAAACGAAACCCAATATGTAATCACAATTTCCATAAGAAAACTATGGATAATCATCATTACACTCTATATATTACATTTTATTTCCCATATTATTACAAAATGGGTGTTCATGATATCTCTCTATATAGGCTATCACAGAGAAAATACAGCCTACTAGATGAATGCAATATGTACCATAAAATTAGAAAAAATAGGAGCTTAGGATGCGTTTAGTGGAGCTCTCTGGCTATATATATAACTAAAAAAATATCTTTTCAGAACAAAAAAATAATGGTTGTGGCTTCCGGTAGAGCTAAAGTTTTTTTTAAAAAAAAAAAAGTGTCCGACGGAACAATTTCATGTTTTTCATGAATGGCTAAGAGAGAAAAAATGTCTATGATACCCCTAGCTATTTGACTTCTCATGGCAATTGAACCGCATGTTTGCATATGGTTATATATTTGAGTGCATATGAAAAAAAAAAGATAATATGAACTATTAGCAAGCAATAACTAATTCCTTTGTTTTATATATATAGTAGGGTCATGATCCAGCTAATATAGAGGCATAATAACAAAAGTGCCTACGTATATCAACATCACGTGTCGTTGTACAATACATTTGTCTTTTTATAAAAAAAAAGATGTAGAGGGATTTTGGTTTGGAGATAAATTGGAAATCTAAAACGTTACTGGGCTGGGGCGAGAAAGAGGCCCACGGACTGTAGACCATCATGTTTTAGCTAGGCCTTACACAATGCCGAGATATAAGTTGTGCCACGTCAAATGAGACATATAATAGAGAGTTGTAGTCTTTTATTTATTTTGAATTTTGAAAAGAGATAATAATATGGAGTTGCTTCAAAAAAAAAGAGAGATAATGTGAAATTTCTTGTACACAAAAAAAAATGGTTGAAAACGAAAGAATCCTAGGCTCCTGGTACATGCACGCGATCTGGATTCGTGTTAGGTAAGATGACGCCAAGCCAGGTATCTTCGAGGTTGATTAGTTAACGATTCCCTTCAGATAGACTGAGTGTATACAATACCGTCATATTTTTTTTTTTAGATTCCTGGTACATGCACCGATCTGGATTCGTGTTAGGTAAGATGACGCCACTCTACCCCTATGAGCAGCCGAGATGGACCAGGCAAATCTTCAAGGTTGATTAGTTAACGATTCCCTTTAGCATATCGCCGTTAAAGTGATAAATCGAGGAAAAATACCAAGTCTAGGACTTATTTGATTACCTGTATCTAGTTATTAGTCTCGCTCTCAGAAATGCTCAAAATCTGTGTATATGGTATCGCCTTTGTTATCTCCGAATAAATCAATACATAGAGTTGTCTTAAATTATATTTTTCTATATTTGACCAAATTTATAAGAAACATCAACAATATTTATGACACTAAATAAACACATTATGAAAATATATTTTAAAGTGAATCTAATGACACTAATTTGATGTCATAAATCTTGGTGCTCTATCCGTAAATCGGACAAGCTTAGAAAAATTTTGGCTTAAGACAATTTTATAAATTAATTTATTTAGGAACAGTAATAGGTAGCACAATTAAATCAATCCTTGTAGTGTATATTGTAGAAAAACCTTAAATTTTTAAACATGAAGAGACATTGCCATCTCAAGTTATCAAGAAAAATCAAAATCCAAACACCTAATAAATGCTCCATAGTTTTTCATTTGATACTTAAGAAATAGTTCTTGAAAATTCCTTATTTCAAGAAAAATCAAAATCAAACACCTAATAAATGCTCCATAGTTTTTCATTTGGTACTTAAGAAATAGTTCTTGAAAATACCTTATTTCAAGAAAAATCAAAATCCAAACACCTAATAAATGCTCCATAGTTTTTCATTTGATACTTAAGAAATAGTTCTTGAAAATACCTTATTTCCTAATAAATGAAAAAAGGGACATGATAATTGATATTATTTGAATATGCAAGTATACTTGATGCTATGCACCTAACACAATATTCAATGTGTGCCTTTGATCACTACTACTATTTTTATTTGAAAATTTATGAAGCAAACGTAAGCACGCAAATTATTGATAACTAGAAGTATACTCGTAGCGTTGGCGCGAGATTTTCTTAAAAATAAATTTTCTATATATGCAACATTACTAAATTAGTATTCTATATATTTGATTATATCAGATCTAGTATTCAGTAAGCTAATAAAAGAAAAATTCAATAGAATGTTTGATTATATCATAAAGGAATATGCGATGAAACAAATAGGATAAGTAGATAACTTGTATGCTAGTAGATTAAACATTTTAAAGTATTTCATATGATATAAATGATATGGACATTTTTTTAATTAATAAGGGATGATATGGATTTAGTGAGGAATGATGAGGACAACTTATATGAAGAGATAAAACATTTAGTAGGATTATTTCGTGGGAAATGATATAGACACTTTACATAAAGAGAGAAATCATTTAACGGGATTTGTCTTATATAGATCAAAATTTTAAAATGTTGATTAAAAACTACTTTCTTTGTACCGTAATGATTCTACTTGTGCATCACGTTTCCGAGAAGACAATTCTATAGAAAATATTATCAACATTGATATCTCGTATATTATGAAAATCATATTTTATTATTAATTTAATGATACTTATCACACACTAAAAAGTTTATCTTTTGATATATTTTAAACAAAAAATAACAATTTCTCGAGGAGCGATATATACAGGCCCGGTGCCCAGCTAGTCCCACCCAAACCAAAACGCCACAGGTGCACGAACGGGAACGGGAGCCGTGGCCGCCAACGGAAACGGAAGCCTCCCCATCCCCGTGCCGCCGCGCTCGCAGTCTCTCGCTCCCATGGACTCCACCGCTGCTGCTGCTGCTGCCGCGGCGGCGCCGCCGGTGCTGCTGGTGACGAACGACGACGGAATCGACGCGCCGGGGCTCCGCTTCCTCGTCGACCAGCTCGTTGCCGCGGGCCGATACCGCGTGCTCGTCTGCGCGCCCGACACGTAAGTGCTCTCCCCTCCCTCCTCGCCTCGCGATCCCTCCCCTCCTGGCGCTACTCGCTCGCTCCCTCTATTTCCTGGTTGTTTGGTCGGTGCCCTGCGTAGATTCTGTGGTAGGATCACGAGATTTGCCTCGGGAGGATGTAGTAGGCTGTAAGCGAGGAAAATGTGCAAGAGTTATGAAGGGGGGATTTTTTTTTTTTATCCCTTCTGTTTCTGGCATTCTCACCCACAAGATGAAGCAGAGGAATTGGGGGATAACAAATTTCTATCTATAGAAGAAGTGTCACCTGTTCTCTAATCTAAATAAAATAAACTAAAAACAATCTTTTGTTTCGTAATTTTTGTATGCGTCTGCAGCAGATGACGTGGTTAGTTGATGTTCTCCCTTTTAATCATTGTTGTGAAACCACGGTCACTAATTTTGCTGTAAACAAACTAAGAAGCAGAAAAGACAAGATTGGCGTTGAGAAGCACTGTTTGTCAATTAATCTTTTTTCCCTGCCATGTTTAGAGGTGTTTTCTGTATGGCTTTTTTTCCCTTTAAAAAAAAAAAATGAAACAGTGAACATTACTTCGTATATATGATGATGATTAATCTAAAAGGCAGTTTGGAAGAAACAAATAACTACTTGAAGCGTTGAGTGTTGTGTTTGGGGGCATCAGCTTTACCAGATGCTGCATGCACAACATGGAATCGGTCCTGTTTTGAAATATTTTTCACCCATTATTAGCTGCAAATGCACCATCCAAGTTGCCAAGTTGTTTTCAGTGAAAATTGCCTTTGTGGGACTACTTTGATGCAAAAGCAATGATATGGGTGTACCTAAATCAAAGGGAAAACAGAGATGCAATTACGATTGGTTTAGTTGGCCTGAGAATCGAAAAAAGTGTTGTTATGGGACTACTTTGTGGAACTGAAAAAAAAAAGTGTTGTTATTTATTCACCTGAGAATGAAAAACTGTCTTTGGTCTTTAATTAATTGTAGTTGGCCTAGGGTCATGCTCATCCTATGGCACCAATCCTCTTCTTAACTCTTTTATTTTTGTCCACTTCTCATCAAAATGCAGAGACAAATCGGGTGTGAGCCACTGCATCACATGGCGCCCTGCACTCCGCTGTAAACGTGTTGATATAATGGGTGCTACAGCATTTGGAGTTTCAGGTTTGTTTGTCATTGATTCCATCAACCTATTACATAAGAGCTTTCCCATAAGTCATTTGGAATCATACTAATTTAAAAAAACATTACTTGGTACCGATGCTTCATATGAGCTTTCCCATATAAGTCATTTGGAATCATACTAATTTCAAAGACTTTAATTGATGACGATGCTTTCTCCTGACAATGTTAGGAACTCCTGCTGACTGTGCTTCTTTAGGCATCTCTGGAAAGCTCTTTGATGGTTTGGTTCCTGATCTGGTGAGTTTTGAAGTTTCTTCATAGATGCACCTGAAATTCATTCTGTACTTTCATTTAAACTCTGTTTACTAGTAGTTTCTTTGTTTAGCTCTAGTCTGTTGTGACTAATACTTGAGCCCAATTCTATTCTGTATGATCCTTAATGCAGGTACTTAGTGGGATCAACATTGGAAACAATTGTGGGTACCATGTGTAAGTATACCTGTTGGTACAGACATGATCTTAAACATACTACTAGAAATAAGAAGTCCTCTAAATTATATGTTGGAAATTGTAGCTACTAATTAGATTACTTTTGGTTCTAGGTTCAGAAATAAATATATGTATATAGCAATGACTCATGAGTGTTTTGTGCTTTTAATCTGCAGCATTTATTCTGGAACAGTTGCTGGTGCCAGGGAGGCGTTCTTGTATGGGATTCCTGCAATAGCTATGTCATACGATTGGTATGCAAAGTTTTTCTTCATTGTTTTTATCTGCAGTGTTGAAACCATTTTATATCTATGTTTATATAAAATGTTAGTCTTTCTTATAGAGTTGTGCACCTCATGTGAATGAAGAGTCATCTATATGAAGATCGACTCTTCAGTTTTAATGCTGGTTAAACCATAACCATAAGAATACTGGCTTCAATGATTCTTAAATCCATATATGCTATTTACTGTTGTATATCCTCTTGGGACCAAATTCCTCTTGAGCAAAATGAACCATGAAGTTTAAGAAGATGGTTAACATTCATTATATACTCTGTTGTGTGCTTTCAGTTTCTGTTGAATCCTTTGAAGTGTTTGGCAAATGATGTGAATATAATATAAAACATAGAACTACTTCTATCATAGCCTGATATCTGGTGATATCAGCTGCTTAATTATCTTTTTTCCTTTTGGGAAGCCAGTTGTTTGGCCAATGGTTGATCTAGAAAATGGATTGACCAATGACTGTAGCTTTTGATATTAGGTGATACAAGCTGCCTAATTATCTTTTTCCCTGTTGGGAAGCCAGTTGTTTGGCCAATGGTTGATCTAGAAAATGGATTGACCAATGGCTAACTTTGTGTGACCAATGGCTAACTTTTGTATGCGCGTATGTGCAATAACTATGTTTCTTCTTCTCAGGAAATTGATCTAATTCCAGTTTCATATCAACTTTAATAATCCTATATGTTCTGATTATACAAATACCTCAGGCCTTTTTCAATTTTTCAGTAGATATCAGAACCGCAGATTTCATATAACTCCTAGTAGTATTCATTTATGAAAACCCTAAAAGTCGATTTTGATGTAGACATATGCTCAATATTTGGATACACCAAATCTCAGTCATGTCCTTACATTTGCGGAATCTATGCCAGTCGGTCGAAAAGTGAACTCTGTTTGGTCTCCCAATTGTGCAGGGTTGGGGGTCGGAGCAGTGTTAATGAGCTCAAGGTGTCTGCAGAGGTCTGCATGCCTCTGATAAATGCTATCGTGACTGAGATCAAGAATGGGACTTATCCTAAAGGATCATTCTTGAATGTAGATGTACCTACAGATGCTGCACACCACAAGGTAAATCTTCAGCAGTGATCTTAATTATACTTTTGGATTACAATTTTAAAACTCGAGAGTGGAAGCAAATCTAAATACATTCAGGAAGTATGGAGCATGGTCCTGGACCTGTCAAAGTCCAAGATTTTGATATTTCTACTGAGCTCCACTCATTTTTCAATGTTAAAATACATATGCCCATTTTTTGTTTTTGAACAGATTGACTGTCTAAATATTTTTTTTAATTTGTTGTCAACAGGGCTATAAAATTACAAAACAAGGAACATATATGGCCAGAATTAGTTGGGAGCAAACGGTTTACAAGAAGCCTGCAGTAGAAAGTTACCAGACAGCAAACATGGATGTTGATGGCGAAAAGGATAGCGAGCTAGTTACTTCAGAAAATGACCTACTGTTTAAGAGAGTGGTAAGTTAGCATTTCCAAACTTCATGCTAATCTGCCAATCACATTTGAACTACAGCTGATAGATAGCCTTTAAGAAAAATGGTTTGTTGAGATAAAAAACCATTGTGTCCCAGAACATTAGAATTGAATTGATCATTCTATTCACTTTTCTGATGTAGCCTGACTTTAAGCTATTAACTTTAGCTGGGTGTTGCATTATTGATATTGATATTATAAATTTTTATAAATGGGGACTACCTGTATACATAAACGATAGCCGTTTGTCTATGTCATGGTGGATCTCTGGACATTTTGTTGTTCCTCTTTTATGCTAGCTTGCTAAAACATCTCATGTTATGAATTAAAATGGATGAGTTAATGCATGGTAATAGTTTTTGTTGCTGGAATTCCATACAGATTGTCGGGAGAAGTTCCGATGGAGTGGAAGGAGAGGAAACAGACCACAATTCCCTAGCTGATGGATATGTAAGAATGACCTAGCTACCATACAACTTCCATTTTCTTATAGAATACAATATGTTTTCTAATACATATATCTTGTTTATTCCAGATCACTGTTACTCCTTTGGGTGCTCTTTCCCGCACAGAACCAGATGCCATACCCTATTTCAAAGCTTGCGTCTCACGTCTGGTTGATAATTTCTCTTCTCTTGGCCCTTCTTTTTCTATAAGCAGAGTAGGATGAGCCGAGCTGAACGGAATTTGTAATAAAGCTGTTTATTTATTACCATGATCAAATTTCATATTGCTTTTCCTAATCCAGCAACCTTGTTGCCATACATGGGCAATAATGCCTTTCTTGCCTGAATGTTATGATCTGAATCAGCACATATTCTGCTCTATAGCTTACGTCAGAGTTATGCATTCACAACGAGATGCCCTGCTTCTTCACCATGCACCTGACTCTTCTTCTCTATGATGCTTCCCAGTGACCAGGATGCTTACCAGACCGGCCAGACAGGACCCCTGACGTCATCGCTTGCCCACAGAGTAGCAAATAATCTACATAAATTTCAAGCATATTATTCGATGTTTATTCGAATTACAGCCGCACTTCATAGTAACGATAATTCATTATTTGTGTGGCATATATGCATGAAATAACTCAGTTTCTCTGTAACTATGCTTCATCAATAATTCAAAGTTTTTATAATTCCATGGCTTCTTTTTATAGAACTACTATACTACTATATTTAGTTTGCTATTATAGACCCTTTAGTAGCAAATATCAGATTTAACCAGTCAACCTCACTCTGGCAATCCTATCTTTTTTGGAGAAAGAAATATGACCAAAATAACCCTGAAGATTGCCTCAAGCACAAGTAACGGAGGTGAATTAGAATTTTAAAAGGAAGGAATTAGCGTTAAGAAGGGCACTATGGGAGACGTGCATCAGGTAGATTTTGCGAGAAGGTAAAGGTCTAGAATTTAAAGAGGAAGAGTGGAAGAAACTATATTCTGTTCTGTACCTACAGTATCTTTGGGTGGCCATATTATTGGAGATTTATGACTCTTATACAGGACCAAAAATACCCCTCCCATTAAACAGCATATTGCGGCCAAAAGATGAATTTACATAAGATATTCCACCTGAATTTTAAGATGTCTTAAAGATGATTGTTCTAGACTGTTCTATGAGGCACTCGCTCTCTCAAAAAGAATGTAATTCTAGTTATATAGTCAAATCATTTCAATCAAAATTTTATAAAAGTTTAATGTTTATGATATCAATTATCAAATAAGCTAGCCATCTTCAATTGGATTAAGTTTGTATTAAAAATGTGCTAATATTTATGATATCAATAGGTATTGTTAGATTAAATATGAAAGTATTTTTATATTGTACTAGCTATTTGAAATCATAATTACATCTAATATTTTCTATACATTTATTCAAATTTAGAATAAATTGACTTAGATAGTTAGACCAAATCTAGAAGCATTCATTTTGAGACAGAAATAGTATATACTCCAATAAAAATACTGGTATTTATGATGTTTAAGAAGTAATCATTAGATTAGCATAGCATATATTTTCATAATCAACTTAATTTAGAGATAAATACTGGTACTATTTACTATAAAGTTAATCCAACATATGTCAAGAGTCATATTTTATTTTGAAACAGAGTACTGTAAACAGAGTATTGTAAATGCTAGGCATTTTGTTGCCATAGGGGCAAACTCGCCACTCTAGTGCTATACTGCCATGTATGGTGGTAGCAGGCCCACATGTGCAGGCTTTTCACGAATTGTTACTTATTCAAAAGTGTAACCTTTTCACGAATTGTTACTGATGCAAAAGTAACCGAACCATATAAAATAAGCATGCAAAGCAAAAGAAGAGAATATCTTGGTAGGTAGGTGAAATTATAATTGAATATGAAGTCTTCCAAGATATGGTAATATATGTGATCAAATACATAAATGTTTGCTTCAAAAAGATACATACATAAAAAATGCATTTGCTCAACAACTCCTCCAGAGGTAAGGTAACCCGTGCACAGGATACCTTTGGCTCCACGATAGTCGATAAAACATACACACGGCTATACAAAGTGTCGGCAAGCCGGCTTCCACTGAAAGATATTTATTTCTGTCGTGGCAATTTGTGATTAAAAAAAATAAAAAAATACAACACCAAACTGTCTTGGACTACTCTTTCTGGATTATATAGAAGAAGCACTGATCGATAGATACACTTAAAACCTTACATATATTCTAGTCCAAATTAAAATACATGAGCACGACTACTTGGCAGCCATTCGTGCGTGAGAAAACGAGGGTCAGGGACGCGTCAGAGCACCAAGAAATTGACAGGAAAATTTTTAAAAAAGAAGGGACAGATACACTCTAACAACCAGCCTCTCCATCTCCCATACACACAATGCAAAATACACAACATCTGTACAGTAGGATGGAATTTAAGGTAAGGCACTTGAGCAAGTGTATGCGTCTATGTACAGAGAGCTCAACCTCACACTCTTTTTTCAAGCCAAACACAAAGGTGACATCTCAACCTCAATCAAAGATGCAAAAGAACAAAGGGAAAACATCACATACAAGCATAGATAGAAACGTCTCTCCTTTTCTTCTTCTTCAACCTCAGTTCTTCTGACTTTTTTTTTTTTCTCCTTCGGTTTCGGAATGCGAAGGTGGCATCAATGGCCGATGGATGAGCGAGGACCCTCATCAAAAACAAACCGTAGATAGTACTGAAGGAGGGGAGGCCTACTATACGTACGAAAGGGAGCTAGCAGCAGTGCTGCTCTCTCACACTACCTGCACCCCACATAATAAATAGGGACGACGTACACGCCATTGCTGAGCTTCTTCAGAGCTTGAGCTTGAGGACAGCCGGGTGGCGGTGCGAGTCGATGAGGATGGACCAGAGGACGTGCACGTCCTCGTCCTGGCACGACTGCACGTCCTTGTACAGGATGTGCATTCCCCTCCCTGCCAAGCAAAGTCACCTTGGTTATGTTAGCAAACCTTTCTAGCAACACAAGTCAAATTGTGCAAGCATTCATGCTCAGAAACAACAAGGCAGGCAAGAACACGATGCTTCAAGGTTGCAATGCAGTAAGATCACAACAAAGGCTGAATGCCGGATGCGCTTGCGGCAGGATATGATATGATGATGATCATGATCATAGGCAGCAGAGAGACACAGGCAGCAGACAGAGAGATGATGAACTACTAGAACTACTACTTACGGTTGCGGCGCTCGGAATGCGCCCTCACCCAAAATCTCCTGATAGGGGAGAAGAGGGAGTGGAGCCACCCCATGGAGGAGAGGGAGCTGGGAACCGGCCAGGAACAAACAAATGTGGCTGCAGGGCTGGCTGGCTCCTATGAAAAACGCCCGGAGAGGTAAGGAAATAGGCAGCAGCATTCAGGGTAGAGAGCAGGTAGCCATCAGGGCGTTGCTTTTGGCACGGGGCAAGGGTGAAGAAGTCTATCATCAGGCCACACAATGTGCTATTGTGCTTCGTTCGTTCCTTGCAGCCCAATCATGGTGTCCTCAGCAATTTATTCTGGTATCTTGTCCCTTTCCCCTCCTCACTCTTCTTCCTACCTCCCTTCCTCACCTCGCTTTCCTCAACTTCGCATTGGAACCGCGATTTCGCACCCTTTAACCTAACCCCTCAGAAAAAGAAAGAATATATACTAGTAATGCAAGTGAGGTAGTAGTGCCACACCAGAATGTTATGTATATGGTTATATATATGTCCTATGTGTATGTATGTGGATTTGATTTTTCCTGTTGGATGTACCTTCTGCAGGCTTACCAGCTTTTATAATTCTGTATGTACTTTGATGCAAGCAGCCGAGTGCTGTTTGTTTGGTCAGCCTTTGCCGCCATCCTTGTGTTTTATGCGATATCTTGGTCTCCCCTTTGTTAAAGGAAAGAATGTCTTTGAACAAATACTAAAATAATGGTCCTCATAGCTTTTGATTTAATATTTGCACAAGGCAGGATACTGATTTGCTGGGTCCGTTTGGACCTACTATGCATTTATGCTACTGCACAAAAAAGAAGGCATGACAAAATTAGATACTATATGTCAATTAATAGTCGCTAATAATTTGTTTTAAGTGATCATTAACTTTTGAATAATCAATAGATATTGCACTCAGACTAGTAGCACAAATTCCTTTTAGATGCTTGTCTATTGTGTTGTCGGTACGCTGCTCTTGTCAGTATCTATGCGTACAGCCCTTGACTTATACTTGCATTAGCTTCTTCAAGCTGCAGAAAAAAGAAATGTATGAGGTGGTGCTCTTAACGCTTGTTCAAGAGGTACAAACAACTGAATGGCCGTCCCAACTTGTATATGTATAATTACGATATGATGAGTTATTATTACATACATGTAGGATTAGACAAGAGCACACGAGGTTTTGGGCGGTAAAGTTGAATATGCTTCTGAGTTGTAATATATAGAGCACCAAACAGAAGCCGAGGGAACAATAAAAAAGGTTCAGACAGGTTGATTTGACCAGCAAAGGGTCTCTGTCCTTTGTTGGATTGTTCTTCTAGAATATCTTTGTAATAAATCGTTCAAAAAAGAACAATATTGTGTAATAGTAAAGAAAACATAATGGTGTCCTGTTGATGAGATGGAGACAAGTGAATGGGCATCCCTAATTACACATACTACTTCTGTTCTTGAATAAATCAATTTCTAGAGTTACCTTAAGTAAAAAAGGTCTTTAAATAAATAAATCAATTCCTAGAGTTATCTTAGGTCAAAAAAATTTAAGTTTAATTGAATTTATAGAAAAGAGTGCAAACATTTACGACACCAAATTAGTATTATTAGACACAAAATTAAAATATATTTTCATAATATGTTTACTCCTGGTTTCATAAATATTTGTGTTTTCTTTCTAGAAATTCGGTCAAGCATTAAAAGTTGCGACTTCAGACAACTCTAGGAGTTAATTTATCAAGGAACAGAAAGAGTATATAGTTTACTTTTACTGGAAGAGTTACCATTTACATGTAAGGTTGTGGGATTTTTATATTTTTTTCAATAGGGTAGCGACAAAACAGAAACAGATGAGAACAGTAAAAAGCTTCAAACAGATTCATCCATCAAAAAAGGAAAAGGTCTAGATGTGGACCAGCGAGGGTCTTTATTCTTTGTTTGCCTTGTTATTCTAGAATGTCATGTAACAGCGAGGAAACATAAACTACTCGACTTAGCATGTAAGCAAAATCCAATTTTTCACACATGATTCACTCATTATAATTACTGATCAGGTAAGCCCGAGCATTTACCAATTGAAGTTCTTGGCCACTGTGTCTTCTTGAGCACAGTTATTTACTGCCCACTTATATGCTGTTGATGCTTAATATTGACAGGCCCCAGCAGCACCATCAGTTCACATCTGAATGGTCCAGACTAGTGCAAGAAATTTCAAAGGTTTTGTGTTCCATCACCATCCTGGCACACGAAACAACTTCACCAACAGCAGTTTGTGTGACTTGCAAAAATAAAGTGACGTGACATAACAACTAGTAACAGCAAAAGAAGAAAAAGAAAAAAAACCACTGTAATTGTTATTTTCTTTCAACATTGTTCTGAACAGAAGAAAACGAGTTGAGGCGTGGAGAAAAATGTGTTCCATTTTTGAATACTAGTTATTTTTCTGCTCATGATATTAACAGAAGTGCCGAGTTGGCACTGGCAAACTGTGTTTGAAGGATGAAGAATACTCCTACACTTGAAGAAAAATTATTTTTTTCTGCACAATATTAACAAAAGTGCCGAGTCCTGCATATGAATATTCCTTGTGTATTGCTGATAATTTAGTAGTCGATTCCTGGTCCGATGCCAAAATAAAATATTTATCAAACAAAAAAGTGAAATTGGCATTCTACATAGAAAACTGGTAGATAAGCTTTTCGTCCAAATTTTTGTAGCAATTTTTGGATGTTTTATAGTGATCAAGAAGTCCTTGTTCTAGGAGAAAACTCTATCAGTTTACAAAACAATTTACAATAGGATAAAGGGGACGACTATGACACAAACAATTTGTAGCCCCAAATGTTTTTCTTCATTATTTTCATGGCACACAATTCTGTTCCTAGTCTCACTTGAAGGATGAGGAATTGATGGTTGTTAAAATGGAAATAAAATGCATAAACATGTAGGGTTATCATTTCTTACTACAGGTCTCAATTTTTTTTAAATGAATAAAATAAATAAAGCATGATATAATTAATACAAAGTATGCTGAATCATAATAAGAAGTATGAAATTTGGCACTTTGGCAGATGTGTGTGTGGTTAGACCGATAGACTTTTTAACCTCAGCTTTGCTTGTTGCCAAAATTACAGCACAGCCCAAGACCATTGGAAGGGCAAGATAGCCTATAAAATCTGAATCAATCATAAGTCAATAACCGAAGAGGTATGTTCTGTTTCGCTGCTCCTTGCTTTTTATACAAAAACAAGCCCTCTGTTCACGTGCAAACTTCATAAAAATGATTCATGGTCATCTCACCGTCTTGCTAGTAAGTAGTAACACGAATACACGGTTCTAAATGGCAACTGCATGGAAGCAACCTTTCTCATATGCAGAAATGCTAATCACTTATCTGGAAGACGATGTCTAGAAACAATTACTGCAACAGTAAGATCTACACAGAACTCTGTCCTTCAGACTATTTCTAACAAAACATGAAAACATTGTTTACATTGCATTCTATTCTGGGCAAGCATTAGACAATCACTGCAATCAGTTGATATGTCTGTTTCAAATGTCAGGATCCAAGAAAGTAACAGTTTCTTCATTGACCTGAGCATGAACTTAGTCATAACTTTTAAATATAATCAGCCAACTGAATTCTAGGATGCCTAGTTAAATGAACGAAAAGCTATTGGGACACATCAAACAGACTAATTATATTTTAATCAAATTCGAAAAATTGAATTTTAGTTAAATTTATCCTAGGGCAGATGATTATGTTGAGGACTTTGCTCCGGCAATATTAGCTGTGATAACTATGATTCCAGTATATGAATTAAGCTTGTTTTAAATGAATTTTGAGATGCACTAACAAAGAGGATGCAGGATACAATTCAATAAAAAACTTCAAAGTTATTTCTTTGACTCCAGTACTCCATTTGATCAAGCAAGAGGTTCAATTCTTGGCATGCCTGTGAAGATCTGAGATTCAAAGAACAGTGTCCTATAATGCAGTTTGTTTTTTTATTCGCCTATAATGCAGTTAATACACATCCAAAGATGTTGAAATCTTTTCATCTATTTTGTCACTCAGTGACTTGATCAACTAACTAGTGCTTATATACAGCCAAATATGTTTCTTTGGAATGTTTCATTTGACGGTGATGCATCAACCGTGCAAAGCATATGCAACTGGGGAAAAAGCATGATAGATACAAAAAAGGACAGTACAATACCCTATCAGGAAGAGAAAGTCAGAATAGTTTGTCTTTGGTTATACAGAGGCAACACTTAATATACTTCATAGGAATAAATATGGCCAGAGGCAAATTATTTGCAGCAGTCTGCATAGCTTTAAAAATCTATTGCCATTTGTCAACTAAATAGCATGATGGCCAAACAGAGTAGAGAATTAGTAGGAAAAAAGGGAACACTGTGTGCGGAAGGAAAAATTCACATGACATAAGTATCGCCTTCTAGAAGACCAAGACTGGATCTGGCCCAATCAATTGGACTTACCCTTACTTGGACCTTCCTGCAAAGAGTTAGCATATTCAGCCCATGAAAGTGAGAAAAGATGAACTGCAATTTTTTTTTAAAAAAAAAAAAACTAAATGCTTAGTGTTTCTTGACAACCTCCATAAGCTCTATTTCTCCAAAGAATGGAAATCACTATTGAGTAATGAAGTCTGCAGCCATATACAGAGGAACAGCTCTTAAAGTACGGAGTATAAGTATTGTCCCCCAAAATATAAACAGGCTAGCACCTCCAATATGTATTTGGACCTGAACTTCTACATCTTTCATCATTACAGCATCTTGGTGTCAAAGTGTTAACAACTTAACATGTTTACAACTTTGAGCGCTGAGGAAGACAAATCTCCACAAAGACAAGTGAGGAAAAGGGATCGACACAATTAACAAAAGAAAAACAAAAAGCAAAAGGCCTGGAAAACAAAACGTATTTAGAGCTTCCCTTAAGCTCCACATCTACAACACACTCACTAACAAATCATCTTACTGAGGCTTGGAAGTTGATCTATGTGGCCGTCAATTCGATCCTGCACAACTCAACCTTCCAAGCATGTATTATCAGGGCGAAACCATGATGTCCTTGCAACTGATTCTCCCTGAATACCTGCAAGTACGCCGACAGCATGGCGTTCTCAGGCGGCGCTTGGCATGTCTGGAACATGAACACCGCATCCGCCGTCACCGAGCCAAACAGCCAGCCATCGCCGCGTCCGCGATCGGGACGCCGGTATCCCCGAGGCAGGTGGTCAGGTCCCTGATCATCTATCTCTCGCGCGCCTTTCGACGAGCACCTCCCGCGCAACGCAACGCGACGCGCCGGAACGGTTTCGCCGTGGACTGACTGGCTGACTAGTGAGCTTACCAATGCAATGCACGAGCGCGGCGAGCGAGGAGTGGCGGACGGAGCGGGGGCCGGCGCGTGACGATGGCAAGGCGAGGCAGAAAGAGCAACGCGGCAGCAGGGCAAAGCCGAGCACGAGGACGGAGCAGGGGGGGCGGCGCAATGCATTTGAATGCAATGGACACCAACAGGTAGCATACCGCGCCTTCTCTTCCCATTCTCTCTTGCGGACAACAACACATGCAACTCCTCGGCGGTCAGCGTGTAGCCGTGTACGGTAGGTAAGCCGGCAACAGCAGCGCGGCGGCGAAGCGCGCATGTATAGACACCGACCGCCGTGAGACCAAATGTCACGTGTCACCCCTTATAAGTGCGCTCAAATGCTACTGTGACAATCCTATCTTAGAAACTTAGTGTATAAGGTCTCGTTTCCTTGATCTACGTGGTTTGGAATGGATTGAGGTGAAATCTAAACTAACTTTCACCTCAATCCCTACCAAACCACGTGAAAGATTAGAGTGTATTCATGTATAATATGCACAGTACTTTGGTTTCTTAGGTTCAGCGATGAAATGGACACCAGGTAGCTACATCCAGCAATTATAAAAAGATGTTTAATTTTGTGCTCCGAGCTCTAACTTTGTTCTTGAAAGTGAGGTTTTTAATACAGTCTATTGTTAACTATATAGATTCTAGCAGCCCATCATCTAGCCTGTACAAATAGTAGTTAGCTCTTAATGTCTCTTTCAAAAAAAAGGTATTTCTCTTTTCATTCTTATTAATCATGTGCAGTGCTCCAACTGTTTTCAATAAAAAAACAAAATTAAATCACAGATTCACAGACCACTGTTAATGTAATCTGTTTGGTCGTCTAAAAAAAAATGCAATTATAGATTGTCAGCTACTCATCACTTCTTCATAAGCACTTCCTTTTAGAAGTTAAACTCATTGTCGTCAAACTTAACGTAACTGTTATATGTACGGAAACTTGTACGAAGTATGTACTGACAAGTTCAAACAATAATTTTAGTAGAGATTAAGTACAAGAGAAGCATATATAATCACGAAAGTCCATGAAAACAAACAAAACAATGGTCTTGCTAGCCTATTCTCCACGCAGGTGACGCCAAAGTCTGATTTCGCATACATTGTGCTCTGATAGAATCAGTCAGATGATCATCATTTACTAGCTAGTTCGTTCTCGTGCAGTTTTTCCCCTCATCAGACGACCAATTTTAATCATAAGAAATCCCCAGAACGTAGAAAAGTAATACATGGTGTACGTAATGCTCTAGAGTCTTGACTGATAATAAGAGAGCGGGAGAAGCGCGTGGTGATGATTTGAGGATTTTGGAAATTATGACTTCGCTCAATCGTATCAGAATGAAATCTTTTGCAGTGGCAACACAAATACGCAATAGTCATTTTTTGTAATATCGTTCTTAGCAATAACCTCACGCAAGGTGCTACCGGTTGGCGGTTGCATATGCAAGCTTTTACAGTTACTAATACAGTAAATAAGTCATCATATGGGTACAATGGATGACGGCATCTTGGAGTTGTTGGATGATTATTTATGGCCAATCCTTGAACAAGAGCTGGATCAAATCTATTGGGAGTCCAGTCTGCTCGTATATATTGGTCTACTTGGTGGTTAGGATACACAAATCGTCCACCCGGCTTCTGCAAGAGTTTGGAAAGCCCTTCTATATACATATACCCTCTTATCTATATCAACACAGGCCAGTTCTTCTTGAACCTAGCTAGCTACAACAACTATGAGATGCCAATAGTGCCAGGCCTTTAAAGGTGCAATAATTCTCTCATCTTTCGTCATTAGCTTTGTATAAGTTATTTTTATTTCCCTATATCGGAGACATGCATGCATGACGGTACCAATTTATGCAGCAAGCAGCTTGCCATGCAATGCAATTGATGAACCCCAAAGTTTACCCACCCCAAGGTTTACCCATGATGAAGGAATATCTGGGAATCTTTATTTGAAAAAAACTAATTGGTAATATTTCTTGCTTTTAGTTTTTTATTTTGTGCCTAGTTTTGAGTATACTAGTAGATGTACCCGTGCATTACACAGAACACAATTCATCTTAGAATTGGACTCCGATCCGTACTATCGTTAGATGCTAATTGATTTAACCCGTATGATCATATCGATAAACTTAGAAAATCATACTAGCTAAATGAGCTAGCTGCCAACTAGGCTGACATGAGGGCTAGGAGGGTGCCATGGTTTCAAAGCTAGCCGGCATGCAGCACCAACCAAGCAAAACCGCCTGTGCACATCGGTTTTTTTTTCTAGTTTTACAAAGTTTAATGTGCACAATATCCAGGTTTATAGATCCGTGGGTTAATAATATAAGTAGATGATCATGCAAAAGTTATGGGGTTATATACACTTTTCCTTCTAATATATTAATAAAGAGAAGGGGCTAAACTAATAAAAATATTACCTATATCTAATTATTACTTTTCCACTAAGATAGACCTACCTTACCTCACTTGCCATCTTGTTTATAGTATGGGCTATGCTATGGTACATCCAAATAACTATTACTCATTCATTTAAAGAGATCAGATGGTTATGATCATCCATTATCTCCTAGGGATCATCTAATATCTCTCCTAGAAAGTAATATGTGAAATGTATTAGTTTTTAGTTTGGTAAAATAGGACAATTAAAGAAAATTTTAGATATAAAAATCTCCTTTCTAGATCTAATTGATGCATGCATGATCTATTTGAAATGGACATGACATAATTTGATTAGTATAAATTGTCATGATAGCATGTAACTTTTTGCTCCCCTGTGCGTGACTGCTACAAGTTGTAGCGTGTTTTGATCCCAATGTCAATTGGCTAACGTGCAACATATTTTAATTTAGAAGGTTCTACTAAATATATAACATAGTTTCAATTGAGTATTTTAGATAAGTTTTAATTGAGTGAGCATAAGACACATTTGACTACATAACGTGTTAGTGTGTAACATATTTTAGATCACCAAAATTCAAGACTTCAATTAATGTGTTAAGCTGCCTATCCTTTTCATACATATAATATTTTTATTTAAATTGATTATTCAACATGATATTTTCCACATGTGTAATTATTTGACAAAAATAAATGAAAATATATAAAATTTTTCGTATGTAAATGCATGTATAAAAATAAAGCGACCACGCTCATGTAATCTGGTAGCTCATAGCCTAGCTGCCCTTGGGGCTGAGTTGAGTCCAATCTTGGTGTCTATCGGGGATAGTATCCCCTCCTTGCATTGTACACAGCTGCTGGTCGCCAAAGATTTGGGACCAGTTATTTCGTAATGGAGATATCTTCCAGTTTTTTTTTTTTTAAAAAAAAAAGAAACGAAAAAAAGAAAGTCCTTGCTTGTAAAAATCTGGATGGAAGGGTCGCCTCCCCTGTGATTACGGGATTTTGGCAGGATTTTCTTTGGTATTTAATTTATTTAATTAATTTAAAAATCTAATAAATCAATGGCTCGGATTGTTTCAAACTGTTACCTTCTAGTAGGTAATGGAGGTACCGTAGCATTGCCCTTGTATTATATTCTGCACACTACTAGAAATTTACTATTTTGCTGAAATTGTATTCACTTACCTAGATGGTGTTGACCGTTTCCATTATATGTTGCTGAAATACTGAATTAAACTACAGGAAGAGAATTAATGGCAGAGATTGCTGTTCTTCTTGTGATGGATAAGATTGGCATAGCTCTGGCAGAAGAGACCCTAAGGTTCGCTAAACCTTTGCTTGTGAAGAAATCTCGGTCAATAGCAGCACTACCAGATGACATGAAATTTATTAAGAATGAGCTTGAGCTTATTAAAGCGTTTCTTAAGACAATCAGTATGACAGACGTGGTCCTAGAAACTTGGATAGGGCAAGTCCGAAGATTGGCATACGAGATGGAAGACACTGTGGACCAATTTCTCTATGTAGTTGGGACTCACAATGAAAAGGGATCATGGTGGGATTACATCAAGAAAACTTTGAAGAAACCTCAATATCTGTTTTCACTAGAAGTGATTGCTGATAAAACTAAGAGAATAATTCAAGAGCTTAAGCAACTTTCTGAAAGTAGAGATCGTTGGACAATGCCATTAGTCTCTGGGACTAATATTCCTTCAACAACATATGAAACTGAACAGGAATTGTATGTTCGTAGACATGATTACTCAATAAATGATGAGGAGCTTGTAGGAACAGATAAAAATAGGCAAACATTGATCAATTCTTTGCAATTTAATGATCAATCACTGCGAACCATTTCAGTCTGGGGTATGGGCGGCATAGGAAAAAGTACTCTTGTCAACTACGTGTACAAGAATGAAGCGTCCAACTTTGATTGTCATGCTTGGGTATCTGTATCACAAAATGACATGAGTGGTATTTGGAGGAACATGATGAGCGATCTCCTCCAGAAAGACAGAAAAGAATTTGATTCGGTAAGTATTGGCAAACTAATAGAGGACCTGAAACATTTCCTGCATAAAAAACGGTACTTGATCATATTAGATGATGTCTGGACTGCTGAGGTTGTTTCTAGACTCAATGGAGTTCTTGTGGATAATGGACTGGGAAGCAGAATAATAATCACCACAAGAATTGAGGAAGTAGCTTCAAAGGCTGGGGATGGTTGTAGGATCAAAGTAGAGCCTCTAGATGACTGTGATGCATGGATTCTATTTTGCAGGAAGGCATTTCCGAAAACTGAAAATCATATCTGTCCTCCAGACCTACAACAGTGCGGTAAAGACATAGTGGAGAAATGTGATGGTTTGCCGTTAGCCCTTGTGGCGATAGGAAGCATATTGTCCCTGAAAAGGAGGACTGTTAAAGAGTGGAAGCTCTTTTTACAATCAGCTTATTTGGGAGCTACACAGCAACGAGAACCTGAATCATGTGGAGAAAATTCTGAATCTTAGCTATAAGTACCTACCAGATGACTTGAAGAATTGTTTCCTTTATTGTGCTATGTTCCCAGAAGATTATCTGATACGTAGAAAAAAATTGACTTGGATGTGGATTGCTGAAGGGTTTATCCAATCACATGGAGCAAACAGCTTAGAAGATGTGCTGATCAATGTGTGGACAAACTTGTCCAACGAAGCATGCTTGAAGTTGCATCACGGAACAGTTTTGCTAGGATAAAATGTCTTCGCATGCACGATCTTGTTCGTGAACTAGCCATTTTTCAATCTAGAAAAGAGGGTTTCAGTACAAATAAAGAGGGTTTCAGTACAAATTATAGTGAAAATCATGGGACTAAGTATTTGGATTCTCGTCGTGTGTCTGTGCTTCAGTGCTGCAATAGCATCCTATCATCAGACATATATTCATCTAGGCTTCGTGCCTTCATCACTTTTGATACCAGTATGGCACTATCTTCATGGTATTCTTCTATATTGTCCAATTCAAAGTACCTTGTGGTGTTAGACTTGTCAGACTCGCCTATTGAAAAAGTTCCTGATTCAGTTGGGGAGCTGTTTAACCTTAGGTTTCTTTGTCTTAATAATACAAATATGAAGGAACTCCCAGCATGTATTACAAAACTTCAAAATTTACAGACACTGAGTCTTGAGTGTACACAATTTTCGAAGTTCCCTCAAGGCTTATCAAAACTCAAGAAATTGCGTCACCTACTGTTTTTTAAATTGGTGGATCTCACATACAAAAGTTTCAATAATTGGGAGTCTATGGAGCCATTTGATGGCTTGTGGAATTTGAAGGAATTACAGTCTTTGAATGAAATCCGAGCAACTGAAGTTTTTATTGAAAATCTTGGAAATTTATCGGAGCTTCGGGTCCTTAGTATTTCTGATGTAAAGAGTAGCCACTGTGTGCAACTGTGCAACTCTTTATCAAAAATGGACCATCTATCAAGATTAGAAATAAGAACCAGCAACGAAGATGAGCTGCTCCATCTGGACAATTTGACATTTCCAAATGCTCTTGAAGTGCTTGATTTGTATGGGCGTTTTTCAGAGGGAACATTTGAATCTCCATTTTTCTTAAATCATGGTGATGCACTTCAGCTAATAAGTCTGAAGTACTGTCAGCTCACAGAAAACCAGTTGTCGCAGCTCTCTAAATTGTCAAAATTAACTTACTTAGATCTCACTAGAGCGTACACTGGGCAGAAACTACATTTCAGTTCTGGTTCGTTCCAAAACCTGAAGAATATTCTCTTGAAGGATTTGCCACATGTCAATGAAATATGCTTTCATGAGGGAGCTTTGGTCAGGCTTGAGTATCTTTACATTGATAGCCTCCCGAAGCTGCGGCATGCCCCTATTGGTGTAAAGTTTCTTACATGCCTGAAAGAGGCATATTGCATTGGTTTGCAGACAGATTTGGCAAGCAATTTTTGGAAGGTAAAGCTGGACCATATCCCAAATGTCTACTCAACAACAGAAGGCAAGTGGAACTTTATCCTGATATTGTTAGTTTTTGTTTCAATTAGTTGGTGTTATTAGGCTTTATTTGGCTTTAATTTGCTCTTTAAAACCATGTACTCCCTATGTCAAAAACAAGACAAGTGCAATTCTAACCATTATTATAAGACAAATTACAACTAGTATTGAGGGTCAAAACAGACCAAACGTCCCTCATTAATGGTAGTAGATTTAGTTACCATGCGTTCCAAACTGAATCAATCCCTTCATGCACATGCTTAGAAATGGGACCGAGTAGCTAGTACTCAAGTTACAAAGTTTGGAAGGCTAAAATTGCACTTATTTGGGACAAGGAGGGAGGTGTCATTTGTTCTAAATGAGGAATTTATCTTTTTTTTTAGCCCCAGTCTGCAAAGTGGTGCTTGTTTAAATACCATATCATCTTTTATGCTCACCATTGCAACTATATCTAGAGCCTGCATGTTATACATTTGCAATCTCATAAAAAGAAAAGGAAAAAAAAAGAAATTCCTCCCCAATTTATGCCATACAGTGAAATTTGTAGTTGCAAACCAAGTAGATAATAGCATTCAAAAGATATTTAGCATATATAGAGTGCTTTGAAAAGGATACTCATTAGAATAACATAACATGTGCACCGCCAGCACGAACTTCAAACTTATCATGGCACATAAAGTAGATTTTGCAGAACTAAATCACTTATACCATTTTCACCAATTTTTCTTTTGTGAATTTTAGTAGGTCAAACACGTGTGGATTTTGTGCACAAGGGATTTTCATGAAGTTCAATTTTATCATTTATTTATAGATCAATTCAAGGCTTCATTATTAGCATGCTTGTTGTTGTTGATTAACATAAGTTTGACTCATGTTTCTTTTCATATGAATTATTCCAAGCTTTCGTTTTTTTTTTCAATATGCTTTGACCTAGATATTGCATCATTGTCAAAGTATTCAGTTTCAGCACATCCAACAAACTTTCTCTAGTTGCCACAATTTCTCTCAACGATATGCAAATAATCTATAAAAAGTTTTTTCTACTAGAACAATATTTCTTCACGTGATTTCTAAGTTAAATCTATTTTCTTCCCTGCAGATCCACTTTGATATGAATCGCACTTTCATGCATGGTCTGCAGACGTTGTTGTCAATGTGAGACCTCTCTTGATCAACCGATATAAATAATAGAAAGATATTTTAGTGGTTCGTCATAACATTCTTGATCTGCTATCAGCTTCTGATCGGTGAAGGTATATTCAGTACTGATTGAAAAAAGTTTTGTGAGACAAGTAATGACTGAGAAAATTCTCAATATTTCAGTTATATAGTGGATTTGAGTGTATGTGTGTAACGTATTTGGTTTGTATGTCAATGATATGAAAAAGAATGTGAATGGCCTACCTCATCTGGTTGTAGTGCGAGGTGGACTGTTGTGTATCCTAAATATTTATGTTCAAGTTCTCCATAGCTCGAACTTAGATGTTTATTTTCTTCTTAATGAAAACTAGGCTCTTGTGACTTGTGAGTTTGATTTTGGTTTATTTTCAAATTTTAATTGCAAGAAATGTTGCATAGTGTGTGCTTTTAATGCCACGTTCATGCTCGCACTAAAGTTCCAAAGCTCAAAACTAAAGATCACTTTTAGACATATTTATTCAAATTAACTAAACATCACTTGAGTCATTGTTTTGCTCCCCCACTATAGTAGTATCTCAGTGGTTAATGGATCAAATACTCTAAGCCTTCTACAAACTATGATTTTTGTTTGCGTTTTTATGGTAAATGTTGTGTTGCAATATACTCCTTTATTCCTATGTAACTCTCCCTTGATAGTTGGGAGTTATTGTGATTACAATGCTTTCAAGCAACTCTATTGGCTGTGTAATGGTAGTGGTGAGTAATTTATAAACATAAAGAGGTGTGTTTTTATTTTATTTACTCCTTTTAATGTAATATATTATAGAGCCTAGAGAATGATTATGGATGCTTGTGTTGTTGGACAAATGCTAAGATAATAGATATGGAAAAATAGTATCTTCTAAGACCCTTAAACTTTCTTCTCCCTGTTTAATTACAAATTTATGAGAGGATAGGATTTATTAGGGGATCTACAAATGGTGAGTCCTAGATAAGTTTCTACAACTTGGGGATCAACAACTCTAGGTTTAGAGTTCTCACCCTTAGTCTAACAAATATGGGTTGAGTGTTTTTCCTCTAAGGAGCAATCATAGAGGCAAATCAGTGACAAATGGGTCCATCCCTAGCTTAGACGATCTAAAATTGTTCACCATGTATCATACATATAAAATCACTTATAAACTCTTAATGAAAAAAGAGTTTGAACTTCTATAGCAAATATATATTCCATGATATCTTTTCCCTTCACATATTTAGATCATATAACTTACTCCATCAACTTTGATAGACAATATATAAATGATAACATATTGTTATTAGAGTACTACAAAAATATGATTCCTTTGGTAGAACAGATAGACTTTGGTTTGTTTCTATACAACCCTAACTTCTCTTGTACTCAAAGGCAATCCTTTATGCCCTACATAATTCACCCACAAGGCTTAGCAATACAATCAACTATTCCACCAATTATAATGTCTTACACATATAGCATAGAAAGTTATGTATACTTTGGTTTGTGTCCATGCATTGCAATGGAGACAAAAGAAATTTCAAAGCAATGGCATGAAAGAAAAGAATGTTCAAGCAAACATCATGGGTCACGTATCTACCATTCATCATTTATTAAGTTCTTCCCTTCAAAAATTCTAGACAATACTTAAAATGACTAGTTGAAGCAATAATACCACACCATGAAGCAACATCAACCTTGCCCTCTGTACTCAAACTGAGGCCTTTTACATGTACAACTTGTTCAAAGCCATACAAATCATATTACTTAATAATTTTTGTAGAATTGTATTGCTCTTCTACACAAACATATGCAAAATACAACCAACAACTATCAAGTTGTTATAAGCACCATATTCCTTTTTTTTATATGTATATGATACAAATCCAAATGCAGTCAATTGGTAACAACCTTTTGCGCGCTGGCTTCTCTTAAGCAAAGCACTATACGGCCTAAACTAGCCTAAGCACCATCTAATGCTTTTTTATCTTAAGGACCTTGGTGGCTAAAGCACATATGAGAGTGTCTCAACACATCTGCTCGTTTCTTCAAATTTGTAAGGGCCAGTCAAGGGGGAGTATAAATAGGCCGAAGCCATGGAATTAGCTATTACACTCAAGATGGTGCAAAAATACTTGCACTGGAGAACCTCATGTGCCCACACCGAGCTTTCCTATGCGAAAAACTAGTTGGAAGAATGTAATACACCCATATTTACGATGGTCACCGGAGAAATAGCACCGGAACTTCTAGTGCCTTGTGTGTCTAGAAAAACACACCTGAGAATAATTCTGGTGAGCACAGAACAAATATAGCACCAGAATTTTCTGTCGTTCTTTTTTCAGCATAGAAGCACTATTACATATTTTGGGCGTAACTTTTTATTTTGAACTCTGATTTTAATAATCTTAGGCTCGTTATTAAAGACCAGCCGGTTACATTAGTAACTTTTCAAATAGCCAAGAAACATCTGTAATTGAACCACGATGACACCTCGCGCGATATCGACTAACTAGTCCTGTGCAGATCGTACACGCGACTGTATGCATCTTGAATGGTGCACAAAAATCCGTAAATTACAAATTACAAATGCACGCAGCAAATTAAAACGATGACGCTTTCAGTTCTCACCCTTTTTTGTCGTGTCGGCATCGCCGGAGCAACGCTGCTCGCTGCCACTTGCCAAGCCAAATTCGTCTCCTTGGCACGCTGCAGCCCGTTCACAGAGACTTGGCGTAGTTGCATTCGTTTTGACCACCTGATAGGGACTTCCGCCAGATTTTTTTTTTACCCCGTGTGTTGATGTACATCGAACTGATCCGAAAACCGGATTACTAGTAGCTAGTTTATCAGCAGACTTGGACTAGTATATATTGTGCTACTGCTCATTTGAGCAAGTTTTATTTAATTTTTTTTCTCGAATGTTGCATTTTTTTTTTTTTCCAATATTGTTATTAGCATGTAGATTTGGACCTTATTTTGGTATGGCTTGGGCTTCTCTAAAAATGAGAGGCCAGGGAAAGCCTTGGTTAATTTGGTGGTTTCAGCTTCAGGCAAAAATAGCTTCGGTTTCGTTGGGTTGGCTTCGCAAGCCATTCTCTATATGCATCTGGGATTTTGATTAAGTTGATAGAGAAGCTTTAATAGAAACTTGCCAAAGAAGTCCTTATTATATCTTATTGGTGATGGTGACATGGCAGGATGACAAAAAAAAAGTCTATTGTACCTGCGCTGCTTGACAAGGAAATGCATGCTTCTCTTTGTAGGTTCAGAGAACTATCGAAGAACTAATAACTTTTTCCATAGAAATGTATATCGATATCTATATATTTCATTTTAATATTTCTATATTAAAGAGTAAGTGATTATTTCATTGGTCTTTCTCTATTTCCTAAAGTGCTCTCGTGTCTCTTGTGACATGTGTCTAATGTAGACTTACGGACCATGCTCATACGAGTTAGAACGCCGTGCAACTAGCAACGGTGACGACCATTATTAAATCTTTGAACAACAGCTCATTTTGGTGATCGCATAACAAATGCACCATCATACATACTTGTCATTAAAGCCTCATTTGGTACAGCTCAGGCTGAGCTGCTCAGCTTCACAAGCAGGTTTTTTGGTGACGCTAAAAATACTTTAGAGAACAGTTTCGCAAAACAATTCTGCATGTAGATTTTCTTAAAACATACTCATAGAATCCCAAACAGAGCTGACAAGTGTAAGGTGAAGCTATAAAAAACTATTTTTAGTTTCACCCCCCTCCATTCCTATATACGAGCACGATCTAAAGAGTTTCATGAAGCTATTTTTAAAGGACTAGTTTTGATTTTAAAAAAATCATAAAGTTGTTGGTGAAGCTATACTAAATGAGACCTAAAAGAAAACAAAAACATGACCATACATAAGTCTATATACAAGAAAAAGAACAGGTATATTTTATTTTATTTATTAAGAGGAGCTCTTTTTTCAACTTATAAGAGGAACACATTAGTCATACGGAGCGAGACGAAAAGTTTGTGATGCACAGGACGGGAACGTTGTCCAGTTAGGTTGGCGGGGTGGGCGGGCGGACGGACACTTGTACCGTCGCGTCGCCGTGCACAAAAAGGCTCAGCCAGCAGATGCAGATTGGTGGGCGTGGTGTCACTATGAACACCGCGACGCACAATTGAGGGCGCACGTCCGTCCGCTTGCTAAAACTTTCTTTGAGAGACAGGATAGTAGTGGCTACGGCAATCCCCTTGCCGAACAAGGCTTCGATTAGGCTATTAAAATGTTTGTGGCTCCTGTCCTCTTTAATTCATCGAAAGTACACCCTGCTAATTTACGACCTGAGAACAATACGAAAGCTAGTTTGTACATGCTCACAAACAAATCATTTATTAATTTTTAATTAACTAACAAAATCATGATTATTAAAATCGAAGAGGAGCATGGCATGGTTCAACGTTTAGTTAGTAACTTCTCCATTAAGCACATAACCTATCTCGGCACAAGCCAATAAGTAGCCTGCTGTCTCTTATCTACCAACTTGAATAAATCAACCTATAATCCATCCTTATCTCTGTATTAATTAAACCAAGGTCTAATATCAACCCAATTATTTACATCCAACACACGGTATGTGCAGCTACGTGCGTGGCAGTATTAATTAGTATACACCCAGAGTAGTTTCACATCACTTGGCCGTAGCACAACTAACAAGTTGCTACATACTCTACTTCCACGGCGACTTGTGCTTGATGATGATACTCTGTTCTGATTCTTCCATCAGAATTCAGAATCCATCGTAGAAACCACCGAAGGATATGTTGGCCCTTGTGGAAGCTCCTCCTGCCCCCATCACGGATGACATGGCCTGGTTCAGCCTTGATGTCTGCTGCACCACTTGCTGGATCCTCTGCACATCAACACACCAAAGGCAGGCAGGCATCTTGTTCAGACAGAGTTGTCAATTGTCATGGATACGATACTATACTAACCATACAACGAATTTCCTTGATTCATTTGTCAATCAAAGAACAAGTGGCACAAGCTGATCCAAGAATCTGCTAGCACGTACTAGTTTTCCTTTTCTGTTTGCATCAGACAGTATGAGACGGCCGGCCGGCTAATCCATTTGATAAGATAGGATTGCCCATGGTAGACCGAAATAATTAATCTAAGTGCAGAAAACCTCAGGCATGCTAGTGTCTAGTTATCTGTCAAGCTCAAACCTCGCATTCGATCCTATCCAATTAATTACTAGGTCAAATTAATTAAAGAATCCTTCCGGAAAGAGAGAGACTATGGATTAGGCAGGCACAATGAATGAGTCATCGAACCTTATCGTCGCCGTAGAACTGGAGCTGGATCTTCTGCTGCTCCTGCTGCCTCTGGTGATGCTGCATCCTGCCGCCGATGAGGAAGATGCAAACGGTGGTGGCGGCCGCGACACCGAACGAGCACAGCGCGCCGATCCCGTTCACCTTCAGCTTCCCCACGCTGAACACCACGCACTGTGGCCGCGCCTTGTCGTCGTCCTCCTCCTTCTTGATATCTTCTTCCTCCTCTTGAGCAAAATTGTTGTCGGCGTCGGCGGCGACGGCCTCCTTGGCATCAGGGCTCTGGAACGCCTTCTTCTCTTCCTCGCCTCCATCATCAGAGGCCATCGGATCGGCAAGTTTGTCATCGTCAGACTCCTTGGCATCAGAGCTCTGGAACGCTTTCTTCTCTTCCTCATCTCCCTCATCAGAGGCCATCAGATCAGCAACACTAGGCACGACGGGTTTGGTGTCATCAGAAACGACACCGATGTCCTTGCACTCATCGTGCACATCAACGTCCTCTGACGGAGTCACCAGATCATGTTCCTCTGTTTCTTGATCTGGTACATGACCAGCCAACCAACCAATCAAAAAGATTCAGAAACTGTTTGCGACGTTCGTAACCGAAATCACGTGAAGCAAGAAGGGATGATCCTTACCATCAAGATTCTTGCTGCCATGGCTCGTGGCGAAGCTCCTGTTGTCTGGCAGGACCTCCCAGTCCCACACATCCTGGCTTGCTTCCATGGATTGCAAGCTGATGCAGCAACGAAAGCGGCAGGATCTAGGCAGCAAAGCTTACAGGTATCAACGGCCTATATATAAGTAAACAGTTGCTTTGCAAGCATCAACTTGATTGTATTGCTGTCTTTCGGCTCTCTCTTCCTTCACTGCAGGGAAATAAGGCGCCTGCCTGCCTGCCAGTGGGATGGATCTAGAAAGCGAGCTATATACGGGTACAGGTGCAGCCACGCATCGGCTTCACACGGCTTGGAGCTCGCTGGCTCCTTTCTCTTGCAGCAAAGGAGAGACGGCAGGAAGAAGAGCTTGTGTGTGGGCTTGTCCTTCCTGCTAGCTGACAAGGGTGAAAGTGAAAGCAATGGTCTCTGGGGCCCACCACCCAAGCTCCTGGTAGACTGTTCTAGCAGAGGGTGTTGTGCATGATTTAGAGCAAGCAAACCATAACAGGAAAAGGTAAATTTTGCAAGGGATGAAAACAATGGGCGAATATCTATCCATGGCTTGCTACTCACTCAACCTGCTAAATTCAACTAATAAAAGGAATAAAGAGAGATGGACCCAAGTCGTGTCACCAATAATAATTGCTCGCTCACAGATTCTAATAAGTAGGCGCTGTTAACTTAGCATTTAGTTTCACCATCAGAGTTACAGTATGTTCAGGTCATCGGGTCAGTAGCGCAAAAGAATCAATTACTGCTTTTCAGGTTGTTTCATGTCTCATAAAGCTCTCATGTCTATCATTTCGTAATAAAGGAACATGCCTGCCTATATGTAATATAAAATCCATGAACATTACCGGAAAGTTAGTCGCAAATCGATGCTTACACTTTACACACTATAAACTGAATACATACCAAACTGATATAAACTAAGGTGTGATTTGTAGGTTATTAGATCATGGTGGTGGACAGATATGACGTTACGGCACAAGAACAACACATCATCCGTAAAGGACCTGTGAAAGCAAATAAATCATATGATAATCTGGGATGTATATAAAGAAAGCAAGTGAAAACCAGAGTACAAACCAGGGCGAGAGCTCCTGACAAGGAGAGGCGCGGTTAGAAGCTTCTATAGAAAACCACCTCAGAAAAAGTTGAGATGTGACCCCAGCAGATAGAGATGGACAACAATCATGCTGGAGTAGAAATCACCATCTGAACAATTTGAAACCCGAGAGGGTTCATTTTTCGTTTCTAATTAAATTCAGTAATACGCAACGTATTTAAGGGAAAAAAAACCAAAACGAGATGTGCAGCCGCACCGACGCACCGTGGAGCCAACGGATCCGATGTGCCCCCGGGAGGGACCGGTGTTGGGGGCACGGCGGCGGCGCACCACCTTGGCATCGGGATCCCGGCGGTTCACGACGGCGTGGAAACAGCGGCGCGGCGCGGACGGAGAGTTGGGGAGGGGTCTAGCCGCCTCTGGCTGACCAGCGGGACCGCGAAGCCGTCGTGGGGGGCGGATGGTTGCGTGCGCGGATGCGGTGCCTTATACAGATGCTTGTGCTTGCAAGGAGGGTGTTCCCGGCGCGTCGTTGAAATTGATCAGGCAACGGCCAGCCCGGCCGGCGATCGTGCAGGGCGGCCGCCGTGGCACTGGCTGGGTCGGCGCCGGCGCCCCTGCGAGTGGCCTGAAAATGGGCAACGTAAGGTGGGCCATCTGTGGCCCACTACCGCTCAGTTTTTCGGCCCGGCCTCCTAGGGAAACCCTCAGGGTCTCATATTGGATAACCCTTTCATTTTTTTCATTTAATTATTAATAATAGTATAAAAAAGAAACTAGAGGAAAATTATTTTTATCCTCTAGTCTTTAGTGTAGGTTTTCTTCTCAAACCCCCAAAATGGGCAAACTGTCTCTATCAATTCCTGAAGCCTTTTAAATTATCTCTTTGCCTCACAAGATTTAGTAACACAAAAAAATATTTGCAAGCTTATAAAAGTTTTAAGAAAATTCTAACAATATTTTGGGGGCACCATAAATACAGATAAAATATTTAGAACTTATACAAAACTATATATTTAGAAAAAAAAATTAAAAAAATGGATTTACCTCTAGAAAAATAGAGGAAAATATGCATAAAAACCCGACAAATTCATAAAATGTTCTAATCAAAATCTACACGTGTTATAAAATCTTCACAGTAGCAATGCAAGATACAACCATGTTTGGTTGCATATATTTTGTTGTCGAAAATTTCTAAAACATATTGTTTATATTAACTAAAATGTTTTGGAATTTTTCATGTTTTGGATATTTTCCATATTTTTTTCCGGGTTTGCTTTGTTTCTGACCAAAATTTGTCATTCTAAAGATTTGACAGTTAAATTTTTTTAAAAAAAAAATTACTATAGATTTGACATACTAAATGTGAGAGGTAGACGAGTTTTTTAGTGAAACCGAATACTATCTAAAATCTTTGGCATGCAAATTTTAGGCCCCCTTTGAATTGGAGGGTAGAAAGAGGATAGGAAAAAGGAAAATCACAGGAATTGAAGTGCACTACTTCTCCAATCCTATGGAATTGTAAATACTGGGGAAGCCCTTTGCTTTTGTATTCCTGTATCGTTGTGAGTGAAGAAACCGGATGAACGAATCCTTTGCTTTTCCTTTACTTTTCCTACGCCGATCCAAAGGGCTGATGACGTCAGCCATTCTGGAGGAACGGATTCCTACACTTCTCCTATGGTTCACCCGTGAACCAAAGGAGTCCTTCGAAGTGAAATATGCAGGCCCGATCCGGTGGTCTGGCGTGGTGAGGAACTTGTATCGATGAACACAGCTAAGGTGGTGCGCACGGCTTTCTCGTGTCATCAGTCACAAAAGAACTCGCGTGTCGGCCGGAAGCTGAAAATGCAGTTTTCAATCGCCCAGTGTGGCAGTGTTGTGCATTGCTTCTCGTGCACTGGTGGTGGCAGGCAAAAAACCTGGGAATACGACAGCCAGAATATCCACTTTCGAGCGTTTCGAGCTTCGCCCACGCTCGAGCATCTGCTGCTTCTGCGGCTCGCTGCGCCGCCTCTCAACAAGCCCCACTCGCGCCGCCGCTGTGTCACACCCCGTGGCCGCCGGCGATCGCCGTCGACGTGAGGGGACCAGCGGAATCGAGAGTAGGCGAAAGCAGGAGGAAAGCTTCCTCTTCTGCCGAGTTTGTTTTTCTGAAATGGAATGGTTTGTTTCTTACAGACTCAGCCTCTTAAGGCGATTACAAGTTCTGACCTCCAGGTCCCACGTGACGGACACTACTAGACATATTACGTAACATACTCAAATATGCAACTCATACTGGAACACGTACTACGGTCGAGACGCCTTCTTCAGTTACCTGCGCCTTCGGGTGTGACATCTCCCCCCGCTGAAGGTCCTGCTTGCCCCCAAGCAGGTGCGTCCGGGTAGCGCTGGAGCAGAACATTGTAGTCCTCCCAGGTGGCTGATGACTCTGGTAACTTGGTCCATTTGACCAGCACTTGAGGTATAGCACCTGATCCTTTCTTGACTAGACGACGTTCAAGTATCTGCTCAGGAACAGCTGCTGCGGCTTCAATGTCAGTAGTGTTTGGCAGAGTAGAGTATACTGGGGAAAAATCCGGCACAAATGACTTCAATTGAGAGATGTGGAATACTGGGTGAATATGGCTGTCTGGAGGAAGATCCAGTTTGTATGCTACTTTACCAATGCGCTCAAGTATTTTGTAGGGGCCATAGTACTTATAGGCAAGCTTTGGGAAGGCCCTGTTGGCAACTGAAGATTGGGTATAAGGTTGCAACTTCAGCGGAACCGTATCTCCAACCAGGAATCGCAGATCATGGCGATTTAAATGCGCCATTGTTTTCATTCTATTCTGAGCATTTTGCAAATGTTGCTTGAGGGCTTGGATGTGCAGTTGTCGGTTCTCAATCAGGTCAGATACTGCTGGTGTGGATGAAGGGGAGATTGGAGGAGACAGACCAAGTCTAGGTTCATACCCATATAAAGCTTTGAATGGTGAACATCCCAGTGATGAATGAGGGGAGGAGTTATACCAAAGCTCTGCCAAAGATAGCCATGCTTTCCAGGTGGTAGGAGAGTCTTGCCAAACACATCCGAGGTACATTTCAAGGCACTGGTTGACCCTTTCAGTTTGTCCATCAGACTGTGGATGGTAGGAGGTGCTTAAGGCCAATTTGACCCTATAGAGTTTGAATAGCTCCTTCCGAAGTTCTTGACAAAGATGGTGTCCCCAATCGACACTATGGTGCGTGGTAAGCCATGAAGTTTCACTACATTGTCCGGGAAGAGCTGTGCTATGGATGATCTTTGTATATGGATGCTTGGTGGCAATGAAATGTGCAAACTTGGTAAATCTGTCTACCACCACTATTATGACATTGGAACCTTGGGATTTTGGCAGTCCTTCCACAAAGTCCATGGAAATGTCCATCCGTGCACCTTTCTTGGTATGGGTAGGGGTTGCGCGAAAGCCGGCGGGGTTGGCATTGGAGTGCTTTGCTTGTTGGCAAATGTTGCATTGTTGCACAAAAACAAGCTCTTTGCTTGTTTCAGCCTGCCCATATGAAGTGATTCCTCGGCCTCGATATATGTTCTTTGTTTGACCTGAGTGCCCCCCAATAGGTGAAGAGTGGAATGCTGCAATGATCTTGGTTTACAATGCTGAATTTTGTCCAATCCAGAGTCTGGTGCCATATTTAATAAGTCCATCCTCCAGAGTGTAACCTGCACTGTTAGGACTGGTCACTGCTAACTGCTGCAGGAGTTGTTGTGCTTTGGGATCAGTGGTGTAGGAATTCAGGACTTCTTGCACCCAATTAGGTTTCACCATTGATATAGCTTGGAGGCAATAGAGATGAGCTACTCTAGAGAGTGCATCAGCAGCTATGTTCTCCTTTCCTTTCTTGTAGACAATTTTGAATTGGAGCCCCATTAGTCTAGTCATTGCTTTCCTTTGCATTTCAGAATGCAAATTTTGCTCATTGAGATATGACAGTGACTTGTGATCTGTCAGAATAATGAACTCTTGCCTTTGGAGGTAAGGTCTCCACTTTTCCACTGCCATGATGAGGGCTAGAAACTCTTTTTCATAGATGGATAGGGCTCTGTGCTTATCTCCCAAAGCTTTGCTCAAGTATGCTATGGGTTGTCCAGCCTGCATAAGGACAGCTCCAATCCCTTCTCCACATGCATCAGTTTCCACTGTGAAGGGTAGATGAAAATTAGGGAGAGCTAGTACTGGTGTGTTGATCAATGCTTGTTTGAGACTGTCAAATGCTTGCTGGGCTGCTTCTGTCCAGATGAACTGTTTGTGTCTGAGTAGGTTGGTTAATGGCTTGGCAATGATGCCATATCCCTTCACAAAACGTCTATAGTAACCTGTAAGACCAAGAAATGCTCTGAGGTCTGTCACTGTTGATGGTTGTGGCCAGTGCAGCATAGCATTTGTTTTCTGTGGATCAGTTGCTACCCCTGCTGCAGAAATTATGTGTCCAAGGTATTCCAACTGGTGCTGGGCAAAAGAGCATTTGGAATGCTTGAGGTATAACTGGTTTGCTCTCAGGGTGTCCAGGACTGCTTTGATATGTTGGGCATGTTCAGATAAACTGTTGCTATATATAAGGATGTCATCCAGGAACACTATGACAAACTTCCTGAGAAAGGGTTGCAAGACTTGGTTCATGATGCACTGAAAAGTAGCTGGGGCATTAGTGAGGCCAAAAGGCATGACCTTAAACTGGTAGTGCCCATGGTGGGTCTTGAAAGCTGTCTTATATTCATCTTCTGGCAGCATCCTGACTTGATGATATCCAGACTTCATATCTAACTTGGTAAAGTATTTCGCTCCTACCAGTTCATCCAATATTTCCTCTATGGTAGGCATTGGGAACCTATTCTTGATTGTTAGATCATTGAGCCTTCTGTAGTCAATACAAAATCTCCATGTGCCATCTTTCTTTTTAACAAGTAGGACAGGTGAGGCAAAAGGACTATGGCTGTGGACTATCAATCCTGACTGTAGAAGCTGTTTGACTTGGTTTTCAATCTCTGTCTTGTGGGTTGGAGAGTAGTGGTAAGGTCTGGCATTGATGGGCAGTGCCCCAGGGATCAGAGGTATAGCATGGTCATAGCTTCTAGAGGGGGGAAGTGATTGTGGTTCCCTGAAAAATGTCCTTGTACTGATCCAAAACTTGTTGGATTTCTGGTTGCATCTTGTCAGTGTGTGCACCGCCTTCGCCGATGGTTCTTTGCTAGGGGTTCCACTATAGCAAATGCCCAAGCATCATTGCCTCTTGCTGTATTGTACAGTTTTGTTGCTGAAATTGGTGTTGCTTTCAATGTTTGGGGAACTAGGCCTTTGATTGTGACTTGTCTGCCCTTGTGCTCAAAAGTCATAGTTTTGTTGATCCAATCACAAGTCATGGGGCTGTGGGACTGCAGCCAATCATATCCCAAGATGGCATCATAAGGGGCCATGTCCATGACTAGCATATCACTAGACAATGTATATCCCTGGATATACCACTGTAAATTGGCAACTTTTCTGGAAGTGGACAAGGTTTGTCCATTAGGAAGTTTGACTGTTTTCTGTGCAGTGGGTTCAGTAGGGATGTTTGCAATGGCCACAAACTGTGAGCTGATGAAGCTGTGTGTGCTCCCTGAATCCAGCAAAACTAGCATCACTTTGTTTTTGACCAGGCCTCTGAGCTTCATGCAACTTGCGGTATCTGCGCTGGACAGTGCATTGAGAGATAGTTGACAGCTGCAATAGCATCTTCTACTGCCAGCTGATTGAGTATATCCTCTGGGATTTCTTCCTTGTCCAGGGGATTAGCAATGATTGCATTGATTTGAGGTTTGTTTCTCTTAGGACAGATGTCCTTGTGACTAGGCTCATACTTCTCCCCACATGAGTAGCATAAGTTGTTCTGTCTTCTGTGGTCTCTCAATTGCCTGAATCTGAGAAGTGAACTGCTCTGGTTATCTGTTTGCTGCACTGATGGCCTGGATGATGAAAAAGGTCTAGTGGTCTTGCTTTTGGCCCTTTCAATTGTTCTTTGTTGGATCTTGGCAATCACCACTGCCCTGTCTACAGTAGGAGGTACATGTGGTTCCACAGCAATCCTGATATCATCTCTGAGACCTGCCACATATGTTGTTGCAAAGAACAATTCATCATAGTGGCTGTTGTGCATTGTGATGTCAAACTGTAGAGCTTGGAAGGCTGTAGTGTATTCCTCCACTGATGAGCTCTTTTGCCTTAATGCTAGTATATCCTGAATGGCAGAACGAAAATCATCAGCTCCAAACTTTTGCTGAATGATTGTACAGAATTCTCTCCACTTTGGAACTGGGTGCCCTTGTTTATAAGCTTGCCACCACTTAGCTGCGTTACCCTCCAAGTGCATTGTGGCTGCCGTGACTTGCAAGCGCTCAGATATGTTATAAATGGTAAAGTAATTGTTGCACTTATCCAGCCAGACCCTTGGGTTGGTTCCATCAAATGTGGGGAAGTACATCTTTGGCACTGTGTGATAAGGAAGGTGTTCTTTCTTGTTGTTCTCAGGAGAATCCTTTTCCTTTTCCAGTTTTTTGTTGCCTGTCCTTGGCATGTATTTCTCCTCAGCAAAGACATTTTCCATGTCTGGATCCTCATCATACAGGACTGACATGCCATCTGAATGCTCAGATTGGGCCTCTCTCTCCATTTGTCTGAGTGTGAGGTCTGCTACTGCTTTGCCATTAGCTTGGACTTGCCTGGCGATGATCTGTTGTTCCTCTTGACTTGCTTTGAGTTGCTTTTTGAGCTCTTGTTGATCCAGACTGATGTTAGTCACTGTGGAGAACAGCAGATCAAAATTTTCCTTCATCTTCTCCCACTTGTTCTTCTCATCGTCACTGGTCTTTGACATGGCGTCCAGAATGAACGATGTTTGCACCGAAGGTTTGGGTTTCGGAGCCGTTGTGACTGACTAGACTTGTCCCTGCTGGTGAAGCAATCGGTTTGGCCAGGCCTCCCCGTATGGATTGCCCACCTCCGTTTTAGCCGACTACGCCTGGAAGTGAGGCACCACCAAGGGATTTTACACAAAGACGTGCTTTGCAACCCGAGTGTGTGGACACTTCCCCGTCAACGCCTCCGCACAACAATCGTTATAGCGTAGCTACGGAATTTTACACGAAGACTTGCTCCACAACCCTCGCTACAGCCGACTGTTTGCTAATAGGATGGAAAATAGGTGAATTGTGCTCACCCGGTTCACGCCGCCGAACCAATTTAGTCGATGCCGAACCCCAGTCGAGTGCAGAGCCGCAGATCTTCTTGGTGTAGGGTAGGTGGAAGGGGATAGTGGTGGATTGGAAGTAGGCGAACTTGTCAACACTGCTGACCCAGCTTAACCAAGGGAGGACCTCTGAGACCGCCTATCGAACACCTTGTGGGTGTCGATCGAAGGTTACTCTGCCGCCCGGAATTACAAGCTGTAGATCGAAGCAGAGGAAGACAGTACTCTACGGAGTTGTAGTTGAGGCAAGACGGAATTTCCCCAAGGCGCCGTCGGATCCACGCCGCCCCCACGAGCCGATAGGCGGAGAGGAGCTGCGGTTGCTGTTCGCCCCCACCCCGAGGATGAGCTGCGTCTCGATACCAAATCGTCCACACCCCGTGGCCGCCGGCGATCGCCGTCGGCGTGAGGGGACAGCCGGAATCGAGAGTAGGCGCGGGAGGAAAGCTTCCTCTTCCGCCGAGTTTGTTTTTTTTCTGAAATGGAATGGTTTGTTTCTTACAGACTCAGCCTCTTAAGGCGATTACAAGTTCTGACCTCCAGGTCCCACGTGACGGACACTACTAGACATATTACATAACATACTCAAATACGCAACTCATACTGGAACACGTACTACGGTCGAGACGCCTTCTTCAGTTACCTGCGCCTTCGGGTGTGACACGCCGCCGCAGGTGCTCCCGCAGTCCCGCTCAAGCCGCCGCCGACGCACCGCGCACGAGTACAGGCAGCATCCGCGCCTCCGGGGGCCGCGCGGAAGCCGCGGCGCGAGCTGCCTCGCCTAACCCTACTACCGCCCGCGCGCGCCGTTGCTCGACCCGCAGCCGCTCGCCCCCGTGCGCCTCCGCCTCGAACTCCTCCGCCGTGTCCTCTCCAGGAACCCCAACGAGCGGGTCGCGTTCCGTCCCGGTCCCGGTACGGCGACGGATAGGGCCGCTTCGCGCTGACCGACGGCGACGTCGCGATGTGCGTGGGGGCGCCAGTGTTCGGCTTCGACCACGCGGCAAGGAGCGTCACCGCCGCAGCGTTCGTGGCCACCACCAAGGGCGTCGCGTTGCGGCGCTGGTCGGCGGCGGCAGCAGGCCTTCAAGTTGGTGGGGGGGCGCCCCACATCGGCGTCCGCGTCGGGGGGCGCTGCCCTGCCCTGCTCTGTGCTCTGCTTTTGTATGTCATCTCATGCTTACCCGTTGGATAATCGGTGACCTACTAATTTTGGGATGGATTAATTAGATTCAGTGATTTTCAGGAATGGCTACTTGATAATCTGTTCATTCCCCAACGTTACGCATCCTTTTGCGCCGACGATGCTCCCTCCGCTTGCACTTTTCTGATTTCTGAATTAGCGGCAAGGTGGTGGAGGCAGCTCGATCCCTCTCGCTCCCTGCGCACCTCGCCTCCAAGGTCCTCCTCACTAATGGTGTTTTCCCCATTTATAACGCAGGCATGAGGCATGGTTTTTTCCCCGTAGGGCAGATACGAAACTCTCATCGTTTCCGGGATCCAGGCATGAGGCATCCAGCCAGTGACAAAAGCAGACAAATTCTTCTCCGCGGGCACACGCAAAGGTAAAGTGTGATCCAACTTTTTTCTTCTTCCAGATTCATCCTTCTAAGCTCTAACCTTCTCCTTCCTACAGACCTGCTGCTTTGCTTCCGACACAATCTTGGCACAAAGAACTAAAAGGCCGGAGCATTGATCCCAGATTATATTTGGTCTGAAATCAGTGTGGCTGGAAACTGAAGCGGCAAATAAAGCACATATAAAGATCGGGATGCAACTTTGCTTTGGCATATATCCTTTGAGTGTGCTTAGCTACCAGAGCAAGCTAGGATGGCATCATGGCAATGCATCTTTTTCCTTTTCCCTTCTCGTCATCTCCATGCTGAAGGCAAGGACTGATTCACCTCTTGCCTGCAAACCCAATTATCCTCTTGCGTGCCATGATGTGCCGTGCATGGAAACGGCAAGCTTGGCATCTTTTGGAGACCTCTGTCTTCACTCTTCAGCATATATAATCGTTATGATTATAAGCTCTGCCATATACATTGTGCTCCTACGCCTTCCTGAACCTCTCCAATGTCTTCCTGAACCTCAAACTGCTTATCCACACATACTCTTCACAAGCCAGTGTTTGTGAATTGGGAGGGAGAAGAGGGTGGTGATGGAAGCGACAGGGTTGAGTTTGGGAAAGTCTGTGCTGGATGGAGTCCTCAGCTACGCCAACTCTGCCATCGCGGAGGAGGTGGCTTTGCAGCTGGGCATCACTGGCGACCAGGCTTTCATCAGGGATGAGCTCGAGATGATGCTGTCTTTCCTGATGGCCGCCCATGAGGAGAAGGACGAGCACAAGGTGGTCAAGACCTGGGTGAAGCAGGTCCGCAACGTGGCCTATGACGTTGAAGACTGCCTCCAAGATCTTGCTGTTCATCATGGGAAGTCATCTTGGTGGTGCTTCCTGCGTAAGCTGGTTGATAGGCACCGTGTCGCCACACGGATGAAGGAACTCAGAGCCAAGGTTGAGGATGTCAGCCAGAGGAACATGCGGTATCGCTTCATCAAGGGCACTGGCCCCAAGCCTGCAACTGGTGCAGGGCCATCAAACATTTTGGGTGAAACAATGTCTGGCATTGAGGAAGCAAGGAGGCTGAAGGACAAAGCAAAAGTGGATCTTTCCCATCTGATCAATTGGGGGAATGAGGATCTTAGAGTGATTGCTGTGTGGGGAACAAGTGGTGTTCTTGGCCAGACTGTCGTCATCAGAGGCGTGTATGGTGATATGAAGAGAAGCAAGAAGTTTGAACTATTCGCTTGGATCAGGATTGTGCATCCTTTCAATCCACTGGAGTTCCTCCAGTGCATTATGAGGCAATTCTATCGAACTTCTGTCGAAGAAGTAGGGAAGACCCGAGAAAAAACAAACATTGGGGCTCAAGTTCTTAAGAAGATGGAGATGATGAAACAAGATGATTTGATTGCTGCATTCAGCGAGCATGTGAATGAGAAAAGCTATCTGATTGTGCTTAATGACCTGTCCACCATTGAAGAGTGGGATGCGGTCAAGGAATATTTTCCAGATAATAAGAAAGGAAGCCGGATAATTGTATCCACAGAGCATGGTGAAGTTGCAAGCCTATGTGCTGGGCAAGAAAGTTCAGTGTCGAGCTCTACCAATCATCTGTTGATCAGAGTATTTTTGCTTCTTACAATAAGGTAACATCTATTGGAAGATGTAATCATCTAATTAGTTTAGCTCTTCCTGTTCTTCTTGATCATTATGTCTCCTAAATAAAATCGTTGGGCTGCTATAGCTTGTATCCCTTGATCCCACTTTGGCAGTCATATGAAATAAAATGCATTAATACTATTTTATTCCTCGAATTACGAATAAGTGTTAGATTTTAATGCAAGGGTCTTTGCACATGTATATGTAGTGCTCTAGATATATGGTAAACCCTCCATTTCAAATTGTTAGTCATTTTTACTTTTTTATATATAACTTTTGTTATGTACATAGATATACACTATATCTAGATATATGATAAAGGCTATATATATATATATATATATATATATATATATATATATAAAAAAAAAAAATTTACAATTTGGAATGAATGGAGTAACAATTAGGGTGTATATGAGTTGTTGGTTGTAGTTTTTACTCTTTCTTGGTGACCCTTTTGTACTAAAACTTTGACATTTTGGGCTTGTATGAGTCTTCTTAGACTCCTTTTCTGTCCTTCTTAATATAATATAATGCACAGACTTTGGTGCAAGTTGGTAAAAATAAAAAAAGGATTATTATATATATACTAATCTCCATTATCAATGTATTACTGAAATTTAAAAAACTATAAAAATCAACAGATAAAATTTCACATCCTCAAACTAAATGTTTTGAAAATTTATTGATAGTAAATTTGTCACAAATTTCATTGAAACCATGTCAGGAGGATTAAGCACTTGCGACTAGATAGATGATAGGGGATTTAATTATATTTGGAATCCATATATTGAGTTTAGCAATAGACTCCATGTTATAGATATGTAATACTAGAAAACTAATTCATTGTCTTTGTCATTATTAAATTATTAGAATTTAAAAATTGGTGATGGCTCCATGTCAAATATAATGAAATAATGTATGTATGTGAATACATATGCATATTTTGAAAATTATGGAAGTTGATTATTAAGATAAATTTATTTACAATTATTAAAATTTAAAATCTTAGAAAAATATTCAACATTAAGCAATTTCTATCATTTATATTTTACATTGTGACTAGAATACATAAAAAAAAAAATTGAATTTATATGCACCAAGTAAATGCTCCATGTTATATACTACTAGTACTTTGTCCACAAAGAGTGTCATTCTAGTATATATTTTGATTGTGAAACTTATATTTGGAAATAAAAAGGTTACATATCTTGACGGATGCTTAGAAGAATGATTTCCACCGTATCCCACATGTTGTATGTGATTGCCAAAATACACGGTCTCGTATGTTCTTGATACAATTGATGATGTTTTAACCATGTCATAACTTTGTATGGCATTTGGTGGCATATTTGATGTCATTGTTTTTTTTATACATTAGCAGCAAAATTACTGAAATTTGATACTTGAATTTTTTAATTGACATAACATTTCTAAATGGAGAGAATATCATCCTAAAAAAACAAATTAAAGTATGATATGATGTTTAAGAATTCAAACATCAAACTTCAGAAAATGGGACTTCTCTCATCTTGTAAAAGTTATATGAAACTGTTTGCTATATGAACACATATTCGAGTCAATAAAGCCGTAGCTAAATATTATTTTTTTATTTCAAATGTGAACACGGATGAAGTACAAAAGATAGATTCAAGAATTTAAATAATCCAAGCCCTTTATTTGGTAGGATCAAGTCGTAATGACTTAGATCAAAACTAACATTTCATAGTGACACATGTTAAACTAGGTTTCATTCTAGAAAAGTAATCAATCAAATAAACTTAAATTGGTTCATCCCTTAGAACCCATACAGATTAAAGTGAAATATTATAGGATTAAGTCTATATTTGGGCCCTCAACTTTTAGCTTTGTCTAATTTTAACCTCCAACTACAAAACTATCGAAATTTAACACCTCAACCGCCAAAACCGTTTAATTTTGACCCCTAGGCGGTTTTGAGTGGTTTTCGGACAGCTCGGATGCCAAAGTTAGAAAAAAAGTAAGAGCTTAGGGCCTAAAAATGGACTTAATCAAGTACATTTATTTTTGAAATACTTCTAAGAAAACTTATATCTATTGTTTTTTTTTCTAAAATATGAGGCCTTCAAATAGAATTCTAGGAACGTAAATTATTTCAAATGAAATAGTTGTCAACTACAAAGTTGTAGATCTCATCAAGATCAACAACTTCGGTTTTGGCAATTTCTTCATCCGAGTTCATTCGAAGAAAAAAAAAAACTGAATTTCAAAATATGATAACTTTAATTAAAATTTTTGGAACCATAAACGATTTCAAATAAAAAAGTTATTAACTACAAAGTTAAATATCTCATCGATATATACAGGTGTGGTTCTAGTTATTTCTCCATCCAAGTTTGTTAGCATAATTTGAAAATTTTGAATTTCACTATATGAGTAGTTCAAACATGATTTTGGGACCGTAAATGATTTTAGATAAAAGATTAAGTTCATTTTTGGCCCCTCAATTATTGGGTTCGTCTAATTTGACCCTCATCTACAAAACTGTCTAATGTGGGTACCCCAATTGTTAAAACCGTTCACTTTTAGCACCGGGCGTGTGCTGGGCTGTTTTGGCCAACCTGGAGCGGGTTTGACTACGCCACGTTGGTGTTGACAGTGCCACGCTGGCCCCTCTCTTTCCTCCCATTCCTGCGCGCGTGAAGGAGGCAACTTCGGCGGCGCGCGAGCAGGGCAGCGGCACGAGTAGGCTATGGAAGCGGGGCGCACGAGCAGGGCAGTGGCAAGCAGGCTACGGCGGCAGGGGCGAAAGCAAGGCAGCGGGCGCGAGCAGCTATGGCAGCGGTGCATGAGCCAGGCGATGGCGCTCGAGCAAGTTGCGGCGGAGGCGCCCAAGCAGCACGGCAGCACACGAGCAGGGCGGCGGCGCACGAGCAGGCTATGGCGGCGGCGCGTGAGCAAGGCAGTGGCCCAAGCAGGCTATGGCGGCTGCCGCCTCCCTGCACCGCGACCAAGCTCACCATGGCCATTACCATGGCTGCTCGGTGCTCACATGCCATGGCGCCACCGCCGCCGCCACAGCCTCTTGCGCGCGTGGCGGGACACCGCTGCATTCCCTGCAAAGCCGTTTCCCTCCTGCACCCATCGCGCCTCTCCTCGGCTCCTCCCCGCCAGTGTGGCATTTCGATTTCGCAGCCATGGCCGCCATGCTGCCAGCGCTCGTGGCTAGCAGTCCATGGCCTGCCTCCCGCCGAGCTCCCTCCCTCCCGTACCCGGCATGCCTCTCCTCGGCTCCTCTTCGCCGCTGCTGCCGACCGGCCCCTCCTACAGCTGCGGGCGCGGGAGGCCACGCAGGGGTGCAACTCCGGCAGCTGCAATAGGCAGGGGGGGCGACATCGGGATTTCTCCGGCAAGGCGTAGCTCTGCAGCTGCAGCAGGCAGGGGCAGCGTTGGGATTCACCCATGGGGGGCGACGCGGGCGTGGGGGATAGCACCGGCATCGCTTGGGCCAGAGGCGATGTGGGGGCGCTGTCGTGAGGATGGAGATGGATTGGATGAGTGGATGACGTGTGAACCCCACATGTCACTGAGTTGGAGGCCAACGTTCTATGTGGTGGTCAACGCTAGCATGGTGTGGTCACACCTGCTCCACGTTGGTCAAAACAGCCCTGCCTGTGTCTAGGTGCTAAAAGTGAATGGTTTTGACAATTGGGGTTACCAACATTAGGCAGTTTTGTAGTTGAGGGTTAAAATTAGATGAACCCAATAGTTGAGAGGCCAAAAGTAGACTTAATCCTTAAATAAAAAAGTTAACAACCATAAACTTATGTATCTCATCAAGATCTAAATAATTTGAAAATTTTAAATTTCAAAATATGAGAACTTTAAATAAACTTAGATTTGTATTCTGAACAAAAAGAATCTAATAAAGTGTTAGTACATATAAATATTTACCAATAAGTAAATACAAAATACATGCAATTATAAATAAATATCTAAAAACCTAAAGTATTTTATTAAGTCTATTTTTAGCCTCTTAACTCTTGCTTTTGTCTAACTTTGGCACCTCAACTATTAAAATCATTCAATTTTGACCCTGAGGCAGTTGTACGTGGTTTTCAAATGGCTCTGGGTCAAAATTAAGCGGTTTTGATAGTTGAGATGCCAAAGTTAGATGGTTTTGTAGATGAGGGTTAAAAATAGACTAAGCCAAGAATTGAGGGGCCAAAAATGTACTTAATCCAATATTATATCTTCAGAACTTTTTTATTATTTGCATTATAAATCAACAAATAGTGTATGACTCATTAATTCAAGTGCATGTTCTATATAATTTTGCTTCAACTTGGTTATTCAATTTTCACAATAGTCTGCTCGCTGCAGATTACATGTAGATCCTATAGTTTGCTGGAGATTCTCATATTTATAATATTAAATCTGTGACAAAACATGGTTTGCTTGTGTCAGATTTCTACAAAAGAAGCCACATTAACAATGCTAGGGTCTAGCTCAAGTGCAAGTGAAGACACAATTCGTACAATCAACGTTACAACATCAACATATGAGACCCACGAGAACCAATTTGTTGGCGAAAATGAGAAGATAGTTAGAAAGAGCCTTACTCGCATTGGGACAATCACAGGTGCTTTGATGGAATCTCAGCTCGTGGGTCGGGAGAAAGAGAAGTCAGACCTTATCAATCTAATTTCAAAGCAAGATGAACCTATGGTGATCTCAGTGTGGGGAATGGGAGGTCTGGGAAAAACTACTCTAGTCAAAGAGATCTACCAAAGCCAAGAGCTAAGTGGCTTATTTGAGAAGCGTGCTTGTGTTACAATCATGCGTCCATTTGTTCTCCAAGATGTCCTTGAGAGCCTATACATGCAGCTAGATGTAGAATCCTATAACATGAAGGACAATGATTCTTGGCTAGGCAGAAGAAAAATGACAGAAAATGAAGCAACAACTGAAGAGTTGGGTAAGCTAGGAAGAAAAGTAACAGCTGAAGCATTAACTGAAAAGTTGGACAAACTTTTAAAAGGAAAGAGGTGTCTGATTGTTCTCGATGATCTGTCTTCTCTTGGGGAATGGAGCATGATAACTCAAAGTCTTCCTAGTATGAACAATACATGCTGGACTGTAATCACCACAAGACAAGAGAATATTGCAAGGCATTGTTCACAAAAACAAGAAAACATATACAAGCTCCAGGTTCTCGAAGACAGGGACGCTCTTGATCTCTTCACCAAAAAGGTATTGATACAGTACAGTCGTTTTGCATCTGTACTTTTATACGTGGACAGAACACTATGTACTAATTTATGAAAAAGGGAAGAAGGACTTAAAAAATAATAATGCCACCAGAGTGGAGACAGTGAATTCAAATACGATGTGACTAGCATTGCTCCCCTGTAGGATGTAGCCTACCGTGTGCTTAATTTCTAGTGGCACCGGGTTACCAACTCCTCACTTTTGATCAAATGCATGTATCTTTGTCTTAATGGTAGTAACTGGATGCCTCAACTAAGCCTCCACATTAATCCTCGTGAAATACACTATACAAAGATAAATTCTATAAATTCTTGAAGAAATCAGAAATAATTAGCCTTTACACTGCTACACATATGGTTTTGGCCAACAGCATTTTCACTATTGGTTTTATTAGAACCGTTGGTGATAATATATCACTGCCGGTTTATAACAAAACCGGCAATGAAAATAATTTTCACGGCCGATTGTATGGACTGGTTGATAGCTAGAAGGAGGATGAATAGCCTATTAAAAAATCTTTTCAAAACAAAACACTAGGTACAAGTATTAGTAAATGTTAGAGTTTTTACTTTCTATTTATCTCCTAGTTATATGTGCCGCCTCCTCCAGGCTAGCCTGGCCCTTTAGACTCCCTGTACCTAGGCTATTTATCTGTAATCCCCTTGTAACTCTATTGATCAACTAATCTAAAGCATGTTGGCCTTCTCGTCATGGTATCACGAGACTAATCGCCGGTCCCGTGACCTCTCCCCCCTCCCGCCCACCCTTCCGCTTTCACTCCCCTCAAAGCACTCGCGCCACCTCTTCGGTCGCCACGCCCGCGCGCCCGCCTCGACGGCTACAGCGCCAATGGCCCCCATGCTACACTCGCCGCCGCCAAGACGCTGGAAGAGGAGGCCTCCTCCCTGCGCACCACCAACGCCGAGCGCAGCCAACAACTCTAGGAGGAGGCCGACCTTCTCAAGTTTGCCGCCGCCACCTAGGAACGCGTCCATGCCACCACTGCCACCCTTGAGGCCTTGACAAGGAGCACATGCAGGCTAACGCCCTGGAGAAGCAGGCTTCCGTTCTCCGCGATCGTCTTCGCGCAGAATCCATCCGGGACGATGATCCTCGTGACGACGATGACCGCTCTCTCTACTCTGCAGCCACGGCCATCGCTCATCTGCATAGCTAGGCCGCCACTGTCCAGAACATCAAGAACCTGATTCCCCTCGTTCTTGATCTCCAGTCCTTCAATTACTCCAAGTGGCGCGGCTACGTCCTGCTCATTCACGGTCGGTTCGCTCTGAAGGACCACATCCTCAGTGACACTTCTTGCCTCGATGAACCGATGTGGTCTTGCATGGACTGTGTGGTCGTCTCCTGGCTCTTCAACACCATCTCCCCCAACCTCCTGGACACCATCCACGAGCGTGATGGCATCTCTGCTTGGGCAGCATGCCTCGGAATTGAAGAACAGTTCCTAAACAATCGTGAGTCCCATGCCATGCTACTCGACGCGGTGTTCTGCACCCTCTCCCAGGGTGCCCTCTCCATCGACGACTACTGCCACAAGATGAAGAGTATGGCTGATGCCCTTGCCAATCTTGGTGAGCCCATCAACGATCGTACACTCGTGCTGAACATCCTGCGTGGCCTCAACGAACATTTCCAGTTAATGTCTCAGCTTGTCACTCGACAGCGGTCGTCCCCTTCCTTTGTCGATCAGTTTGTGCCGACCTGCGCCTGGCCAAGCTCAACATGATGCCTCCCTCGGCACCTCCCTCGGCCCTTATCGCCACTTCGTCTAGCAAGCTGCCTGCCCCCTCTTCACCGTCTGGCCTGCACCCTCGCGCCCTCCACAATCTGCCCGGCGCATCGACTAGCATGGCCGTGGCGCGCCGCCGCGGTGGGCGTGGCCAAGGCGGCTCGCACGGCGGCAGCTCCCTAGCGGTCAGCAATTGCCCTCCCTCCTCAACATGTGGACCGAGTCCATTCACATATGGCCCAGGTCTACCCCTGGTGGTTCTCACGGTCCACCACCTCGCACCGGCCCACCTTCGCCTCAGCAGCAAGCTCTGGTGGCCGGTGTGCCTCCGACATACTACACTCCGGCCCCTTGGATGTACTTCTAGGTGCCCACCTAGGCGCCCCCTTCTTCCTAGTCAGCGCCAAGTGAGGCATCCCCTACTGCATGGTCACTGTGGGATCCTCAGTCCCTCTCCAACGCCTTTAGCACTGTCACCCTCACCCCGCCACCAAGCTCCTCGGACTGGGTGATCGACTCGGGTGCCACTTCTCACATTGCCTCCAACCCTGGTATGGTCACCATGTCACCATCATCTTCTTTTCCTTCATCCATTGTTGTAGGCAATGGTGCCACCCTCCCTGTACTTGGCATTGGATACTCCACTCTTCCCAGTCCTTTCCAACTCAACCATGTCCACATAGCCCCTAACATTATTCAAAACCTTCTTTTTGTTCGATAGTTCACAACTGATAATCTAGTTTCTGTTGAATTTGACCCGCTTGATGTTTCTGTGAAGGATCTCCGTACCAGGAACGTCCTCCTTCGATGTAACAGCTTGGGGCCCCTTTACACCTTGTAGCTCTCGTCATCTCCCTCCGGTTCCCGCGCACTTGTGGCCACTCCTTCCCTATCTACTTGGTGTTGGGAGACGGCGGCGGATTACGCGAAGCAGGTGGCAGTGAGGGGCAAGGACGCGACGCTGAGCACCGGGCGGGATGGCCGCGGAGTACACCAGGGCCGCATGCCGAGAAGGCCAAGGAGGCGGCGGCGGCGACGGCGAGGACGACGGCCGGTACACGCAGAGGCGGGCGGCTACAACGGACAACGGCAAGTTGTCTGCCGACCGAAGAGGAGTGGGCTGCCCGGATGCGGAAGATTCGCCGCTACGGCAAAGGCCCGCAAAGAGAATGAGAAGGAAGATCAAGATACAAGAGGTACAGAAATTTCAGAGTTATGGTGTGATATTTGTGAAAAAGCCAATCATTCTACGGAGAGATGTTGAAAACAAAAACTTGCAACAAATGCAAGAAAAAAGGGCCATATTGCAAGATATTGTAGATCTCAAGAAGATGAGAAAAAGGCATACTTCATGGAGAAAGGAAGTGATGATGATGAGCCTACTCTCCTTGCCATGGAAGCATGTGCATTTCCTCATGATGCAGAGAAGTCTGAGTGTTTAGTGCTCAATGATGAGAGAGTTGAGCCAACACTGTGCAGTAAAGAGGAAGCATTAGACTCCAATGTGTGGTATCTTGACAATGGTGCGAGTATTCATATGACAGGTCAATGCTCAAACTTTGTAGACCTGGATGAAAGCATCGATGGGCATGTCAAGTTCGGTGATGGTTCGACAGTACAGATCAAGGGAACAGGCTCTATCATGCTCCATTGCGAAAATAGTGAACAACGGCTTCTAAATGAGGTATATTATGTACCTAAGTTGTGCCATAATATAATTAGCCTTGGTCAGTTTTCAGAAGAAGGCAATAAGATTTTCTTGGATGGAGATCTACTATATGTTCGCGAAAAGAAAGTAAAGCTATTAATGAAGGTACGAAGAAGAACACCGATAGGCTCTACAAGATTGTGTTGCAAATTTGCCGCAGAAGTAGTACAGAGAAGAATGTCTCACGAGTAGAATGCAAGGAGGAAGTTTCTCCTCGCAGACAAGATAGATCGAGTTTAGGTTTTAACTCAAGTTTCAGTTCAGGCTTGAGTTATGAAAAGCGGTTGACAATACCATCCTTAGCTCTAATGAGTGTGAAGAGCAAGGGGGAGATCAATGAGCAGAGAAATCTCTCTGCTATGAAAGATGTGAAAATACAGAAAACAAGATATATGGCAGAAGAGACTCAAGGAGTCATGGAGGCTGCAAAATAGATACAATGATGCAAAATTAAAATTTACCGCATGTTCTTACACCGAGAAGAACACAGGAAGAAATATGTGCAGACAACCAAGGTTCGAAGCAATAAAGAAGAGGAGAGATTACTGTGTGTTGAATAGAAAGAGAGAGGAGCAAAGGCGCAAGGAAATGGAGAGATGATTGTGAGAGAAGAAAAGATAAACATGGGGATTTTGTCAAGAAAAATTGCTGAAAAAAAGAAGATATCTCAAGAAAATAAATTAAGAGGGAGAATGTTGGAGTTAATTTATTTTCTTGAAAGAGAGAGAAGTAAAACTGAACTTGAGGTTGAACATGCATGCATGTGCTAGTCCTAGATGCTTCATGAATTAGCTAAGTTATTCTAGGGATTTAGAGTCAAAAGCAAATTGAGTTTGGCAAAAGGAAGTAGTAAAGTAGAAATTGACTATTAGCTACCATGCGCTGTATTGTAATGTCAGTTACTGCAGTAGGCACTGTAGCAGCCGACCTAGATAGGTTATATAAGGACATGGGCACTTCAGTTGTAAAAGTAAGCTAGAGAGTTGAGTTTAGGCCTAACATCAGATTAGCCTTGAGCTGTATCAATTTGTATGTGAGAAGAGATAATAAAGATTTACGATTTGTGATATCCAATTTGCCACGTGAGTTTGTGAGTAAGGGTATTGGTGAGCTAATCACTCACCTGTGCAGTGAGATCCGGGGCTAACACTTGGCATCGACACCTCGGTCACCCCGGCAAGGCTACCCTTCAGAGTCTCACCTAGTCATCTTCGATCATCTGCAACAAGCCCGATGATGACTCCCTCTGCCATGCTTGTCAGCTCGGTCGCCATGTTCGCTTGCCTTTTACCAGCTCCTTGTCGAGAGCATCTAAAAATTTTGATTTAATACATTGTGATCTGTGGATGTCCCCAGTTGTCAGTGTATCCAGATTCAAATATTACTTAGTAATTCTTGATGATTGCTCCAATTTTCAGCGGATTTTTCCCCTTCGATTAAAGTCTGACACCTTTTCTATTCTTTCCAATTTTTTTGCCTTTCTGTTCACACAGTTTGGCTGTACCATCAAGTCTGTACAATGTGACAATGGCCGTGAATTCTCGCTAAAGGTGTTTCCCTCCGCATGTCATGACCTTACACCTCGCAGCAAAATGGCAAAGCCGAGCGCATGATTCGCACCACCAACAATGTCACCTAAACTCTACTTTTTCAAGCATCCATGCCCCCTTCCTATTGGGCTCATGCCCTCGCCACTGCCACCTACCTCATCAATCGCCTCCCCACCAAGACACTACACATGATCACCCTTTTCTTCACACTCTATGGCACTTACTCTTCCTATCATGACCTCCGAGCGTTTCGTCAGATCCTTTTCTCTCTGCAGGTCCACCTCCAGCTAGGGTCACTATCTCCCTGCCAGCATCAGCGCCTCTGGGCACCCTAGCATCGGTGCCTCTAGGCACCCCTAACGGCCCATCCCGCCAGTCGCTCTGGCCCCTGGCCAGGCCACACCGATGCCCAGGCCTCCTCCACCCGGCTTTACCTCGCCCCGGCCCCAACCGTCGGCCCATGTGCCCCGGTTCTCCTGGTACCCTCATCGTCCACTGCTTCCCTGGCGCCCCTGTGCCCATGGTGTCTCAGGCATCTCCGGCGTCCCTGGTGTCCCCGGCGCCCACGACAATCCTGGCACCCCCGGCAGCACCTTCGGCACCCTGCTTCGACAAACCACCAGTCATCCACGTCTACTCTAGGCGTGCCCCCGTGCCCAGACCACCGCCTGAGTCACCCACTGGTGCTCCTCCTCGACACTCTAGCATCATTCCATCTCCACCACGCTATGTTAAGAGTGGCCCCCAGCTTCCGGCTGTCCCTATCCCGCCGGTCACCAACACTCATGGCATGGCAACCCACGGGAAGTCCGGGTACCAGCAGCCTCGTCTTGCCCTCCACACTGAGGCTTTGTCCCCGCTTTCGTGCTTCTGTCATGACGCTCTTGCTGATCCCCACTAGCGTCAGGCTATGGAAGAAGAATATGCTGGTCTCCTGGACAACCACACTTGGGATCTTGTCCCCCGCCCTGCTAAGGCGATGTGGTCATTGGAAAATGGATTTTCAAACACAAGTTTCATGCTGATGGCTCTTTGGACTGATACAAGGCTCGCTGGGTGCTTCGCGGGTTTACACAATGCCTAGGTGTGGATTACGATGAGACACTTAGCTCCGTCATCAAGCCAACGACTGTCCGCACTGTCCTCGCTCTAGCTCACTCTCGAGACTAGCCGATCCATCAACTTGATGTGAAGAACGCTTTCCTCCATGGGACTTTGTCAGAAACAGTGATTGCTCTAAGCCCACTGGTTTTACTGATTCTGCTCTCCCTGGACATGTTTGTAGACTCAACAAGTCTCTTTACAGTTTGAAGCAGGCATCACGAGCCTGGTACAACCAATTTGCCTCTTATCTGCTCTCCCTGAGGTTCACTAAAGCCAAGTCTGATACGTCCTTGTTCATGTATCGCCGTGGCGCCGAGACAGTCTTCTTTCTCTTATATGTGGACGATATTGTCCTTACTGCCTCCTCTCAGCAGCTACTCTACTGTGTGATTGATGCACTGAAGGAGTTCGCTATGAAGGATCTCAGCCCCTTGCATCATTTTCTCGGCATGGCAGTCCAGCGCCACAAGGACATTCTCTTTCACTCACAGCGTCAGTACATCCTAGATATTCTTGCTCGACATGGCATGAGTGATTGCAAACCATGCTCCACTCCTATTGACACTTGTGCCAAAGTTCCTACTGCTACCGGTCCCTCTATTGCTGACCCTAGCTACAGCCTACAGCAGTCTTGTAAGCGCTCTCCAGTACCTGACTTTCACCCGGCCCGACATCGCATATGCCGTACAACAGGTCTGCCTGCACATGCATGATCCCCGGGAAGTTCATCTTACTGCTGCCAAGCGGATCCTTCACTACCTTTAGGGCACACTCGCCTATGGGCTTGTCATTCCTCGGTCTTCTCCAACTCAGCTCGTCGTATACACTGACGCTGACTGAGCTGGTTGCCCTAACACCCGTCGTTCCACCTCTAGATATGTTGTTTTCCTCGGTGACAGCCTTGTCTCTTGGTCGTCCAAATGACAGTACACCATCTCTCGGTCAAGCGACGAGACCGAGTACCGTGCTTTTGCCAATGGTGTCGTTGAAGCTTCGTGGCTGCGGCAGCTTCTACAAGAGCTGCATCACCCTCTGGACTCCGCCTATCTTAGCTACTGCGACAACGCCAGCGCCGTCTACCTGTCCACCAACCCCGTTCAACATCAGCGCACCAAGCACGTGGAAATCGACCTTCACTTCATCCGGGAACGGGTAGCTATTGGGGCTGTCCATGTTCTTCATGTTCCCACCACGTCGCAGTTCACCAATGTCTTCACCAAGGGCTTCATTCTTCTGTATTTGTAGATTTTCGCTCCAGTCTGAACGTTCGTTCTATCGACGTTGCGACTACCCGGGGGGTGGGGTTAGAGTATTTACTTCCTATTTATCTCCTAGCTATATGTGCCGCCTCCTCCAGGCTGGCCTGGCCCTTTGGGCTCCCCTGTACCTAGGCTATTTATATGTAATCCCCTTGATACTCTATTGATCAACTAATCTAAAGCCTCCCCTCAAAAAAAAAAAAACTAATCTAAAGCCTGTTGGCCTTCTATCAGTAACAAAAGTGAGCTCTGCCTATTAAAAATGTTCTTCAAAGCATAACACTACGTGCACCTAATCTAGCAAGTCAAAAAGCACTCCTACTCTATTCAAGTGATCAAATAGTAATGAGAATTAACAATTACTCCCTCCGTCCTAACATATAAGGCGTAACTACTTTTTATTCATGTCCCATAATATAAGGTGTGTTCTCTCTAGAGACATGTACATCAATATAGTAATACTAGTTTTGAGAGAGAGAATTAAATACATTCCTTAGTCTTTGAACCAGAGTGGTTACGCCTTATGTACCAGGACGGAGGGAGTAAAACGCTAGGAGCACAAGCTATTCAAATAACTATACTAGGTAGAGCATTAGTTGGCTAGACTCAATTCCAGAAAAATATGAGCACCTATGTCGAGTCATGGGTTTTCTATCACAAGGAACCTAACTAGATAGGTTGTTCATAATTTAACATCAGGTATTTATGAGATATGATTCTACCAATTGCAGGTATTTAAGGAGTCCACAAATCTGGATGAGTATCCTGCATTGATTGAAGAGGCCAGAATGATCCTAAAGAAGTGCAATGGACTTCCCCTTGCAATAGTCACCATTGGTGGCTTCTTGGCAAAACAACCAAAGACTCCTATTGTATGGAGAAAAATGAATGAGCATATTAGCGCTGAGTTGGAGATGAATCCAGAGCTTGGGATAATAAGAGCTATCCTTATGAAAAGCTACGATGGTTTACCATATCATCTCAAGTCTTGCTTTTTGTATATGTCCATCTTTCCTGAAGACTATAGTATTAGCCGAAGGCGCTTGGTGCATAGATGGAAAGCAGAGGGTTACTCAAGTGAGGTACGTGGCAAGTCTGTGGGGGAAATAGCTGATGGCTACTTCATGGAACTTATTGAGCGAAGCATGGTCCTACCATCCAAAGAATCAATTGGTAGTAGAAAGGGTATTTCCTCTTGCAAACTCCACGATCTCATGCGTGAAATCAGCATTTCAAAGGCAATGGAAGAAAATCTTGTTTTTAGAATGGAAGAAGGATGCCCCTTAAACACCCAAGGCACCATACGTCATCTTGCTATAAGCAGAAATTGGGAGGGTGATCAGAGTGAGTTTGAGAGCGCTGTGGACTTATCTCGTATAAGGTCATTAACAGTGTTTGGAAAGTGGAAGTCATTTTATATTTCTGATAAGATGAAGTTGATACGCGTGCTGGACTTGGAAAGCACCTCTGGTCTTGTGGATCATCACCTTGAACCAATTGTGAAGCTCCTTCACCTAAAATACCTTTCTTTAAGGGAATGTGGTGGTATTTTTCACCTGCCAGAGTCACTTGGTAACCTGAAGCAACTGGAAACACTAGATATTGCTAATACAGGAGTAATCAAGATGCCACAGGCCATCACCAAGCTTAGGAAGCTACAGTATATTCACGCAGGGAAGTTGTACAATCCAACTTTTGCTGCCTCGGATCCAGAATCCTTGGCAAATATGCCAAAGCTAATCCGATACAAGCTATGTGCATGGACTCTCGCTTCGATTGTGTTTTGTATGTCATGCTGCAGCATTAAGCTTATGAAGTCTGGATTTGATATCGTGGATGATGACCCAATAAATAGGCGTGATGTGTGCATGTTCTTCTGCTGTGCCATGTTCCCTATTTTAGCAAGGCCTGAAGATCCAACTGGTATTACAGTGCCAAGAGGGCTCAGGAAGTTGAAAGCCTTGCACACACTGGGTACGGTGAACATTGCACAAGAGAAGACCATCCTACAAGATATTAGAAAGCTCATCCGGCTACGCAAGCTTGCAGTGACAGGCATCAACAAGAAAAATTGCCAAGAATTTTGTTTGAGCCTTGCCCATCTCAGCTCTTTGGAATCACTCTCAATGCGCTCATGGGAGAAGGAAGGTCTACGTGGCTGCTTGAATAGCCTGTGTACACCTCCAAAAAACCTCCAAAGTCTCAAGCTGTTTGGCACTCTGGGCACCTTGCCAGAATGGGTTGTGGGTCTCCAGAATCTTGTGAAGCTGAAGCTGGAATACAGTAAGCTAACAGAGGTGGACGGCACCATACGAGTCCTTGGCGAGCTACCTAACCTGGCCATACTTCGTCTGCTGGTCTCCTCTTTCGAGGCAAACGAGCCCTGTCATTTATCTTTCTGTAGGGAGGCATTCCCGAGTTTGACAGTGCTGCAGATAACAGAGGCGGACGCTGGCCTGCTCTATTCAGTGTTGTTTGAAGAAGGAACGGCGCAGAAGCTTGAACTGTTGCTTGTCAGGGACGCGATCCTCCTTTTTGGGCTATCATATCTCCCGAGCCTCAAGGAAGTTATGATGTCTAGTCAATCTTATGCGTTTGAGGCTGACGTGCAGGCCCAGCTTGACAGGAATAAAAACAAGCCCGTTCTGAAGTTCCTTTGAGCTGAGCTCCGCATGTAATCAGCCGGGCCGGTCCTGTGCTTTATTATTCCTTTGTTATTTACTATCTTTTCTGCTTCCTTCCCTGCTGAATCATTTTATTTATGTACCTGAGAAACAATGTTTCCATGTAGGCGTGTGTTAAATTCATTCTACTTGTATGGTTGTACCACTAGTGGCCAGTGCGTTTGTACACCCGGGGAAGCCTGCCGTTAGCGGCTGGGCAACCAAGTGTTCATTTCTTTGTGCCTATATATGTATGTGGATCAGAATAACTGAGTGTGCTTTACTCTGATGCCGCCAGATGTTATATTATATTATATATGTAAGTGAGACATGTTTAGTTCATTCAGTAAGACATGTTCAGACTTTGAGCTGCACAAATACATACAATCGCTCGACATGATGTGTTGGTTGCCACTTTATCTGAAGGGGGCGTTGCATACGAATGTAGTACTAAGCTACGATATTATTCCCCGTGTCTTGCCATTTTAGGATCTGCACAAAGTCGCCGTTGTTTGGAACTTCAGATGCTACTCTCCGATGAGGCGATGAGTCGTGCACATTCAGTGGCTTACCAATAATAATCCATTCCCAACGAGGCAGCAGCGACGACCTGTTCTGTTTCTCCGCTGTGCTGGCCAGAGAAGCGGACATAGAATTGCACAATTCTACATGTCTACATGCTTTTTATTTAATTTAAGCAAGAAAAAAAAGGGTTGCAGAATTCCGTTGCGTGAGAGAAAATCTGACGCCATCCGTGGCGAGACCAGATGCGTTTCGGTTCTCCGGCGGCTCGGCGCAACTAGTCACTACTAATCCAATTTGTATCTCGGGCCTGATTGGTTGGCTACTAATTTTTGTTCAACCAAAACTTTTACTAAAATTTGTAGTCATCAATTGGTTCATTGTCAAAGACTTGGCATACCAATATTTATGGCCAAAATTTTGGCAAGTCTCTAAAAAGTCCTTAAATGACATAAAAAAAAAATTAGCAAGCCTTGATTTTAGAGCATCTCCAACGGTTTTGCATATTTTGTTTGACAAAATTGGGAGTTTGCCAAGTCTCAAATAAATATGGCAAAGGTCCAAAGAGTCAATCTCCAACGGTTTTGCATTATCACTTAGCAAAAAAGGAAATTATGGACGCGACGTCAGGCGGGAGCCACGCGCGCTGGAGGGAAATAGCGCGAGCGTCGGAAATGCCAAGCGCGGACGAGGTGTGCATATATGCAAGTCCTTCCCTGCTTTTTGCCAAGTTAACAAAAATGCAAAACCGTTGGATAGACATTTTTTAGACTTTTTTTGTAAAAATAAAAATGCAAAGCCTATTTGCAAAACCGTTGGAGATGCTGTAGTCAACCAAATATGAACTTAAGCTTTTTGCCCTAACTTTGGCAGCCTTGATTTTGGCAAGCCACTATTTTGGCTTGCCACGATTTTGATTGTGTAAAAATTGTAGCTAACCAATTAGACCCCTCGTCTCATGGGGAAAAAAATGACCGACCCCACTCCTCTAGGCTGCCGGCCGCCCTGCTCCCGCCGCTCGGCCTCCCCACCCCAAGTCATCCCCTAGCGCCGCGCCATTGCAGGAGCTTCTAGATGTGGCTTGGCCCTGCCCACCTCGAAGCGAGGTTTCTCGGCGCCACCCCTCAAGTTTTTCAGCGCCTCACCGGCCCTCAGGCGGTTATTCCCCTTTTTTTTTTTCTTTGCCTACTTTGAATGCCCCCGAGGTTTTGTTGGGGATTTCTTCGTAGTTTAGCTGAACCATGGGATCTTGACCATCCGTGATTCAGCTTGGGTATAGTACATTGTGCATTGACCAAAATCATGTGTATGGGGATTCTTTGTGAAAATAGTGTCTTATATATATATATATATATATATACACTTAGTATCCCTAGGCATAATTAACCGATGACCGAAGACCGAACCGAAAAGACCGAGACCGAGACCGAACTTTTCGGTCATGAGTTCGGTTCCTGCTTCCAACTAACCGATATGTAGTTCGGTCAGAGGTGTCGGTTACCCGAACTAACCGAAATTTTGCACTAGAACAATAATATAAAATTTGTGTATGGCGTTGCATTAGTGATGTAATATATGTTCTAGTGAGATTATATCAACCATCACTCTTATTACTTTGTTTATTTTATTTTTTATATTGTTATTCCTACCTTGAAATAAAAAAATACTGCTAAAATTTGCTACTAATTATGATATTTAGTAGTTGCTTTGTCCAGTCCGGTTAGTTCGGTCATGACCGAGACCGAACCGAACTAACCGAGACCGAACTTGCTCGGTCCTCGAGTTCTAAAACTAACCGATCGGTCCTTATTTTGTTAGATGACCGAACTGGCCGAATAACCGAGGACCGAGACCGATCGGTTCGGTCTGACCGAACGCCCAGGGTGATTACCTAGTTACTTATACAATGCATCCATGCATTAATTTTTTATTTATTTATAAAATGCTAGATTTTGCTTCTTGATGAAGAATATAGAATCGTCGTAGTTTGGTGTTTTCAAAGCCATTTCCAGTAAACCTATCATCAAAGCCTCAGCTGTTGTCAAAAAAAAAAAAAAACGCCTCAGAGGAACATTGTTTACTTGGTTAGTAGATATTTACTTATGTTAATTAATCCAGTATAAGTGTTACCTTTCAAATCATAGTCACTCCATATACATTTCTTGAGGATCAGTACCGTTTTGTGACAGGCTACTTTAGAGTCTAGAGTTGTGCCATGGAAATTTCTCATACCTAATTTTAAATCAATGCAAAAATCCACCAAAAAAATATTGTTGTGCATAGAAATAGATAAAGCCTCTCCGGCCACAGCTTTATTTGTTGTCTGGATGCAACTCAAAAGGAGCTAGGTCTGCTACCTGATAAAACAAAGAAAATGAAAAGGAGAAAAACAGGTGTAAAATTCTTTAAAAGCCAGTCATCTAGACTAAAGACATGTCCGTCACATTACTCTGCTTGTTGGCCACCATTACTCATACACTCTTTTGTACGGAATTGACTCCTAGGAGCAGAAAATGGACCCAAAAAAGGAGGAGTGGGCAGATAGGTGGCAGATCAGGTGTCGGATGCATCATTTCCCGCGTCAAATACATCCTTGTCCTGATCTCTATCCATGCCGCCATGGGGTGACGCAGAGCTCTTCTTCTCCAGCTTAACCTTGTCCACCTCTGCGACCACCAAGCAAGCATTCTCATTAGCCATGTCGCATCCATCCGAAGGTGGTGGTATGCTGGTGTTGAGTGCCCATGATTGTTCATATTGTTGTGTGGCTAGCTGGAACTGGAAGTCCTCGCCGCCTCCGCTGACCATGTACGGCCTGTAAGCTTCCTCAGCCATGGCACCATGCGAGTCCTTGGCAAGCTACCTAACCTGGCCATCCTTCGTCTGCTGGTCCTCTCCTTCGACTTGGAGGTAAAAAGGGCCCTGTGATGTTTCTTGCTGTAGGGACGCATTCCCGAGTTTGACAATGCTGGAGACAGAGTATGCCTAAACTTGAGCTGTTGCTTGATAAGGCCGACGGATCTCTTTTTTCTGGGCTATCATGTCTCCCGCGAGCCTCAAGGAGTACGTTAAATACGTACTGGAGGATGAGAGTAGCGGGTTAAACTGCAGCACCGCAGTCCGCTTTCTGATCCTGTACGCAAGCGCATCTGCCACAAACAGCGGGATAGTGGACGTCCTCCAGGATGTGTGGGCCCTGCGCATGGCAGTCACCAAGTAGACGCAGACAGCATGTGCGGAGAGAGAGGAGAGAGGATGATATAGAGGATGGATGAGTGCGAGACAATTGAGTATAGAGGAGAAAATCTTAATGACCAAACCTTTTAGAGGATAAATTTAGAATACCACGAGTGCGGATAGCATTATGATTCATAATAAGTGTGCACATGCGGTGGATGACGTGGAGCGCTAGCTTAGCAGGAATCCAAACAAGCCCGTTCTGAAAGCTTCTTTGAGCTGAGCTCCGCGTGTAATCAGCGGGTGTCACAGAACCGGCTAAATTGTATGTCCCACATGTTATTATCATCGTCTTTCAGGCCTCCGATTAATTGTACATGAGAGATAACAACTTAGACAGCCTGTTTCTCCGAGCAGGATCGGTGGTTACATTGGCATCACAATATTACAACTGGGTTTTCATAAATATACAAAATCGATTACATCAGAGTAAGCGGAAGTATACAACATAGTTTTACAAGTTAGGATTTAAACATCATTACAAAACTATTGTTGCACTCTTGCTCACAGAGTAAGTAGCATTACTAACTTTATTAAAAACACTCAACTGAAATCACCCTGCCCACGGGTGCACACAAGACAATCGGCAGACGGTCTTCTTGACCTGCAACAGGGGTTAACAAACCCTGAGTACATGAGGGTACTCAATAAGTCTTACCCGACAGGGAGAGAGTATGAAGGGCATGCTGGCTTAATGGGATTTCTGGGCCAGAAACCAGAGAAAACATTTGTGGAAAAGCTTACTAATTATAACTCCTTACTTTTAACTTTTATTTATGTATTAACAAAACTCATTGTTGCACCTATTCTAAGTCATACACCTTCTTACATTAATCCATCTCATGATAATGAATCTAGTTCCATCATTACACTACGATGACGGTGCGAGGATCAAGTTTCCTGTTACCGTGGAGCAAACGACGATCCGAACCGATTAACTACCCAGCTGGGGATTCCCAAACCACACGATATATGTAGGTTCGAGCCTTGCATATATCAACCATTCCCTCAGATCCTCCATACCTGAAATGGTCCGCGCTACCCGAGAGCACAGGACACCACCGCCCCGTGGACATCTCCCTGAGATTCCTCGGGTGGGTTCACGCTACTCCCGCCATCTTCCACGCCCAGTGCGCGGTTTTCGTTTCACGTGATGGAATAGCTGAGGTACTCAGGCTTACCGGAGCATGTGGCCGGTACTACAAAAGTTCTCGATCCAAGGGCCAATCAACGGAACGGTCCTTAATCGACACAGACGGGACTAGCACGACTAGGCAACCCTGTCGGCTTCCACCAGAGACAAACCCCTGTCCCGTCCGGTCTCCAATTCAAATCCAATTCATTATCATCTACTCAGGACAACCTCCAGAGTAGCGAACCATTGCAAGATAGAAATAGTTGTCACTTGACTTTTATCCTTTAAGCATGGCTAAGCATCACTAGCCTATTATAACCAAAAGGTGATCCAGGTAAGGTAATCAACTATCAAGGTAGGTAATGCATCAACGGTTCATACTCGTAACCAAATATCAATTAATGCATAATTTAATAAATAGGTGTATAAGCTTTATAAAACACAAGGTAAGGAAGTTTATGCTCCGGGGCTTGCCTTGGTTAGCTGGATCAAATTCCTCAGATGTTCCACAAATATCAAACCCAACTGGCTCCGATGGAGGAGCTCCTTCTGAATTAGGATCACTGAAAACCACCTCGCTCTCGGAACCTAAATGTAGGTAAGAATGCATGCTTTACTTAACAAGAAATTGAAATAATAATGCACGATGAGATGATCTTATATGAGTGAATGAAAAAGGTTAATACTAAATAGTCTTGAGTACAACTTTCCTTCATGAAAGTTGCACCAACTTAATTAAGCATAGTAAACATTACATACTTGCTCTTAATTATTTAATACATAGAACGAGCACTATTGTTAATACTTCTAAATCATTCAAGCCATGGACCAGTAAAGGTTGTTGTGGCTCATGGTCTTCATGCAATTTCCAAAAACAAGCAATTCCTACATTAAACCTTTCTCGTCTTTTTATTATTTATTTACTACTACATGATACTAGCACTACTACTAATCAAACATGACTTCGCCATGGACTAGTGGGGTGTACTGATCCTTGGTCTTCACTGAATCCCAAAGATCACTCAACAATTTATTAACAACTTGCTTTAAGTAAATAATTATTTATTAACCATTTTTACAGTCATTTAGTAGGCTTAAAATTATTCTCCAAAGTGAACTTACTTCAAACAGAGCCAAAATTTTTTTGGAGATAGGTTTTAGCATAGAAAGCTTAACTCTAATTTTTTAGAATTTTTGGATTAATATTGTGACCTACAAAAATCAAAAACTGAGCATTTATGAGTTAAAAGGAGCAATTTTAATCCATACAAATTTTATCGAACATAGCAAACTCATATTTTTCTCACATAGATCACACCCAAGATTTCCAGAACAATTTTCCTTGCATTTTTATCACTCATATTTATTTAGTTATGATTTATCAAAGAATCAGCAAAATAATTCATTTTCTGAAAATCGAAAAGGGTCAAAACCCTTTCTTACCCGCGCTCAGCCAGCTACTGCAGCTGACAGGCGGGGCCGGGGTCAACTGCACAGTGCTCCCGCGCGCTGCCGCGGGAGACTGGCCTCTGACCGGCGGGTGCTCACCGTCGGCGAGCTCATCGGCGACGGAGACCTCACCGGTGGACTCCCCTCTCCTTCATGCGTCCCCTGGTAGCACTATCTCGCCAACTCGTGCACCGCAGTGAGCATGGCGGCGGCCATGGCGGACGGCGGCGCACGGACTCGACGGCGATGGCCACCAGTAGCTTCTCCGGCGCAACCAACACCCTTGATGAACGCAACTCATCGACATGAACTCAAGCAACTAGCTAACGAGCATCTAGACCCTAGCTAGCTTGTTAGACCGCGACGGCGACGGTCGGCACGGCGGAGCTTCGCCGGCGCACGGTGTTCCGGCCTATTGGATGCGGTAGCGAGCTCGGTAAAGGCTGTGATAGACTCAGGATCTCACCACGACCTTGATCGATCAACGAATTGAGACTGGAATCGAGCGAAGAGGCACTGCCGGCGGTGATGGCGGTCACGGCGGCGTGAACCGAGAAGGATGACAACGTTCCAGAGCGTCCGAGCCTCGGCTGCGAAAAGGAATGGGCCGACCGTGATCAGTGATCAAAGGCGAAGCTAAAACTAAAGAAAGAAGGACGCGAGGGGCTCTAAGCTGCCCTACCCAGGGTGAGATGCTCGAGCGCAGCGGCGCCGCCGCGAGGAAGAAGACGACCGAGCGGCTGCTTCCGGTGATGTCAAGTGCTGGGAGTGGTTTTAGAAGATGCGCAACGAGATTACGGAAGTTCTGGCCAAAGCAATTGGATGGAGGTGGTTTGGTGATGGCGAATTTCGCTGTTGCTTCTTGACAGCCGGTGATGAAGCAGTGCGGAAAAAGGAAGACGACGACGGCCATGGCTCGGCTTTTATAGGGCTAGGAGGGGTCGTGGCGACGGCCAGAGCCTTCGCGACTCCAGCCAGATGTGCGGCAACGCGAAAAGCCCGGGGAAGGCGCGGGAACATGGCTGCCACGACGCCGGCGACGGCATGGGCAGAGAGGAAGAAAAACAAGTCCCCCCCCGGTTACTGTAGCAGGCAGCTCAACCTTTTCTTTTTTACAAATTACTCCCAAAATCATTTAAGAACTTGAAAAATTCCAAAAATAAAAGTTGTGTAAAATTTTGAAAACTACAACTTTGTTTTTGGGCTCAACATCAAAATCCAAATATTTTTGAAATTGCAAAACTCAGTTTTGAATTGGGGTTTAAAATCACCTTTTTGCTGATTCACTTTTTTGACAATTAATTTCATGATCAAGCAACAATCTTCTGACCCAACCAATTGCTCCATTGCAAAGTATAAAGTTTGTACTTGGAAATAGAGCAAAAGTTTGGAGACTTTTATTTCCAAAAATTCTTGCAATTAAATCACCAAATCTAAACTTGAAATTTAAAATTTCATACTTAGCCATTTAAGCAATGGAATTTGAATCCAATTTCAGATTTGGTTCCTTCCTTTAAATATTTTGATTGGAAAGCATCATGTAATCAACATAGTCATATTATGTGAAGCAAAACAGGAATAAGCAATTGTAAAAAAAACTTGAGCCACTCATGCAACATTTTTTTTTAACTTTACTAACATGATGCTTTATGCTTAAGATGATGACATGACAAAGTTTTATTACGCTTAACACCTAGGGTGTTACAGCGGGGCCGGTCCTGTGCTTTATTTCCTTGTTAATTCTTATTACTACCTTTTCTGCTTCCTGCTTCCCTGTTGAACCATTTTATTTGTGTACCTGAAACAAATAGTGGCCTGCCGTTTGTAGACACGGGGGAGCCTGTCGCTAACCACAGGTTGGCCGCCTCAACCACCTCGCTGCGGACCAGCAGCGTTGCATATGTACTGTATAACTGGTCGTACCTCTTGTCGCCTGTGTTGTGTTGTGTTTGGTCTGAATTAGAATAACTAGCGTGCTTTGTGCTGCAGTATTGCCGGATGTAATAAGAGAAACATGCATGTTCAGTACTCTCTCCGTCCTATAGAGTTTGTCATTTGAAAACCGTGTTTGTGAGAGGGGTACGGTTTTTTAACGATGAAATCCATGGGATGAAGGGAGTACTTCAGTTGAGTAATCCCAAAATATGCAGAGACTCAACTCAGGGTTTGTTTGTCTGGCTTTCAGATAGTTTTAGACCTCAGCTTTTGGTCATTTCAAAAGTCAAAAAGCCCCCTTAAGCCAAAAGCCCGTAGTGAGCTTTTAGGCTCTCGGCCTAAGGGGGGTATTTGGCTTTTGGAAAGAAAAAAAAAAAAAAAAAAAAACTGTAGTTTAAAAGTGACCAAAAGCTCAAGCAAACACGAATCTAGCTAACTGAACGAGCCCCCATGGAAAATTCTGTTGCGGAAAGGTTGGTCGACAGGATGAGGCCACGAGGGGCGAGCTGCAGGGGCGTCCCAGCCACAGCTTTCACCGGCGAGCAGAGCAGATCACAGCTAGTCTGGTTTGCAGTGCATCGCGTGCTGCCCCGGCCGGTCCGATGGGGCTAGCTAGCTCTCACTCACTCCTTTGTCCCTAGAAGCCTTGCTCTCCATCCATGCATTCCAATACATTCTCGGCGCGCCGGTGCGCTCGTTGAACGAATACAATACTTTCTTTTCGAACGAAGAGTACGTACACAATACAATCGACGGAATCTCGATCTTGTCTAGTCGTCGTCAGACTCAAGTGGATTTTTTTACTTGTCCTCCCAGCTCCCACAGCTCTTTCAACTTTTCCAATTTCGTAATACAAAAACTATAGGTAGGCGCATGGTTCCAGGTGAAAAAATAAGACAAATTGCTCTGACGTTTTCCTACATCTTTGCCGCCTTCCCAGTTCTCACCGCACAATCGCACTGCAGTGCCGTCGTATTCCGCCTTAAGGGCGTCTCCAACAACAACTTCCTAGCTAGCTATTTGATTACGTGGAAGAGAGAGAACGTCGCAAAAACTGGCCGCTGGCGCTTAACTCGTCGCCTATCTCGCTCGGTTCCCGAAAACTGTACCGTCGCTGCTCCTCGACCCCACTCCCATCTGAATCGTGCAGCTGGCAACCTTCCTATTATTTTATTCCTTCTGAGCCGGCGATTTGGCCATCCTCATTGAGGACACCCTCAGACCGCGCTGAGTGACAGCGGAAATCAGAAAGGATAGCTAGACAAGTAGTAAGAGTGTGTTTGGTTATATGGACTAGGCTAGCCAGGCTTTACTTTTAAACCAGGCTAGCTTAAGACTAGCTAGAGCAATACAACATGTTGTTGTTTGGTTTGCATGTACTACAAGCTAAACCTGTATAGCAAATCAGATGATTGGTTGCCTGGCTATAGTGATAGAAGAACCTTGCCCTGGATGTGGCACTTACCCCTGCCATGCCCGCGATGCCGTCCACCACCATAGCGAGCAGAGCATGGCGTCCGGCTCAAAATTGGGCGCCCTGAAGCTTGGGTTCACTGCATATGAGCTCGAGTCGGACAAATGGAAGCAAGATTGGGTGCTCACGTGGGCTCAATTTGTGTACTAGCATTTGGTACTTGCAATGCACTTCATGCATGGCGTCTTCCTCGTCGATTTGCTGCTACGACGACAACCATGGCGCCCGCAGATCTAGCAGCTCGAAGCAGGGGATATGAGCGGGCGAAGAAGTGCAGCCCGTGGCGCGGAGAGGCCAACGCCCAAGAGAGCCCGCCGCGATGCACGTCAATAGGTGGCGCAGCTCGCCGACCGGGGCCAGGCCGGCCATCCTGTGCGTGTTGCATTGCACCGGCAACAGGCCTCCAAGCTCCAACCCGGTCAAGGAGCAGAGCACTAGTCCGGTTGCATTGCATCGCATCGCGTGCGTGTTGCCCGGCAGGCCGCGCGGCTGATGGGGCTAGCTCTCACTCCCTCCTTTGTCCCTGGTAAGCCTGGCTCTCCATCCATGCATTCCAAATACATCCTCGGCACGCTCGTTGCACGAATACAATACCTTTTTTTTTTTTTTCTGAACGAAGAATATAATACTACAACACAATGGATGGAATCTCGATCTTGTCTACTCATCGTCAGACTCGAGTGGATTTTTTTACTTGTCCTCCCAGCTCCCAACGGCTCTTTCACCTTCCCCAATTTCGTAGTACAAAAACTATAGGTCGGCGCATGGTTCCAGGTGAACAAACTAATACAAATTGCTCTGACGACGTTTTCCTATACCTTCCCGCCTTCCTTCCCACACCGCACAGTCGCGCTGCAGTGTCAGCAGCGGCACACCTGCAGGGCCGTTGCCACGTCCAGATGACAAAGGAGCCGATGCTGACGCGGAAGAAGATGGAGCAGAAGTGGGCCGCGGCGTCAGGCCCAGGAAGAAGAACGTCCGCGTCCACGGGCCCGAGTGGGTGAACGCCTGATAGCACTGAGAGTGCCGTGCCTGTCTGTACTTAAGGAGAGGAAATCCGAGAGGGAGAGGCATTGAACTTGTAAAACAAACTATTCCCAACTGAATACTAAGATTCGTCTGTTCTCGCCCTATTCCTGCTTCCCTTCCTAATTCCAAATCCTCCTTATCCTTCCTCTGCTGCTAACAAGTGGTACTCAGAGCCTACCTTCCTCGGCAATCGTTCATCGGTTCATCGCCTGGATCTTGGATTGTAATCCCCGATGGCAGGCAAACGCTGAATCCTCACTTGTGAGCGAATCGCGTGCGCCATAGGTCCGCGCCGAGGTTTTTCTGATCGGTGATTGAATCGGTGGATCGCTGCGCTTACCCTGGAGCCACACGAAATCGAGCACGACCACTTCACCCGTTTCCGCAAGCAAGCAGGAGCGATGGATCCCAACTTCAAGATGTTGCTGGACGAGATGAAGGGCCTTCGCTCGTCGCTGGAGAGCCGTATCGGCGCGGTGGAGGCGGCCTTGGGCGGCCGCATCGGCACCCTGGACCGATCCATCACGGATCGCTTCCAGCGACTCGAGGATGCCGCCAAGGTGTTCGACGATTGGAAGCCTGAAGTGGACGAGTCGGTGAAGTCTCTTCGCGGCGAGATTGGTGCGATCCGCCGCCATGAAGATTCCGTCGAGAAGCTGCGGGAGGAGATGACGGTGCTACGCAAGTGTGTGAGTCGAGCGATGCTCGATTCCACCCCGTCCGCTCCCTCCGGCATCTTACCCCCACCCGTGGTGACCGCGGCGACAACATCTGCCGGGCACCCGGTCACCGGCCCGTTTGTTGGGCACCGCGTCGAACAGCACCACCGGGGGTTCGAGTCCATGACTCAGCCTCCGGTCAAGGGTACGATTCCGATTCATCTTCCTCTACCCAACCCTCCCATCAAGTTTCACAAGTCGTTCTCCAGTTCTGCACTAGAGTCTAAGCCACCTCTGTTTTCATTGGGCCCTGGTACACCCAGAGATGAGTTGCGCCATAGAGAGGAGTTTCGTCCCAGATGGGAACCACATCCACCTAATGATAGATTACCCAAGTTGAGTTTTCCACACTTTGAGGGCGAAAATCCCCGTCTCTGGATTCGCCAGTGCAATGATTATTTCGAGATGTATGATGTCGCTCCGCATCGTTGGATCAAAGTAGCCACGATGCATCTGTCTGGGGCCGCTGCTCGCTGGTTCCCGGCCGTAGAGTCGAAGGTTGCAACTATGTCTTGGCAGGAGTTCTGTGCCTTAGTGTTGGAACGATTTGGCAAGGATCAGCATGAGTTGTTGATACGCCAGTTGTTTCACATTAGGCAGACTGGGTCGGTGCAGGAGTACGCAGACAAATTCACTTCTCTGGTTGATCAGTTAGTCGCGTATAGCAAGAATACTGATCCAATTTACTATGCTATGAAATTTGTGGATGGTTTGCGTGAAGATATCCGTAATGTTGTGCATATGCAACGCCCATCGACGCTGGATACTGCTTGTGTTCTCGCCTTGTTGCAGGAAGAGATGGCGGACCCAGCGCGGCGCAAGGAGTCTCGTCGCTCGGACCCGCCTCAATGGTCCCGGCCGACTTCGAGGAATCCGTTGCCGCTCCCAACTCCAACAGCGCGGTTGGAACCATCACCATCGGCGGCCGCGGTGGGTGACCGTCGTGCGCGTGGTGTGGAGGACCGTCTCTCTGATCTTCGCACCAGTCGCCGCAGTCGTGGGCTCTGTGTGCGCTGCGGAGAAAAATGGTCGCGCGACCACCGCTGCCCCGAGCAAGTTCAGCTTCACGTGTTACAAGAGGTATGGGAAATTTGTAATGCTGATGTTCTAGAGGCTGACATGCAGAATCCTGAAGATACAACAGAACCACAGTTGTTTTTGGCACTGTCAGTGGCAGCAGTCTCTTCTCAGAGTTCAGAGGGATCAATCTTATTCAGAGGGCTGATTCAGGGTCACCCAGCGCGTATTCTATTGGATTCAGGAAGCTCTCATACATTTATCAGTGCCTCGCTGGCCTCTCAGTTACAGGGTTGTTCTGATTGTTCCTCACCAGTTCAGGTCACCATTGCTAATGGGTCTAAGCTTCCCTGTTCTTCTGAATTCAAGCAGTTGCAGTGGTCTGTTCAGCACTGTTCCTTCACATCAGTAGCCAAAGTCTTACCCCTTTCCCAGTATGATCTCATTCTAGGTATGGATTGGCTAGCACAACATAGCCCTATGCAAGTCGACTGGCAGCATAAGTGGTTACTTATTCCATACAAGTCCACTCAAGTTCAGTTGCAAGGGCAGTTGGAGGAACTTCCTGTGGGTTCAGTGGTTCATGTCACTGCTGTTCTGCCCGATCCAGATGGTCCCAGTTCACCTTCTGTTCCAGCAGAGGTTGCTCCTCTCCTAACTGAATTTCAGGATGTCTTTGCTCCACCTGCAGGCTATCCCCCGGCAAGGCCGTGTGACCATGACATTCCACTGATACCAGGGGCTGCACCGATTCAGATTCGGCCTTATCGCTATCCTCCAGCAGTTAAGAATGAAATAGAAAGGCAAGTGACAGAAATGCTGCGCTCAGGCTTGATTCAACCCAGCAAGAGCCCTTTCTCCTCGGCAGTATTACTCGTGAAGAAGAAGGATGGTACTTTTCGCTTTTGTGTGGACTTCAGGCATCTGAACGCCATCACAGCAAAGATCAAGTACCCTGTACCAGTCATTGAGGAACTTCTGGATGAACTCACCGGGGCTTCGTGGTTTTCTTCTCTGGATTTGACAGCCGGCTATCACCAGATACGTTTGAAACCAGGGGAGGAACCCAAGACGGCGTTTCAGACGCATTCGGGGCAGTTCGAGTTTCGGGTCATGGCATTTGGCCTATCTGGAGCACCGGCCACCTTTTTGAAAGCCATGAATGCTACACTACAGCCCTTATTGCGCAAGTGTGTCTTAGTCTTCTTTGATGACATTCTAATCTATAGCAAGTCAAAAGAAGAGCATCTGGAGCACATCAGATTGGTTTTTGACCTTCTACGCCGTGATCAGTGGCAAGTAAAAATGTCCAAGTGTTCCTTTATGCAGTCGGAGCTGCGATATCTGGGGCACGTAATCTCAGCGGCCGGCGTCGCCACCGATCCAGAGAAGATTGCTGCTGTACAACAGTGGCCCACCCCTCAGTCTGTGAAGGATTTGCACAGTTTTTTAGGCCTGGCCGGGTACTACCGCCGGTTTGTGAAGCATTTTGGGATTGTGGCTAAACCGTTGACGGAGCTACTCCGCAAAGGGGTTCCATTTCACTGGACAGAGCTACAGCACAACTCCTTTACTGCTCTCAAGGACGCCTTGTCCTCGGCTCCGGTTCTGGCTTTACCCGACTTTAGCAAACCCTTCTGTGTGGAGACGGACGCCAGCGGTATTGGTATTGGAGCGGTCCTGATGCAAGGGGGGCATCCACTAGCATTCTTGAGTAAGGCCCTGGGTCCGCGCTCTCAAGGTCTATCGACATATGACAAGGAATATATGGCCATTTTGCTAGCCCTTGAACAGTGGCGCTCCTACCTGCAGTACAGTGAGTTTCAGATTCTCACCGATCAGCAGAGTCTCAGTCAGCTCACTGAACAACGACTTCATACCCCCTGGCAGCAGAAGCTATTCACCAAGTTGCTGGGTTTGTCCTACAAGATTGTGTATCGCAAGGGGATAGAGAACAAAGCTGCGGACGCCTTATCTCGCTATCCGGTTGGCTATTGTGCGGCGATTTCTGTAACGCAACCTAAGTGGCTCAGTGCTGTTGAGGCATCTTATGCCAATGATGATCATGCTCAATCCATCATTGCCCGCTTGACACTGGATGACCAGGCAGTACCTCACTTCTCGTTCCGAGAGGGCCTTCTTCGCTACAAGTCAAGGATCTGGGTGGGTCAGGATCCCGCACTCCATATGCAGTTAATCGCAGCATTGCACACAAGCGCCGTTGGGGGGCATTCTGGGGTGCCCGTCACAGTACGCCGCCTCAAACAGCTATTCGCTTGGCAAGGCATGCAGACGGCCGTTGCTCAGTTTGTCTCCGCCTGCACCATCTGTCAACAAGCGAAGCCGGATCGGTCCAAATTACCGGGTCTGCTGCAACCTCTACCGGTTCCCGATCGTGCTTGGCAAGTCATTTCCATGGACTTCATAGAAGGTCTTCCACTGTCCGGGTCAGTCAATTGCATATTGGTTGTCGTGGACACCTTCTCCAAATATGCTCATTTCTTGGGTCTCCGCCATCCGTTTACAGCTGCATCCGTGGCTAGATCATTCTTGTCTCACGTATACAAGCTCCATGGGATGCCTATGGCCATTGTGACAGATAGGGACCGCATCTTCACAAGCAACTTCTGGCAGGAGCTTTTTCGGCTAGCCAAAGTCGAACTTCGCATGTCCACAGCTTATCACCCGCAATCCGACGGACAGACCGAGCGTGTCAACCAGTGTTTGGAGACGTTCCTGCGCTGTTATGTACACGCCTGTCCGAAGCAGTGGAGCAGTTGGCTGGACTTGGCAGAGTATTGGTACAACACTAGCTTTCATTCCGCCATTGGCCGTACACCATTTGAAGTTATGTATGGCTACACCCCAAGCACCTTTGGTATAGCTGCGGGCCCAGCATCTCCAATTACAGACCTGGCATCCTGGTTGGCTGAGCGATCGTTGCAATCAGACTTGATCCGTCAACACCTGTTGCGTGCCAAGCAGAGGATGAAGAAGCAGGCGGACGGTCAGCGTTCGGAACGGCAGTTCCAGCTGAATGATTGGGTCTACCTAAAGCTGCAGCCCTATGTTCAAGCTTCACTCGCTGATCGCTCGCATCACAAGCTGGCCTTTCGCTTCTTTGGCCCCTATCGCATCGTCGGCAAGGTGGGCTCAGTGGCATACAAGTTGGACCTTCCAGCTTCATCTTTGGTGCAACCGGTCTTTCATGTGTCGCAACTAAAGAAGGCAGTGAGTGCTCAGCACACCGTTACTGCAACTCTACCTCCTGACACGGCTATATGGAGCGTACCGGAGCGAATTCTTCAGCAGCGACAGCTTCGCAAAGGTACTTCTTCTGTGTTGCAGGGTCTCATCAAGTGGTCCCACCTGCCCGAGTCCTTAGCCACGTGGGAAGTGTTGGACACCCTTCGGCAGCAATTCCCTCGCGCCGTGATCTGGGGATATCCAGGCGCGCAAGGAGGGGGGGATGTCAGCAGCGGCACACCTGCAGGGCTGTTGCCACGTCCAGATGACAAAGGAGCCGATGCTGACGCGGAAGAAGATGGAGCAGAAGTGGGCCGCGGCGTCAGGCCCAGGAAGAAGAACGTCCGCGTCCACGGGCCCGAGTGGGTGAACGCCTGATAGCACTGAGAGTGCCGTGCCTGTCTGTACTTAAGGAGAGGAAATCCGAGAGGGAGAGGCATTGAACTTGTAAAACAAACTATTCCCAACTGAATACTAAGATTCGTCTGTTCTCGCCCTATTCCTGCTTCCCTTCCTAATTCCAAATCCTCCTTATCCTTCCTCTGCTGCTAACATGCAGTGGCGTCGTGTTCCTGTTCCACAGGGCAACCGCGCGCACTAGCTGGATCCGCGTTCTGCGCAGCCTAGGTCCGCTCCGAGCTCCGGCAACGACCTCTGCGTGCTGCGAACGCCGAGGATCCACCGCGCGGCCGGCGGCGCCTAGCTTTAGTTTCCTTCCTCCACCGGTGCTCTTCCATCTTCCCCTGCCACTAGAATACTAGATCCAGTATTGGGCACTGGTAATCTCCTTTCTCTACTTCCTGCGTTCTCAGTTCCCAAATCTGCTTCTCGTGTTGTTATTAACACTTAGTTGAGCACAGCTCTAGCATCAAGATCTGTGCTACATTTTTAGTTTGTAGACTAATAAATTAAAGTGGTTTGAATAGTTTTACTTGATCTAAAATATAACGTGCCTACACTTTCAGATTTAGAATTTTCTAGAGCTAGAGCTCTGCCAAACACACCAGTTAATGTAGCATCATTTCATTCTTTTGAGTTTATACTACATATCTACTAGCCTATGTGACCATGCATATCATTGCTCCTTTCGTCATATCTACGCACAAGCTAAGAAGTTCATCTTTCGCTTGCAAACTACGGAAGAAAACATCTTTGTAACTCGCCCTTCCCTGCCACAAACTTAATCAGTCTGACAATTTTCCATTACCTGTACAGGAAATGGAAGGAACAGGATTGAGTGTGGGCAAGTCTGTGCTGAGTGGAGCGCTCAACTATGCTACATCATCCATCGCACAGGAGGTAGCTCTGCAGCTAGGTGTCCAGCGTGACCAGGCTTTCATCAGAGATGAGCTCGAGATGATGCTCTCTTTCCTCATGGCTGCACATGAGGAGCGAGACAACCACAATGTGGTCAAGACCTGGGTGAAGCAGGTCCGCGACGTGGCCTACGATGTCGAAGACTGCCTCCAAGATCAGGCCGTTCGACTTGGGAAGCCGTCACGGTGGTCCTTCCTTCGGACGTTGGTTGATCGACACCGTGTGGCCAAACGGATGAAGGAACTCCGAGCCAAGGTTGAGGATGTCAGCCAGAGGAACGTGCGGTATCGCCTTATAAAGGAGACTACTGGCCCCAAGTCAGATACTGGAGCTGGGCCATCATCAAGCATTATTCCGAGTGCGACAATGTTTGGCATTGAGGAAGCCAGGAGGCAGAAGGACAAAGCAAAAGTGGATCTTTCTCAATTGATCAACGAGGGGAATGAGAATCTTAGAGTGATTGCTGTGTGGGGAACAAGTGCTGTGCTTGACCAGGCTGTCGTCATTAGAAAAGTGTATGATGATCTGAAGAGAACCAAGAAATTTGAACTATTCGCTTGGGTCAGTGTCCATCCTTTCAATCCATTGGGGTTCCTCCGGTGCATTATGAGGCAATTCTATGCAATTTCTTTTCAAGAAGTAGGGAAGATCCAAGAAGAAGCAAACATTGGGGCTGAAGTTCTTAAGAAGATGGGCATGATGAAAAAAGATGATCTGGTTGATGCATTCAGTAAGCATGTGAATGAGAAAAGCTATCTGATAGTGCTTACTGACCTGTCCACCATTGAAGAGTGGGATGCGATCAAGGAATATTTTCCAGATATAACAAGAAAAGAAGCTGAATAATTGTATCTACAGAGCATGGTCAAGTTGCAAGCCTATGTGCCGAGAAAGAAAGTATAGTATCGGAGCTCAAACAACCATCTGTTGATCATAGTATTTTTGCTTCACACAATAAGGTAATATCTATTGCTTTGGTTAAAGATGGTTTAGCCCTTCCTGTTCTTTTTAGATCACTATCTCTGCTAACTAAAAGCAACTGGCTTCTTGAACTAGTATTTTTTTAAGGAGCTTCCTTTGTTGTGCGTGAAATATAAACTTTTGTTTTCATTTAGAAGAATTGTAATGCATAGTGTTGTTTATGATTCTCGTCCAGGACATAACTGGGTCATGTTTCCCAGTATAAAAAAATAACTGATCGATAGTACTAACATTAATTTATTTGTTTGTGATGTATTTGAGAAAAATTGGAAGTCTGAAAGAATAGGAAAACAAATGAACATATAATACATTTAAGGGCCGACACAACATAATATATAGGTAGGGAGCCTTTCTAAGCTCGTTTCCATCTGTCTTATCTGATCTTGCCATCTTGGCACCACCAGTCACCACTGAGTAGGTCGAAATAAGGGGGGAAACCAGTTTTTAGAAATTTTAAGATAACAAATATTCCAATATTTTCAAATTTGTCTTCTCAATTGTGCTAGCTCGTGCTTGTATCCCAACTCTATGCTGTTACATTGTTCTGGAAAAGATCCCATATTAATCAAAGAAAAGAAAATGTTGTTTACTTTGTGTCAGGCTTCTCAAAATCAAACAGCATTAATGGAGCCACGGTCTGCTCAAGTGAAACCACATTTGGTACCAACAATCCTGCGATGCCAACGGATGAGATTGTTGAGAGTGCAACAATGGAGCCACGGTCTAGCTCAAGTGAAACCTCACTTGGTACCAACAATCCTGCGATGCCAATGGATGAGATTGTTGAGAGTGCATCAATGGAGCCACGGTCTAGCTCAAGTGAAACCACACTTGGTACCAACAATCCTGCGATGCCAACGGATGAGATTTTTGAGAGTCAGTCTGTTGGCTACAGAAAAAGCCTCAGTCGCCTTGGGGACTATGGCATGTGCTTTGGAGGAATCTCAGCTCGTGGGTCGAGAAAAAGAGAAGTCTGCACTCATCGATTTAATTAAGCAAGATGATCAGCAAACTATGATGATCTCAGTCTGTGGAATGGGAGGTCTTGGAAAAACTACTCTAGTCAAAGAGGTCTACCAAAGCCAAGAGCTAAGTAACTTATTTCAGAAGCGTGCTTGTGTCACAATCATGCGTCCATTTGTTCTCAGTGAGGTCCTTAAGAACTTAGTTATGCAGTTACGTGAGGAATCCTCTAAAGAGAAGAACAATAAGGAATCCTCTAAAGAGAAGAACAAGGAATCCTCTAAAGAGAACAAGAAGAAGCCATTAACTGAACAGTTGGCTGAGCTAACAAATGGAAACAAGTGTCTGATTGTCCTTGATGATTTGTCTTCTGTTGTGGAATGGAACGAGATACATAGTCGCCTCAAAATTAAGAATGCAAGCCGAATTGTGATCACTACGAGGGAAGAAAATATTGCGAAGCATTGTTCAGAAAATGAAAAATGTATATACAAGCTCGACTTTCTCAATCATACGGACGCTCTCCACCTCTTCACCAAAAGGTACCAGCTACAGTAACCTTGCTCCTTGTTTACTGTTTTTAGATTACTATGGGCATAATACTACTTATTACTTCCTCCATCCTAAATTATAAGATATTTGATTTTTTTACTCCAACTTTGACCACTCATTTTATTTAAAAAAAAATGCACAAATATAGTCAAATTTAAGTTATTCTTGAAGAACTTTTAATGATAAAGTAAGCCACAAAAAAAAAGAAATGGTGTTTTGCTTAATCTTTTGAATAAGACGAATGGTCAAATTTCGTGTTAAAAAATCAAATATCTTATAATTTAGGATGCAGGGTATTCTATAAACAATGGTCTCAAGTAGTGTGTCTAATAATTATAACTTATTATTGGTAGTTTTGCCCGACTTCTCCTAATTTTGGGGAAACCCGCATCACTTCATTTATCATTTTGATTTTGATGGTAAACATCTATGTCTAAAATTTAGTAGAATCTAATTGTCATCACCTATAATATTCATTGGATCTATTTTTTTTCTAAAAACTTACCCGCCTCTATAATAATTATAAATATATTTAAAATATACTATTAAATTGGCATCTAAATTAACCGCCTTTTCCAATAATAATATCCTAATTTTATATCTAAATATCAATCTCCATCATTATGAAAGATGATATAAAGTAAGTATTTTAATTTGTATCAAAATTACCCACATCGTATGAAAGGTGAACTAAAATGTCTCCCAAAACTAATACAAATACAATATAAGTTATCATACAAAATTTGTTTAATAACTAGAAAAGACAAATTATGTATTCTAAGTTACACATTTGCACCATAAAATTAAAAAGAAAATATAAATCCTATGTAACAACATATAGACAAGTGAGCACTCTTACAGTTTATAAAACATAGAAAATGTTCCCTTAACAAATCATGTTCCAAGACACTAACCATTCACTTGAAATTATGTTAGTACTCCATTATAACATATTGTTTAAGATATCAATTTAGACAATTGTATAGACTTCCGCTAAAACATATGACATATCAATACGGTTGATGTTTTGAGTAAGCACCAACTAGTAAATTTATAAATGCGCGTTTATACCCGGATGGTTCGTTAAGAGGACACAGGGGAGTATACTGGTTCGAACAAGAGGCCCTACATCTAGTCGAAGCGGGTTGTGTTACTTACCGGTGGTTTGTAGTATGGGTTACAAACGGTTCGAGAGTGGGAGCATGCTCCCAAGTCTCTGTGATTGAGTGTGGTGCCAATATCGTGGCATGGATAGATATGTGCTTGCGGATGTGGGGTGGTCTGATGTGCAATGATCTAGTGTTGTTTCGTTCAAGGGTGGCTCACTCTCCCTTTTATAGATGAAGGGAGGGGGCAGTCTTACATAGACTCCATGTGGAAGGAGTGGGCGTGCCATGCAAAGGAAGAAAAAGAAAAAAGGACAGCGGTGGAGTGGTTCGTCCGCTTTCCCGGGGGTCGAGGCGTCCTTCTTCCTCCGGTCGCTTATATCGTTGTGAGTTGTTCGCCAGTGTGTCGTGTCGCCGGAGCGCCCGCCCATACCCTTACAATGAGTAGAAAGGATGAGCAGTTGATCAGGACGTGCATCGTATTGGGTTAGGCATAATAGTGTTGTACTGCAGGAGCATGGGTCGTGACAGACAATCCGTCTGGTCTACCACGCTACCAGTGTGATCAGATGGTGTGCCATGCCCTGCGCAGGTTAACAATATGGTCAAATTACGCTCCATGCCTTGCACTAGCTAACAATGCGTTCAAAAAGCGTCCATCTATGCCCTGCGCAAGGCACAGACGGAGTGGACGTGGGTTGACCTGTCACGCGGAATCTTAACTACAACGCCATCGCCCAGTCTTGTGGTGCAAGCCTAGGGCTATTTCGAGGCGAAGGCGGGCACGGGAGTCGTGTGAGTCCTGACCTCTGAGGTCATGGACCCGGAGGTTCCCCGACTCGGTCGATGGGTCGTGCGAGCCGCGCGCCCCAGGGGTCATAATGAATTAGGGGTCTGACCCTAGAATCCTGAGCGTAGCTCAACTCTACTTAAACATTGCTAGCTACTGCCCAACTATAACTTACAGTATTGGAGTTCTAATCTATTCTCTGAGGATGGAACCCTTCGCTCTCTATAAGAGAGGCAATAATGAATTAGGGTTTCTTGGGCTCTCCTCCCGGGGGTCTTGCCTTTCTTTTATAGCCTGGTAAAGTGAACGTGAGCCATCGGATCAAACCGACATTGGCGGATGACTGAGATCTCTTCTCAAAGGCGGTGGAGCAACCTAGACAAAGTGGGCCATGAGGGGCCCCTGGGCCAGACCGGCCGGTCCCACCCTGGGCCTGCTGGGCCTCCGCTTTGGTGCACTACTTTCTGGTCTCTTCTAGAATATTCCTACGTTGTCGTGCCATCCATTTGTGCATTCCACACTCCGATATGCTTCTAGGATTGCGTCTTTTCTGATATTCACCTGTAGAAACAGTAAAACACCAAAACTCATGGAATTCGGTTAGTGTAACCCTTATTCCTACATTGATGATCTCAAATATACCCTCTTTGGTGCTTGGTTGACCTATAGATTTGGTAATTAACAGTCGTCAACAGCTTGTGGATGTTGGGTGGTTTGATGTGATGATCTTGTATTGTTTGGTTGAAGGGTGGCTCGTCCTCCCTTTTATAGATGAAAGGAGGGGCATCCTTACACAGACTCCACAAGGGAGGAGTGGGCGTGCCATGCAAAGGAAGAAAAAGAAAAAAAAAGGACAGTGGTGGAGGCGTCCCCGGGATTCGAGGCGTCCTTCTTCCTTCTGTCACTTACGTCGATGTGAGTTGTTCACTGGTGTTGTCATGTTGTCGGAGCGCCTACCCATACCCTTAGAGTGAGCGGAGAGGTTGAGCAGTTGATTAAGACATGCATCGTATCGGGTTAGGCGTAAGAGTGTCGTACTGCATGAGCATGAGTTGTGACAGACAGTCCGTCTGATCTATCACGCTACCAGTGTGATCAGATGGTGTGCCATGGCCCGTGCGGGTTAACAGTATGCTCCATGTCTTGCACTGGCTAACAGTGCGGTCAAAAAGCGTCCGTCCATTCCCTGCGCAAGGCACAAACAGAGTGGACGTGGGTTGATCTGTCGCGCGGGAATCTTAGCTACAGCTCCATCGCCAGGCTTGTGGTGCAAGCCTGGGGCTCTTCGGGGCGAAGGCGGGCACGGGGGTCGTGCGGGTCGTGACCTCTAAGGTCGTGGACCCAGAGGTTCCCCTGCTCAGTCGAAAGGTCGAGCAAGCCACGCGCCCTAGGGGTCGTGGTTCCGACCCCTTCGTTTGGGGCCGTGCAGCGCAGTTCGTTCATGGGCCTTCTGCCTTGGCCCACGGGTCTTCCCATCGCAGAGTGCGGTTTTGGCCCTTTGATGGGCCGAGCCGGGATGCTAAAGATGGCCATGGCAATTGCTTAACCGGGCAAAAGCCGGTTGTTTGGCCCCCTGACAAATACATATAATTAAGTTCTAATCCCTACCTTTTTAAAAAAAAATTCTACATCACATGTATTCCAATGCTTATTGTATTGATTATTCAATATTTCCTTTTTTATTTTATTAAATAATATTCTGGGTCCTAGGCTATCATCTTAGTTCTTACAATGGCATAAATAATTGTTTCAACATGCATCAAGGCACTCAAGATGTTGAAAGCTAACCAGGGATTAAAATGCCACTCCACCAAGTTGATTAATCAATGAAGCTCCTATTATCTAGAAAAATGCACTCTGCACTCAAAATATTTTTTATGTCAAACAAAAAAATCCATGGAATTAAAGTACATATATTCATATATAATGTTCCAGTGAAATTGTTTAAAAGTTTTTGAGATAAAGACTTGCAATTTTTATTATATGAGTGTTATATTTCTTAAAGTGAAGTGCACGCTTGATATAAATATTTATCTTAATCTATACATGTCTCCCTGTTCTACGCATTGGTCAACTTAATATTGGGCGAAGTGTGTATTTCAAACAGCATGAATTGTGCATTGTGCATATATATTATACTTATGGATGTTTAATTATTTTCATAACAGCATATATTAGCATTTACATGAGAGGGTTTTGTTATTTTTTAATGGTTGAGATGGATAATTTAGGTACAAATGATATAGGTATTATTACATTACATTGCAAGGTATGGTTAGTTGAATTCAATGTTACAGGTCAAAATATTATCTTACAATAATGATAGAGGTGCATAATTTATAAAAAAAAGTATTATGCGATCAGTTATTTATCTTTTTATCTTTTATAATTATTGCAATTTGAGTTTCTCTATATAGATTTTACTGATAGCATCATGGATCGTGGTCCCCTAATTTTTCAGCATCATAAACATGTACACTCAAAGTAATCTAATGAAGTAGTTATTTAGGTGAAACAAAAAAATTTATAACTCATGGTCAATAAGGATTATATGAAGACTTATTTATTCAAAGTAATCCATGACTCTTGCTTTCATTCTTTCCTAGGTTTAGTCTTACCTAAAGTTTTACTGACCACCAAAGCAATATGGAATAAGTAGTTCGAGAACATGAAGGACGAAAACGGCGAACGAGGGGGGGGGTGAATGAGAGCCTCAAATTTTTTTTCGAAACTTTCGACCAATTGTTCCAAAATTGGACCCCAAAAGCAAAACCACAAGCGAGCGGTAAGATCACGACCTAACAGATAGGTGGATACCCTTGGAGATATCCAAGAGGTACAGCGGATCAACCGAGGAAGATCGGAGACGAGCATTTGATGAAACTTCAAAAGCGACACACTCAATTCCTATGGAGAAGGAGAGAGTGACCAATCCAAAACACTCAAGCCAACTTATGACAAGAGTACTTGGATACGAAGCACGTGATACCACGAACTCAACGCAACAAGCGGAACTCAAATCGGAGCTCGGACGATCAAGAAGCGAACAAGTTAGTGAAACAGCCTTCAGGCACTCATACCGGACCTCATACCGGCCGTGTCCGGTATTCACGACTTCGGTCCGGACACACTCAGCTCATACCGGACCTCATACCGGACGCGTCCGGTATGCACCGGACCTCAGTTTCAGCACAGAGCGACTTTGGAAGAAAAATGGAAAACCCAATGAAACGATGTCTAAAAATCGTGAAATTTTAACCCTAGAAACTAGACACACAGAAGAAGGTCTCCACAAAATTTCAGCTCAAAATTGTAAAGTTAATTCTACCGAACGTGTCTAGTATTCACACCAGACGTGTCTGGTATTCGCGGATAGAACCCTGGAAATTTTGATTTCAAAGTCAAAACTCAATCAAATCAACTCGAATTGACCTGAGATTTTGCAGAAGGGTTCAAAAGATAGTTCTAAGACCACTCCATGAAGATCACAACCCCAAACTCACTGCAACTTCAAAAATCGATGAAATCCGATTCAAGAGCAAGTTTTCTCTGAAACTTGATTCAACCCAATTTGTGGATTCGTGAGGATTTAGATGAAATTCTTCGGTGGAAAGGATCAACCCACGACCATGATCAAGTAGAAACAAGTGGTTTGCAAAGAGATGAATCACAGCTCGAGAAATCAACTTGGGAACAAGTGGGGAGAAGAGGGAAAAACGAAGAACACGAAGAACAACAATCAAACCGCGAATCAACACATCAATCTGACCCCACGAGGAAATATGGAGGATTCGGGACCTCTGTTCCCATGAGTAAACTTGGTTCTTACACTAATTGCAAAGATTAGTGGACCTCTCTCTCACTTAGCACCTAGAAGAGGGAAACCCTAGAAAGGAAGAGGAAAAATACAAATAGAAGAGGTAAGAGAGATGGGGCTCCCTCCACCTTACTTATCAACCGGGCTTATTTCATTTTCCAGTTTTTGCCCCTGATATAACTCTGAGCAAACCGCCTAGCCCCAGGGACATTGCGGCCCAACTCGAACTGACTCGATGCAATCTTCGATCCGATGGCCACCGCACCTTCTCACCGGTAGCTTCGCCTCGACGCGAACTCCCCGATGCCGCCACGTGCCGTCCGTCCGCCTCGGGACCTCCGCCAGGGTTTTGTGGCTCAACCCAGAAACCCGCCGGGTGGTTTTGAGGCCCAAACCACCAAAACCCTCCACCGTTGGTTTTGAGGCCCAAACCAACAAACCGGCCCATGTCCTTGCACTTGTCAAAGCCAAGTGCCAGCAACGCGATCCCGTCCGGTGATTCCCAGTCCATTCGGCACGGCCCGCCATCACTTGACCTTCACCTCACCGTCGGCCACCGCCTCCATGCTCGACACCTGCACAACACAAGCCAAGGCATATGTGGAACTCGTGGCTTTCACCACCGTCAATAGCACCCCATCCGAGATGCTAGTGGTTGAATCAATCACTCATCATCACAACTGAACCACAAGTATAAACCTTGTGTTCGCAATCTCCCCCTTGATGAGTGCATTGTTCAACACCCAACACACCATGGCTGAGAAAAAGGAATAAAGAAGAAGAAGAAAAGAAGAAAGCTCACCAAATGACCAAAAGCCAAAGAAAAGCCAAATGAGGTTATTTGAAGCAAGCAAAACTTGGTCCCCAAAGACATGGGCAACGGCTCGACGCAACCAAGCAGAACATGGCTAGCCCTCAAGAAAGAGGCAGAAAGCAGGCTCAATACCACTAGCCAAGCAAGAAGTACTCGAAAACGCTAGATCCTCCAGAAAGAGGCAAAGGCTCAACACATCTAGCAAGAAGCAATGCAAAACAACTCCCCCTGAGTAAATGCATACATGAGTGCACACAATCTTCTCCCCTTCTCCCTTTGAGAACTAGTCTCACCCTCTGAGAAGACAACCAATTAAGACATGTCAAGTGACTCCCCCTTGAAATAAGCATGTGATGTGTCAGGCATGTGTGTGTGTCAAATGTGTCAGGCATGTGTGTGTGTCAAATTTCTCCCCCTTGTTGAATAATACACATAACAAGCCTAAAATACAATGACATGCACAAATGCAGAAGCTTCAGGTATATAGCAATCAGAGTAAAAAGATGCTCTAGCCGGTAAAACAAGTGAGGATGACATCAACAAACAAGTGCTAGCATATGCTCAAACTGATTAAATGATACGAAATTGAATGTGAGCAGTTTTGAGCAGATTTTAAGTTCTTCAAAAAGAGGTTCACCACAAAAGATTACACTTAGCAAATGCAAGTTGTAGATCAACCTAGTGCTAGTCATGTGTGAACAAGGTGAACTACCCTAAACCATGGTCACACATCATGTCAAAGACCTCAAACTTGTCAATTTTATCAGATTTTTAGAGTTGGCAGCAAATTACAAGTATTGGTCGAGCATGTGTGTGAGAGAGGTTATCCATCTTTGTCAAGCCTAACTTTTCAACCAAGCGGAGCCTATATCAAAAGACAATCGAAGCTCAAAGCAATGATTTTGGTCATCCACTACAAGGCTCAAGTTCATCCAAATGTGCAAGGAAGCAGTCTCGATACCTTGATGTGGGACAATACGAACCCATCTCGATCTTTTCATTCAACTTACTTAGGTTTCAAATTTTAGCACAAGTAGGGTATCTAAGCAAGTGTGGGACTCAAAGTATGAGACATAGTAACCAAGCATGCACAATATAGCATAAAGGGATCTCAACATCCTACACATGCTAGTTACCATCTCAGGCGGTGAACATTTTTAATGTTAGCAAGTTTAATTAAGTTTACATTAGAAAATCATACTCAACTCATAACATGTAGTAGATGATCAATGAGATCCTAAGCTGACAAGCACCACAAAGTACTCACATGGCATACTAACAAGAGCATAGTTTTATTCCAAATGTTATATACATGAAGCTTAAAATGCAAGTATATCATAGAATACAATGCAAATGCAATATTATACAAAGACAAATCAAAGTCTAAACTACAAAAGAAACTAAAACTAGTGTACAACAAATAAAGTGCTTCCCTCCTCTAAAAAGGGAAACACACACCCAGTCTCCTCGCAAGCGAGCAAAAGTCGCTTGATTGAGGGGCTTAGTGAGAAGATCTGCAAGCTGATCCTGGGTGGCTACGTGATGTAACTCAATGTCGCCTTTCCCTTGGTGATCACAGAGAAAGTGAAAGCGAACATCTATGTGCTTGGTCTTGGAGTGAAGTACTGGGTTCTTAGCAACACTGATGGCACTAGTACTATCACATAGTAAAGGCACTCTAGAGAACTCAAGACCAAAATCACATAGGGTAGCTATCATCCAAAGCAGCTAAGAACAACAAGCGGCAGCAGCGACATACTCAGCTTCTGTGGTGGATTGTGCAATACTAGACTGTTTACGGGATGACCAAGACACAAGAGACGAACCCAAAAACTGATAAGTTCCTGACGTGGACTTCCTATCTAAGCGGCAGCCAGCAAAATCAGCATTCGAATAACTACAAAGAGAGAGCGAGGAAGAAGCAGAATACCAAAGTCCAAACTCGAGGGGTAAACCGGAGGTACCTCATGATGCGCTTCACCGCTTGACAGTGAGAAGTGCGTGGGAAAGCCTAAAAGTGTGCGCAGAGGCATACAGCAAACTGTATGTCAGGTCTTGTCGCTGTCAGGTACAGTAACGATCCGATCATACTCTGGTACTACTTCTGATCGACTGCTTCTCCATCCTCATCGGCGTCGAGGGCCGTCGTAGTCGACATGGGCATCAAAAAAGGCTTAGCCTCGCCCATGTCAAACTTCTTCAGGACATCCTTTATGTACTTGCCTTGATGCACGAACGTCTCATCCCGCGTTTGCTTGATTTGAAGGCCGAGGAAGAAAGTCAACTCGCCCATCAAGCTCATCTCAAACTCCCTGCTCATAAACTCCGCAAACTTGGCATTCAAAGCGTGAGAAGAGCCACCAAAGATAATATCATCCACGTAAATCTGAACCAAGAGAAGGTCACTACCTTGCTTGAGGAGAAACAAAGTCTTATCTACCGATCTCATCCTAAACCCCTTCTTAAGCAAAAAAGTTTTCAGCCTACCATACCACGCTCTAGGGGCTTGCTTAAGACCATATAAAGCTTTGTGCAACTTGAAGATATGGTTAGGATACTTAGGATTTTCAAAGCCTGGGGGTTGCCTAACATACACTTCCTCCTCTATAAACCTATTCAGAAAAGCGCTCTTGACATCCATCCGAAACAACTTAAAGCCCTTAGCAGCCAGCCGAACGCCAATGAATGTGGATAACCTCTAAGCGAGCTATGGGAGCGAAGGTTTCCTCAAAGTCTATCCCCTCTTTTCGGCAATACCCCCCGAGCAACAAGTCTAGCCTTATTCCTAACAACCACCCCATCTTCACTCTGCTTGTTCTTAAACACCCACTTTGTACCTATGGGATGACACTCTAGAGGTGGAGGAACTAAGACCTAGACTTGATTTCTATCAAAGTTCTCTAACTCCTCATGCATGGCATTAACCCAATCAGGATTAGAAAGTGCGTGTCCAACATCTCGGGGCTCAAAGGAAGCAACAAATACAGAATGAGCGAAGTGAGAGATGTGATACGACCTAGACCGCGTGACTCGCTGGTCAATATCGCCAATCATCGTCTGAGCGGGGTGGCGACGCTGAATATGTCGAGGTGCCTCTCTAGAAGAAGTCGCCTCCCCCTCAACAGCAGCTGGTGCTTCCTAAGGTGTAGCCGGTGTAGGCTGAGGAAGCTGCTCCAACGGTCCCCAAGAATTGGAAGTAGAGGGATCTGGACCGTGAGCTGAAGTAGTCATCGCAGGCGGTGGGGTCGGCTCGGGATCACCCCAATCGGCATCGTCCTGCTCCTCCTCCACAAAAATACTTTCTCCAGCTCTTCATCTCCTGCACGCTCAAAGACAGGGGTTGTACAAGGCATAGTTTCATTGAATGTGACCTCACAGGTCTCCACAATACGGTTAGTTTCAAGGTTAAGTACTCGATAAGCTCTAGAATGCAAAGAATAACCAAGAAAGATACCGTCAGAGGACCTAGACTCAAACTTATCCAAATTACCTTGTTTTAAGATGAAGCACTTACAACCAAACACCCTAAAATGACTCACCTTGGGTAGCCTCCCAAATCGCAATTCATAAGAAGTTTTCTTTGTGAAAGCACAAAGAAAAATGTGATTAGAAACATGGCAAGCAGTGTTGATTGCTTTGGCCCAAAATCTACTAGGAGTCCTATGTTCATCGAGCATCGCCCTAGCCATCTCAATCTCCATGAAAAATGCCCAAGAGTATCTCGAAAAGTCATCCACAATCACTAGCACATACCACTTCCCACCTTCTGACCGAACCCGAACTGGACCAACTATGTCCATGTGAAGTAGCTCGCCGGGTTCCTTGGTCATGATTTGATTCACAGGTGAGTGAGAAGCGGCCACCATCTTTCCATGATGACAAGGGTGGCAAATAAGATCCTTCTCAAATTTTAATTTGGGCAATCCTTAGATTAAGCCAAGTGAGCTCAACCTAGCAAGAAGGTCAAAGCTCAAATGACCAAGTCTCCTATGCCACTTCCAAAGCTCAGAAGAGGATCCGGCCACCAAACAGCGGGAAGAGCCAAAAGAGTGAGAAAAATCAGCTCGAAAGACACGGCCAAAGGGAATGATCCGACAAACAAGATCTCCTTGAGAGTCAAGAACTCGAGAGAAGCCATGTTTAAAACGCACTTCAAAGCCATCCTCAAGGAGTTGCAAAACAGAGAGCAAATTGAAATGCAAGTTCGAGACAAAAGCAACATCCTTGAGAACAAAGCTCTCGTTAACCCAAATGGTTCCACGAGAGACCACTTTACCTTTGCTATTATCCCCAAATGTGATGTACTCCTTGTGTTGTATGGGGGTCGAGGCTGGAGAACCATTTTGAACTTTCGATCATGTGGCACGAACATCCAGAATCAATGAGCCATGTGTTCTCCAAGCTTTCATCCTACATCAATAGAAAGACATAGGATGAGCAAACGGCACACCACTGGGGTTAATAAACTGAGAAGGATACCAGTGATGTGACATTTGCCCTGCAAAAGCGTTAGGAAAAACACCAAACATGCCATGTCCCATTTGAGAAAAGCGATCACCACGAGAGGAAAAAACGTGGTCCGCTAGAGCTGTGGGACACAAAAGCACTGCCGTGAGGTTCATAGTTGTATTGACCACGACCTGAACCCCACCGTGCACGACCACCACGTGGTCTCACAACCTAAGGCCTAGCACCTTGAGGCATTGCACCTCGAGGCCTAGTAGTGCGCCTCTGAACAGGCAGTACATGTACGCCATGGGGAGGACGGTACATGTTCCGGTTGTTCAACTCAAACTCACGCTTCTCATCTCTCTTCCTCCTAAAGTAAAACTCAACCAAGTGACCATCCGTATGGCAATACTCACAATGGTACACCTCTCTCTTAGGTGCTTGGCTCACTTTCTTATGGGTATGGTTCACTCTTGGAGGTGGCTTGGCTTTAGGAAGGGGTTCCTTAGAGATGGAAGGGAGTGTGTCAAGTGGGTTCCTTAGATGGTTCGGTTTTGGAATCCACACTTGTTTCTAGGGTGGAGCTCTTTGAGGTTCTTCAAACACTCAATCTTTGGTGGGAGGCACAAATGGCTTAGGTGGAGTGATTTTGAGTAGCTTGGGAGTAGTGGAAGGTTTTTCACTTGGAGGCATACCACTAAACTCACTAACTTTACCATAAAGATCATCACCCTTCCTATCTAATGTAAAGCCTAATCCCGGTCCACCAATTCCCCTCCTGAATTGGTTAATCATCATGCTAAGTTGCGGCTCATTGCAAGATACCCTACTCAAGATGGTCCGAAGGTATGTTTTCCTCCTCGGTACGCACCTTATCATGCCGGCAATTGGCAATCTCTAGCTCTAAACCCTCACAAAGAGCACACTTAGCCACACTAGTGCTATCTGAGTTGGCCTTCTCAAGCAAGGCAAGTTTGGCATTCTTCTCTGCCAACTCAGATTGCAAGTCCGAGTAAGACTTGCACGCACCCAACAAGACAGGTGAAGCACGCACACTATCAAACTCATCAACCAACTCAGCATACTTGGACTGCAGACTAGCAAGATCAGCCATGTAAATGCTATAAAATTCACACTCAGGCTCATCAGTCACTATAGGAGTGTTCTTAACTTGCTCAAGCTCCTTAAGCGCTACTTTTAGCTTAGCCTTGTACTCTTTCTATCACTAGCAGCACGCTTAAGCAACTTATCCTGACTTAACAAACTAGCAGTCAAATCCTCAACCTCAGCGGCAAGTGCATCGATGGAAAGTGATACCTTAGATGAGTCGTCGTCGTCGTCGGGAGCATCGCCATTGCCGCCCTCCACCTCGTCACCAAGTGCCATGGTGCAGAAGCCTCCGTGGGTGGAGTCAGCGAAGAAACAGAGTCCGTTCAGCTTGTCCTCGACCTTCCTTTCGGACTCGTCGTTGCTCGAAGAGGAGGAAGCATGCTCGTCGTCGGAGTCGAGGTCGCTGAGGGAGGCGAGGAAGGCGCGCTCTTTTGCCTTGAACTTCTTCTTGAACTTGCGCTTCATCGCTTCCTTGTCAAAGCCTCCCTTGGACTTGTGCTTGCCAGATACTCTTGCTTCTCCTTATGCTTCTCGGAGGTGGACTTGCCGAAGGAGTACTTGTTCCGCTTGGGACAGTTGGCGACGAAGTGGTTGGGGTCGCCGCATCCATAGCATCCATCCTTCGGTCCACCCCGCCGGCGATTCAAGCGTTTGTTGTGGAACCACGAAAACTGGCTGATGACGAGAGCTAGCTCATCGTCTCCAAGCACGCCCAACTGCTCTTCTGTCACTGTGATCAAGGAAGACAATGCAAACATCGCAGAGGAGGGGTTAGCGAAAGAACTAGAGACACCGTTACCTGACACCAGCGCCATAGTCAGAGCAGAGGGGTTGTGAAGCTTGGCTTGGATCTGGTGGTCAATCTCACTAGACTTCAGTTTGCTGAAGAGCTCATCCACGGTGAGAGTCTCGTAGTTCTGTGACTCGAGAAGAGCTTGCACCTTCGAATCCCAAACCTTCCGATCAAGAGCATGTAACAACTTTAAAGCTCTCTCATGATCATCATAGGGCAAGTTTGGCTTGTTCGCACGCATCTTGTTAACAATGGTCTGAAAGCGTGACAACATAGAATCGATGGTCTCGCCATCAAGCTGCCGAAAACTCTCATACTCCTGCTTGTATGTGTTAAAAAGTCTGGTCTTAATTTGGGGAATCTTCTCGTGATAGCTCTGTAGCTTCACCCAGATCTCTCTAGCAGTAGTCAAGTGTCCGGCACGCTCAAACTTAGACTCAGAAAGACTCGAGAAGAGGGCATTACGTGTCTTGCTATTTGCATCGTGCTATTCCATCTGTTCTTGGCCAACACGAGCAGGAAGGACCCGTAATAGGTATTCTCACAGATTTCCCACACCTTCGCACTGAGACTCTAGAGATAGGCAGACATCCGAATCTTCCAATACGGGTAATTGGTTCTATTGAAATGCAGCGGCTTTCCTGAACCGCACTCCATGTCGCCTTTTAGTGGATCACGAACCGATTAAGGTGGAATGATCCTTAACCGGCTCTGATACCAATTGAAGGACAAAAAACGGCAACCAGAGGGGGTGAATGGGAGCCTCAAATTTCTTTTGAAACTTTCGACCGCTATCCCAAAATCGGACCCCAAAAGCAAAACCACAAGCGAGCGGTAAGATCACGACCTAACAGGTAGGTGGATACCCTTGGAGATGTCCAAGAGGTACAGCGGATCAACCGAGGAAGATCGGAGACGAGCACTCGACGAAACTTCAAAAGCGACGCACTCAATTCCTATGGAGAAGGAGAGAGTGGCCAATCCAAAACACTTAAGCCAACTTGTGACAAGAGTACTTGGATATAAAGCACGTGATGCCACGAACTCAACGCAACAAGTGGAACTCCAAATCGAAGCTCGGACGATCAAGCAGTGAACAAGTCAGCGAAACAGCCTTCAGGCACTCATACCGGACCTCATACCAGACGTGTCCGGTATTCACGACTTCGGACCGGACACACTCAGCTCATACCGGACCTCATACCGGACGCGTCCGGTATGCACCGGACCTCAGTTTTAGCACAGAGTGACTTTAGGAGAAAAATAGAAAACCCAATCAAATGATGTCCAAAAATCATGAAATTTGAACCTTAGAAACTAGACACACAGAAGAAGGTCTCCACAAAATTTTGGCTCAAAATTTCAAAGTTAAGTCTACCGGATGCGTCCGGTATTCACACCAGATGTGTCTGGTATTCACGGACAGAACCCTAGAAATTTTGATTTCAAAGTCAAAACTCAATCAAATCAATTCGAATCGATCTGAGATTTTGCAGAGGGGTTCATAAGGTAGTTCTAAGACCACTCCATGAAGATCACAACCCTAAACTCACTGCAACTTCGAAAATCGATGAAATCCGATTCAAGAGCAAGTTTTCTCCGAAAAACTTGATTCAACCCAATCTGTGGATTCGTGAGGATTTAGATGAAATCCTTCAGTGGAAAGGATCAACCCATGACCATGATCAAGTAGAAATAAGTGGTTTGCAAAGAGATGAACCACAGCTCGAGAAATCAACTCGGGAACAAGTGGGGAGAAGAGGGAAAACGAAGAACACGAAGAACAACAATCAAACCGCGAATCAACACATCAATCTGACCCTACGAGGAAACATGGAGGATTCGGGGCCTCCATTTCTATGAGTAAACTTGGTTCTTACACTAATTACAAAGATTAGTGGACCTCTCTCTCACATAGCATCTAGAAGAGGGAAACCCTAGAAAGAAAGAGGAAAAATGCAAATGGGAGAGGTAAGGGAGATGGGGCTCCCTCCACCTTACTTATCGACCGGGCTTATTTCATTTTCTAGTTTTTGCCCCTGATACAACTCTGAGCAAACCGTCTAGCTCTAGGGATATTGCGGTCCAACTCGAACCGACTCGATGCAATCTTTGTTCCGATGGCCACCACGCGTTCTCACCGGTAGCTTCGCCTCGACGTGAACTCCCCGATGCCGCCACGTGCCGTCCGTCCGCCTCGGGACCTCCGTCAGGGTTTTGTGGCTCAACCCAGAAACCCGCCGGGTGGTTTTGAGGCCCAAACCACCAAAACCCTCCACCGTTGGTTTTGAGGCCCAAACCAACAAATCGGCCCATGTCCTTGCACTTGTCGGCCAAGTGCCGCGACAACGCGATCCCACTGGCGATTTCCGGTCCCTCGGCCCAAGTCTCGATCAAGGTCCGCCCTTTCACCGCTCCCGGTCCATTCGGCACGGTCCGCCATCACTTGACCTTCACCTCGCCGTCGGTCACCGCCTCCATGCTCGACACCTGCACAACACAAACCAAGGCACATGTGGAACTCGTGGCTTTCACCACCGTCAGTAGCACCCCATCCGAGATGCTAGTGGTTGAATCAATCATCATCACAACTGAACCACAAGTATAAACTTTGTGTTCGCAGAACATAAATTAAATTTAATTAATTATGGGAAGGTCGAATCCTAGTAGAGGATTTAATTGTAATTATGGGGTCCAGCAAGATTATCAAGTGCGGTTGGTGCCAACATCGATGTAGATGTACTAGACGCTGCTTGACACTGATGGCTTACGTGTTTGTATCTGTCCGTGCACGGCTGACACCCCGTCATGTGCCTACAGCCGTCGTCTTGCATTGAATGTCAGGTACATGCATGTGCCAACATACACGTACGATACATATACTAGCGTGTCTCCGCCGAGATACATATACTAGCGTGTCTCTGCCGAGTGTTCAGCCAACTTTGGGTGTGCCTAATGGAACCTTATATTTATCTTTGTGTGATTTGCTAGGTAAAAAAAGATAAATTAGAATAAAAAATAAATAAAATCTGACCATTAATTCAGTATACTACAATCACCATTGATAATAAATAGCCATTGGATCTTTTCGGAGATGGGATGAGGTTGACGAATGGAGAAATAATTACCCAAGCCTGCTATTGTATTAAAGAAAACCATGAATCTATTTTTAAATTACCCACATATGCCACTGAAAACATGATAGTACCACATGTTATTATCATAGATAATCTATGTAAGACCATATTTTTGCATCTAATTACACACCTGATGTTATCAAAGATAATCTATGTAACCCCTTAAATTTGCATATAAATGGATACTTTTGTCATTATTTAAAAAACTCAAATGTCTTCTCAAATTTACATCTAAATTATCAACATTATCTATAACAAAAATGTTTAAATAACCATTGAGCATATATATGCTTTTATATTCTCCACTTCTATTAATATTAATATATTAAAATGTGACTAAGCAAACATATTGTACCATTAGTACATGTGCGTGCAGAAACAGTAAATATATAGGTTATGTTTCAACTACATTGAAAAATATGTCTTTAGTGGTTCATATTCTAATGATACTAGTAAATTATTTAAAAAAATTTTAATATCCATGACATGTAATTTATGAGTCGTTACTTTAGATACATTTTTTATATTTAAAAACATTTGACATATATGTTTTGATAGTACACTGCACATATAATTTTGTGATAAAATTTAAACATCTTAAAAACAGGGGTTAGGGCAAATCATAGGTGGTTATACCTTTTATTATTTAAGATTCTTTTAGAGTAAACAACCATTATAAATTTAATATCCTCTTGAGATTAGCACTGCTACTCCATCCTAGATCTGACCTCAAGCTGTAGCACTGATATTAGACGATGTGATGTAGGTTATAAATGATTGTTTATATCATCATAGTAATTAAGAGTGCAATGCCCCCGTATGCCTGCCCTTGGATTCCACATCCACGTCCAGCACACATGCTCACCACGAAACTTCTAGCAGCACACACGTTGCTTCCTTGCCAAACAGCACCCATCTGAAGCCTCCGGCTCCAGCGCCGGCCAACGGAAGGGGGAGAAAAAAAAAAAAAGGCCGCCTCTGCTGACTCCATTGCCGCCGCCTGCATCCACGGACACGCCTGCCCCTGTTCCTTGCCGGTGCGCGGCCCATGATCAGCGGCGTCGTAGGCAGCTGCCGCGGTGCAGGTCCATGGTGGCGCGGGCGTCATCATAGTAATTAAGAGTGCAATCTATGACCTAAAATTCTTATTTCTTTTAGAATATACAAAAGGAGAGTTCAAAATGATATTACAAGAATAAGAGTCTCAACTTATTTGAGAACAAAAAAACTGTAGTATTAAAATTCAAAAATAAATAATTAGATTCATTATCTCATCTAAAGATGCAACAAGAGTCACTATAGTTTAAGCTAAGTTTACAATAAAATGTATATTAAAGATACATAGAGGTGTCAAGCAAAGGAAATAAATTATAGATATAGGAGCTATAGATATCTGTTAGACCTATTGTGTTAGAAAATAAACAAAGAAAAACATGTAATTCATTATAAGTATTTTTTATTAGTCAGAGGTATTAAGCAACAACTAATGTTGATGATTCTAGCAGATGCAAGAACACATGTTCATGGACTAGTATTATTAAGTAGATGCCCTTATTTGTCCACATTAATTCTCACAAAATGTGTTGAAAAGAAGAGAGATAAATCTAGAAACTCTAATAAGAATTAGAAACATCTATCCATTAATTAGTTAACTATAATGACTATAGAAACATAATAGCCATTGGGTTTATTCAGTTTGTAAAAAAATACCTATTTCTAAGGAGACATAAAATAACATCTAAACTACTAAGTTCTGCTGTTTGAAAGAAGTTTAAAGTAACACCTAAATTTAAATTACTTGCTATTATAAAACATAATATAAATTAATCCCTTTAATTTTGATCTAAATTACCAACTATGATATAAGACATGAACTAAAATATCCTCGGTCCTATATCTAACTAAAATACCCTAGATCGACTCTGTTCCCTGTGATCTAACCGTTGATCCTCCACTGCTCCCTCCTTTACCCACACAGGTCCTCCGTGCTTGACATGATACGTTCTTTCCACTATCCTCTCTTTCATTGCCAATATAATTTCCACCTCTTCACTTCCCCTTCCATCATGCCGTTGTCTTCTACTTAGCTCTGAGAGGATCGTAGTTGCATAGGATCCCTTCCATAGTAGGAACTTCAGCGTAGGCAAATCCCGACGATTGAAGGCACCTGACAGCGAACTTGTGGGATCGATCAGCAGCATCATCCCTCGCCATCAGAGCAAAGCATGCGGGTGATAGCAGAAGTGGCGTGTGCGAGCGCACTTGCAGGCGCCAGGCCTAGATATGCGGTGGCGTGGGCGCAAGCAGAGCGGCGGCGTAAGTGCCGCGTGCGAGCATAAATAGCAGGTGATGGCCTCTGCAACTGTCGTGCAAAAGCTTCAGTATGCGAAGCTTGGGTTCCAGAAGCAAGGGGAAGGTAATGTTTTATGTTTTATATTTAAGAGAGAGGAGACATGGTTGCATGACGTATGGGATTTGGTCCAAAACAGTAATTTGCCTAATTTTTTTTTTTAAAAAATAATCATGACCGGTATGATTCATCAATTAAGGTTATACGGAGATTTGGACAACAAACCATAAATCTATTTGTCTCAGGCCGTGTAGATACACTCATCTGCCATCATCCATTTATCTTTATTGTTTCAGCCATGTAATTATCTAACGAATATTGGTTCTCATTTGATTTGAGCAATTTTCAATTATATTGTTATACATACTTATCAAATTTGCATTTCTGCGTTGCAAAAAAAATGCATTTCTGAAGTAGTATTCCAAAGATTCTGCAGTAACGCGTGGGGTACTATCTAGTATCTATTGGTTTGTACGCTAAGTAATCTCTTAATTTTGTGTCTATCCCTGAAAGAGAGCACTATATGTACTTCCCTGAACAATGTCACGGTGTTTAGTCCTTGTAGTGGGGTTTGCAATCAATGCAGATAACACTTTTTTCTTTTAGTGCAGGACCATCAGTTCGTTATATGCATGTAGTAATGCCTTACAATAACATTTGTATCGTAATCTATCCAAAAAAATATTAGCATCTATAAACAATTTAAAATCATAGAACTTAATCAACTTAATTCTACGACTTGTAGGTATATAAGGAGGCCATAAATTTGGATGAACGCTCAGCATTGAATGAAGAGGCCAAAACGATTATGAAGAAGTGCCATGGACTTCCACTCGCAATAGTCACCATAGGTGGGTTCTTAGCAAAGCAACCAAAGACTCCTATGGAGTGGAGAAAATTAAGTGAGCATATTAGTGCTGAGTTAGAGATGAACCCAGAGCTTGGGATAATAAGAGCTATCCTTATCAAAATCTATGATGGCTTACCATATCATCTCAAGTCTTGTTTCTTGTATATGTCCATCTTTCCTGAAGACTACAGTATTAGCTGAAGATGCTTGGTGCATCGATGGAAAGCAGAGGGTTACTCAAGTGAGGTACGTGGCAAGTCTATGAGAGAAATAACTGATGGCTACTTCATGGAACTTATCGAGCGGAGCATGGTCCTACCATACAAAGAATCTATTGGTAGTAGAAAAGGTATTTCCTCTTGCAAACTCCACGATCTCATGCGTGAAATCAGCATCTCAAAAGCAATGGAAGAAAATCTTGTTTTTAGAATGGAGGAAGGATGCAGCTTAAACACTCAAGGGACCATACGTCATCTTGCTATAAGCAGCAATTGGAAGGGTGATCAGAGTGACTTTGAGAGCACAGTGAACTTATCTCGTATAAGGTCATTAACGGTGTTTGGAAAGTGGAAGCCATTTTATATTTCTGATAAGATGAAGTTAATACGTGTGCTGGACTTGGAAAGCACCTCGGGTCTCGTGGATCATCACCTTGAGCCAATTTGGAAGCTTCTTCACCTAAAATACCTTTCTTTAAGGGGATGTAAAGGTATTTTTTGCCTATCGGAGTCACTTGGTAACCTGAAGCAACTGGAAACACTAGATGTTACTGGTACACAAATAATCAAGCTGCCGCAGGCCATCACCAAGCTTAGGAAGCTACAATATATTCGTGCAGGGTCTTTGTATAATGATTCCTCATATGACGAATCGATGGAAGATATGATGCAAGATGTCCCGAAGCTAATGCAGAACAAGTTCTCCATATGGACTTTGGCTTTAATTGTCTTTTGTACTTCAGTTTGCAGCCTTAAGTTTGCGAAGGATACACTAACAACTAGCAGCAAGGAGTATAAGGAATCAATAAATAGGCGTGATGTGTGCAAATTGTATTGCTGTATAATATTTCCCATTCTAGCAAGGCTTGCAGATCTAATTGGCGTTACGGTGCCAAGAGGGCTCAGGAAGTTGAAAGCCCTGCACACACCGGGTTTGGTGAACATCGCACGAGGAGGGAAGGCCGTCCTGCAGGATATTAAAAGGCTTACCCGGCTACGCAAGCTAGCAGTGACAGGCATCAACAAGAAAAACTGCCAAGAGTTTTGTTCCACCCTTGCCCATCTCAGCTCTCTGGAATCACTGTCAGTGCACTCATGGGAGGAGGAGGAAGGTCTACGTGACTGCTTGGATAGCCTGCGTACTCCTCCGAAAAAACTCCAGAGCCTCAAGCTGTATGGCACTCTGGACAAATTGCCAGAATGGGTCGTAGATCTCCATAATCTTGTGAAGCTGAAGCTGGATCATACCAGACTAGAGGAGGTGGATGGCACCATGCAAGTCCTTGGCAAGCTACCAAACCTGGCCATCCTTTGTCTACTGAACTACTCTTTCGAGGCAACAGAGCCCCGTCAGTTCACTTCCCGTCAGTTCACTCCCCGTGGGGAGGCATTTCCATGTTTGACATCGCTGGAGCTGGCATACCCTGAGATCAAATCGGTGCAGTTTGAAGGAGGAGCGCCAAAGTTTGAGCTGCTACTTTGCCAAACTGGGATCAGATTTTCTGGGCTGTCATCTCTCCTGAACCTCAAGGAAGTTGCGGTTGATCGTACGTATGGTCGTCGAGAAGAGTGGTTGGAAGACCTGAGGGCCCAGCTTTCCAGCAATCCAAGCAAACCAGTTGTGAAGATTATTAACTGAGCTCAAGATCTGTTGATCTGTTTGAGGAGCAGTGATACGGTACCCTTGCGACAGGATCAGAGTTCGGAGCAGCTCCTACAATGCATCGATGGAGTTTGAAGAAGGCACATCACCTAATAAGCTCGAGATCTATTGCGTGCCAGGTACGGTACGGTACGGTACGGTGCCCAATCTCTTTTGTCTGAGTTAATATTATCAATGTCTCCGGAGCCTCAAGGAAGTTATGCTTCATGCATAATGATATATATATATGCAGATTTGGTTATTAGTGACGTGCAGCCCCAGCTTAGCAGGAATCCAAACAAGTTTAATGTGTGTACATGAAACAATGTTTCCATGTATGTGTGTTAAATTCTACTCCGTTGTTCCACTAGTGGCATGTGTACGTGTTTGATCTGTTGGTAGTTGGTACCAAAGTTGTATTAATATCCTTTGTGTTTATGTTTGTGGATCAGAATAACTGGCGTGCTTTACTCTGAAACTACTACCGCCAGATGTTATGTAAGAGAGACATGTTCAGTTCATTCAGAGTAATTTTATTCAGACTCCAGAGTCCAGAGACAGTGGCATATATATGCTGGCATGCATGCACACACCTATAATGGCTGGACATGATGTGTTGGTTGCCATTCGCAATCGCTGGACATCATTTTTTTTTTAAAAAAAAAAGAATCTTGGACATGATGTTACCGCAGGAATAATGCTGTGTGGTGTGTGGTCTATTGGGGTGATCTGTTGTTTGTTCTGCCCTAGTGTCAGATGTAACAGTAAAACATTTTCATTTGAGTAATTCTACCGCAAAAAATCAGTATCATTGCCTTGTTAATTAGTTTTAGTTCCCCATCCTCACGTCTATGTGTCTAATATCTGTTATGTTGCTTAAAGCTCAACAGAAAGATATATGGTTCCACGAACTCGTATCATTCTAATCAAATATACACAAAGTCACCGTTGTTTGGAACTTCAGATGCTACTCTCTGAAGAGGCGATGAGTCGTGCACATTCAGTGGCTTACCTTAATCAGTCTCAGCTTGGCGGCCATGGGACTGATGGCACAATTCTACATTTCTACCTGCTTTTAATAAGAAAAGAAAAAAAAAAGTTTGCGGGAATTCTGTTGCTTGAGAAAATCTGACGTCATTCCTACCGGTCTGTTTGCATTTCGGTTCTCCCGCGGCCCGGCCCAACTAGCCACTAAACAGAATCGCACGCGCACGGCTGATTCCTATCTCATGATTTTTCCAGGATTTACCGGTGTTACGCTTTAAGTGGTAAGCGACGTTCCCGTCGACGACGAAGCGCCAGTGGTGACTTCGAGAATCTCCAGATGTGCCGGCTCAGTTCTTCGGAGGTGCTCATAGGGGTAGGGTTTACGTACGTGTGTTCTAGGGAATGAGTATGCGTGCGTGTTGCGAGCGTCTGCGTTGTCTTGTGTAATTCTCAAAAAAAAAATCTAAAAATAAAATAAAATAAAAATAAAGGGGGCTGCCCTTCCCGTCCACTTCTAGAAGGCACCCGCCACCGCTCGGCCTCCCCACCCCAAGCCATCGCCCGGCGCCGCGCCATTGCGGGAGCTTCTCGGCGCCTCATCAGCCCTCAGGCGGTTACTCCCTTTCCCCGTCTTTTGAGCGCAGCCGCTGGGGTTTCGTTGGGATTTCTTCGTGGTTTAACTAGGGGATGGATGTCTATCTTTTTGCCCATCCGTGATTCAGCGTGGGTGTAGCACATTGTAGAGGAGTCTATTTAGATTCAACGAACTAACAACTAATTTAAATAAGATTTTGTAGAGTAGTAAATTAGTAATTAGTTTTACATATTTGAATCTCTATAGATTAGTTAATAATTACTAGTTCATGGGATCTAAATAGGATTTAAGTATTGACCAATTTCATGTGTAAGGGGTTTGATTGTGAAAAACTAGAAATTGTGTCTTACATAAGAGAGAATTATCTAGTGCAAACTCATTTTTTATGAAAACTCGTGTAAATCACGATAAAAAAGTCATCTAAATTCACTAAAATATTTACACATATAGATGATATGATGATACACTACCTTGTAAAATATCTTATTGAAACTTGACTTTGTTTATGAGATATAAAAATAACAAATTTCTACCAAATCATCCGAACAGCTTTACGGCTTGAAATTTATTATTTTTATATCTCACAAACGAAGTCGAGTTTCGACAAGATATTTTGCAAGGTAGTGTATCATCATATCATCTACATGTGTAAATTTTTTTGGTGAATTTAGACGACTTTTTTTTACCGTAGTTTGCATGAATTTTTATGAAAAATTAATTTACACTACATACGTTCCCCCTTACATAATGCTAGATTTGGCTTCTTATTGAATGAAGAACATAGGATCGTCGGACTATCCGCACTCTTCACACTCTATATTCATCCTCCAAAAGGAATATTCTGTTCTAGTCACCAAGATTCTCTTCTTTATATCATTTTCTCCCACACCCATTCATCCTCTATATCTCTACTCTATTCAAGTGGGTCCCATGTGTCGGTGTATTTTTATATTTTTTCCACCGTCGCCTCCCCCATTCTCTCTCCTCCCTCTTTTCTTCCTCTTCTTTTCCTCTTCTCCCCATTCGGCGAAGCGGCGTGGGCGGGCTCCTCCGAGCGAGTGGGCGGCGGGCGGCACGCCGGGCGAAGCGAAGCAGCAGCGGGGCGCTGAAGCGAAGCTCATGCCGGCGGAAGCGAAGCGGCACCGGCTCACGAAGCGCGCCGAAGCGGCGGGCGGCGGCCAGCTGGTGGCGAGAGCGCGGGCCTTGGCGAGGGCCCCTGGCCTTGCCTTGGCCGGCGGGCCCACGGCGCCCCTCATCACTCCCTTGCTCCCACAGCGCGAGGCGACCACGTCTGGCGGCATGCCCAGCGGCGCGGGACGGGCTCGCGGCGGCGGTCAAGCCCTGGCGCATTCCCACCCACTCCCGGCGCGGCCAGCAGGCCGGCGTCCCTCCTTTCTCCGTCCGTAGCGCCGCGGCCTCTCGCTTCCACTAGCGGCGCTCGAGCTACGGCGAGGGCGGGCCGCAGCGCGGCGGCAGCGCGGCGGCCGGCGCGAGCCAGCAGCGGGCGCTGCGGGCGGGCGCGGCAGCGCGTCCAGCGGGCTTCGAAGTAGCGGCGGCGAAGCGCGAGCGCGGCTTTCGGCGTGGGCGGCCGCGGCGGCCGGCGACCTAGCGGGCTGCCGCTTCGGCCTCCGCTTCCTCCGCCCGGCCAGCTCCTCCTCCCCTCTCCCCTGCTCGCCGGCGTTGTCCCTCTCTCTCTCTCTCCGCTCTCCGGCATGGGGCCTGCGCCACGTAGGAAGGCGTCCCGGACGCGCTACCGTGCCAAACTTGGCATGCGGGCAGCGTGATTCCGGCGCCACATCGGGCGTGGCGGACGCCCGCTGCAGGACTTTCGTCCGGTAAGCGCGGCCCCGGTCGTTTCCTGGACCCCCAGTGCGGGTAGCCTCATAGTCCCGTATTTTGATAGCCTTTTTCCACTAAGCTTATCATCAAAGGAACATCGTTTCCTGGTTGGCAAATATCTGCTTATGCGATTACCTTTCTAGTCATAATTTTTCGTACACACTTCATCAGAATCAGTACCGTTTTTATAACAAGCTACTCCCTCCGTTCCAAAAAACATGCAACTATGGGTTGCGTGCCACACAAAAAAGTAGTTCACATGACCGAGTTTCTAGCAAATAGTATTCGTATTTTTAGGTTCAAATTAATTTATTATAAAAATATATTTTATAATTAATCTAATGATGTTTATTTGATATTATAAAAGTTTATAGTTTTTTATTTATAATTAGTCAAACTTGATACACTAAAACAAGCTACTTGTACTAGAATTGCATGTTTTTTGGAACGGAGGGAGTACTTTAAAGTCTAGAGTTGTGCCATGGGAATTTATCGGACCTAATTTCAAATCACTGAAAATCCACCACATAAAATTTTAAATTATTGTTGTGCATAGAAGAGATACAACCTCTCTAGGATCCGGTGACTAGCTGTCTCGGGCTAGGCCGTACTCGCCCACATACAAGCTCAGGGGTTAGCCTAAGCACGGCCTGTGTGCTCCAAGCCAGGCCAACCTGGGCCCACGCACACACTATGATGCCACGCCGTGCTTGAGCCAGACCAAAACCGTGGGTCGGGCTACCATGCCTCAGGTTAGGCTGCATGGAAATTTATAGCTCCTGCATGCATTGTTTGTTCACACAACTGGTTTACGTACGTGTGTTCTAGAGGATAAGTGTGCATACGTGTTGTGAGCGTCTACGTTGTACTGTATAATTCTCCAAAAAAAAGCTAATACCGGTAAGCACGGGCACAAAAGACTGGTTTCCAACTAAACCAACCGTCTTGCCGACCCCTCTCGTTCGCTACAAATAGAAATAGGGAGGCAAGGCAACTGTCACTCTCTCACTTCTCGATCATTCCCCCACTAACCCACTCTGCTCTGGACACCCAACTGTGTCACTAGCTAGACAAGGAGCCCCGGAGCAGGTTGCTCAGCTCATGCGCCGTGCTGCATGCTGCTCCTGAACGTTTGGCATATGTAGAGCGTCTGTTTTGCCTCTCTTAAGTGTGAAGGTATTTTTTTAGAGTTGTAAATATTTTTTCCTAATCAAGTAATTATCGTTTGCGCCACTTTCATCAGCTTCATTGGTCGTGACAGTTTGATGCGACATTGCCTGAGCTGTTCACGTGTGGGTGCAGCGCTACTGCAGCTTGCAGGAGAGGCAAAAAAAAACATCAGGAACTGTTTTCTTGACAGACAACCGTTAGGAATAGCTTGACAGGAATGTGATTTTCTGCTGACGGTCTCAGCCGTCAGAAAGAAATAATTCCTGATGGGTTTGGCTTCACCAAAAACGAAGGAATTAATTAATTAATTGGTTTTGCGTTAAAGAAAGCTGCACAATGGCGGAGGCCATTGGAGGTGCCTAAAACATGTTTTATCAGTGAACTATTTTATCCCATTTTAGACTGAATAACTATAAATGTATCCAAAGATTTTCTATCCCTGTAATGGTGCTATTTCTTAGACTGGTCAGTTTCATCAAACCACACCAACTGGTAGTTTTAAACAGATGTGCTACCCTGTCAATATTGTTGTCAAGATGCCACTTTTTGCAAAGAACCATCAAATAACTTATAACCCTATTAGAGAAGCATAACCAAAAATACTGCAGGTTCGTTGACTCAAGTGAGCAACACTATTTGGAAATTACAATTGTGTTCTAGTAACCATTCATCTGACTTCAAAAGTGCCCTGCCACTACATGCCCTTAGAGGGCATCAAAGAACAGGTTGAACAGTTAGCCACTTAGACCAAAAATAAAAAGGCCCAGAAAGCTTTGTACGCAAAACAACCCTCTCAGCGCCACTCCTCATATTTTAGTGCATCAGAAAATGAAGAGAAAGTACACTACATCAAACCAGAGTTTCACCTTCAATAACAACACTGACTAATCAAGCCTAGCTAGTTTTACAGCAAACAAACGCATTTCACAACCTTTAATTCCAAAAACAGTTGGTAAAACTAAAGACCTTTCGGTGCTCATTTGAGGGGTCTAACATCCAGAAGAGCCTTGTCCATCAGTCAGGGGAAGAAATGGCTTCCGAGTGGACCTGCTGCACAATGGAACCGACTTATTAGCTGAATATTGGCCTGTGCATGAGAGGTGCCTTGCATGCTTATCTGGGATGCCTGGTTGCAGCTGCGCTTCGGCAAGCAAGTCCCAAAGAACAAGATAGTATGGAATAGCACCAACAGATAATAGCAAAACCCTGAATATCCAGGATCCACCTGGTCAGCCAAGGACACTGTCGTTCTCTTATTTGCTCTTTCCAAGGTACCAGTGCATACAGGTAGGTTGCTAAATCTTTGATGTGTTGACCTTGCCCATATGGTGCCCATGTGTTTGCACCATCACCAACCTATGTTGCCACTGCTTAGGAAAAAAAGGGATTGGACACAGCTACAGGATTGAATCGAAAATACTGTCAGTAATTTGTAGCCATAGCGCCATCGCCCTTGCAAAGCCCAACCAGACTTGAGGACCTAAATACCGAGCCTGGCATGCTCAGTTGCTCACAAATACAGTGAGCTTGACCTTTCAGCAAAATGAACAAAGCGAGAATCCCTCTAATGCAGCCTCGGCAGCTGGAAGTATGTTTTTGTGACTTCTCCATGTTTGTCAAAAAGCTCCTTGATTCTCTTTAATTAGAAACATTCTCAGGTAGGTTCTTCACATATCCAGTCCTCGCCTGCGTAGTTGCAGTAAATATTCAAGACCTTGACCAAAAGAAAAGGAATTTGAATGTAAGTCTCCAGTTGACAAGCCAAGAATGCCTTAAGAGCAAACAGAACATTCATCCACAATTTTATACAGCTGGCACATGTTGAGCCCATGGCAAGTCAATTAGTAGATCGACTTGCAATGCAAGTCGCTCTACACAACCAACAGCAGTTTTGCATAGCCATTTCCTAACATAGCAGATTGAACCTCAATTGACAATGCAATTATGTCTACTTGTGTCATTGGAACACATTATGAAAAGAATGGTTAGATAGAATTCTTTTTTTTTTAGCAAGGTTAGACAGAATTGTTAAATAGCCATTCTAGCTCTCCCATAGTACCAGACTTGGCATGCAATCAAATGAGCCTTTTTTGGTGATTGAAACATCTAATTCAATATAAGTCCATACGAACTAGGCCTGTTTTTTTGAGCTTTTGGCTGGCAAACAAACTGGACCAGCTGTTGAGCTGGCTTTTGAAAAACTGGAAAGCTGGCTTCCGATGAAGTGAACTAAAATCTGAAAAGCACGTTGAGAGCAGTTTTTTCTAGCTTTTGATTTGCTGTCAAGCTAAAAAATTATTTATTACAAAATTTAACAGCAAAAAAACAACAACAGAGAGAAGCCAAAAGCACAAAAGGTTCAGATCAAACAAACAGGCCATAAGATTCATGGACTCCCACGCAACGCAATATAGCCATGTATTATGACTAAATACACTATGAAAAACAGCTGCCCAGCTCACCCGATGGCATGTTGACCTGAAGCTATCTAAGGCGGTTTAGGCAGAGATTAATTATGCAGTAGAAATCATGCCCACATAGCACTAATTCAATGTAAAACACTATAAACTCCGACCTGACTTTAAGGAAGTCCTAACTCTTTAATCCAACTATCCAAGTGAGAAACAACTAATTAGTAAATGCTTTCATACTTCTATGTTTCAATTTTTCACATGGTACAGCTTGTTTCCAACAAATTATGACAACACAAAAACTAAGCAGAATAATACATTTACATGTAAAGTGCTCAATTCATCTAGGATGGCAGGCACATTTCCATAAAACAATGTGTTGTAAAATCAAAAGGCCCAAACCTTGAAGTTTGACAATACTATAAGTTGATATTTTTTGGGTCGTGGACAATTCTTACCTGAGCAGCTGCGGATGAAGCATCTGTTGAACAGTCAATGGCTTCCAACAACCTTGAAGCTTGGTGATGACAGTTTCCGTCTGGCATAGTCTGTGCAGGCATGATTATAATACTCAAAAAAGAGGAAGCCCAGGTTACCAATCGGTTCATACTGTGCGACCGCATCTCACTATTAAGGTATCTGGAACTTGTGCTGTATGACAGAGAACAGGCACTGAATCACAAAGCACACCTTAAACATCTCAATGTTCAGTCCTTTCCCTTGATAATGTTTGTAAGATCCTCCACGGTTAGCCCCATGGGCACATTACCAACAAATAGCCTGTGCTTTGCTAGTGACTGTTAGAACAGTTTGGCCAACCAAATTCTATTCAAGGCCCCAAAGGGGAAATATACATGTGTGCGTACATAGCAAAGAGGCCCTCCAAGTAGAGGGAAAATACAGAGAACATCTATATATCTAACACCCCCCCACCCCCCCTCAAACTCATGGTGGGTCAACCACGCTGAGTTTGGACAGCAAAAATCGATGATGGACCCGTGTCTGTGCCTTGGTGAAGAAATCAGCGAGCTGAAACTCTGAAGGCACATGTTGGAGTGACACAACCTGGCCATGCACCTGCGATCTCATATAGGAAGCATCAACGCCAATGTGTTTGGTGAGCTCATGCTTGACCGAGTCACGGGCAATACTAATAGCACCAGTGCTGTCGGTAGAAAGAGGAGTGGGTGCAGCGATGGGCACACCAAAATCCTCAATAAGCCATCGTAGCCATGTCACCTCTGTTGTCACAGTCGCCATAGCACGCAGCTCAGCTTCAGCACTCGAGTGGGAAACAGCAGTCTGCTTCTTGGTTTTCCATGCAATCAAGGAGGAGCCAAGAAAGACACAGTAAGCTGAAAGCGAGTAGCGATCAGTGGGATCACTTGCCTAGGTCGCGTCAGAGTACACCTGAAGCTGAAGAGAGCTAGACTGAGGAAAGAAAAGACAGCGAGAAATGGTTCCACGAAGGTATCGCAGAACACGAAGCAGGTGAGTGTAGTGGAGCTAGGTAGGAGCCAAGACAAACTGACTCAATATGTGGACAGAGTGAGTAATATCAGGACGGGTGATGCCAAGATAAACAAGACTCCCAACAAGCTGACGATAGCGAGTGGGATCAGCAAGGGGTGCACCGTCCGTGGGCTGGAGATGAACATTAAGCTCCATAGGAGTGTCAACAGTTCTGTGATCAGTGAGAGCAGCACGAGAAAGGAGGTCTTGAGTGTACTTCTCCTGAGAGAGAAAAATACCATCAGATGTGGAAATGACCTCAAGACCAAGGAAATACCGAAGAGGACCCAAATCCGACATGAGGAAGGTCTCATTGAGGTGCTGCTTCACAAAGGCAACAAACTGAGAGTCATCACCCGTGATGATCATGTCATCGACATAGAGAAGAAGAAGAGTGCGACCACGAGAGGAGGTGTGAACAAAAAGAGCAGGATCATGATCACTAGGCTTAAAGCCAATATCAAGGAGAACGGAGGAGAACCGCTCGAACCAAGCACGAGGAGCTTGCTTAAGACCATAAAGAGAACGACGCAACCGACAAACCATCCCATCAGGAACAGAGTACCCTGGGGGCGGCTGCATATAGACTTCCTCACGAAGCTCACCATTTAGGAAGGCGTTCTTAACATCCAATTGAGAGATGGACCACTGACGAATAGAGGCAACAGCAAGAAGAGTTTGAACAATAGTCATGTGAGCAACAGGAGCAAAAGTCTCCTCGTAGTCAATACCGTACTCCTGCTGGAAACCACGCGCCACTAGGCGAGCCTTGTAGCACTCAAGAGAACCATCCGAGCGGGTCTTAACCTTGTAGACCCACTTGCAAGTGATAGGAGTGACATGAAGTGGTAAAGGAACAAGGTCCCAGGTGCTAGTGCACTCAAGGGCAGCAATCTCCTCAGCCATTGCATGCTGCCACTCTGGGTGAATAGCAGCGTCCCGATATGTTGTGGGCTCAGCTAAGACGGTAGCAGTGAAGCCAAGGCGATCGGGAGGACGAAGGGTGCTGCGGTCGTGAAGAGCATAGCGAGAAGACTGAGGAAGGGGTCCAAGAACATACGGAGAAGAATCAAGTGGCGGGGTAGGACGAGGACGATGAGTATAGAAGTGGGTGATCTCACGAGAAGGACGCAACCGGGGGAGGGTGAGGTGAAGGTGGAGAGGGTGAAGGAGGAGGTGGGGTAGATGGAGAGGTGGAAGGAGATGACGAAGGTGGAGAAATAGGAGTGGTGAGGATGGAGATGACAGCGGAAGGTACCACTCAGGTAAAGTGAGAAAGGAGAGGGACTCAGCGGTGTTAGGATGACAGGAGAGAGAACGAGGATAGTAAGGTCGGGACTCATCAAAGGTGACATCACGGGAGATCCTCATCCTCCGAGCAATAGGGTCATAACAGCGATAACCCTTGTGTTTCGTACTGTACCCAAGGAAAACACACTCAACAGACTGAGCAGTGAGTTTGGTGCACTCACCAGGTGGAAGCAAAACATAACAGACACACCCAAAACAACGAAGATGACTATAGGAAGGTGGGTTGCCAAAGAGACGCTCATAGGGAGTGCAGCCCTGAAGGGAGGTGGACGGTTGGCGGTTTATGAGAAAAAAACCGTAGAAACCGCCTCAGCCCAAAAATGAGGAGCAAGGGTGGAGGAGATCAAGAGAGCATGAGCAGTCTCAAGAATGTGGCGATGCTTGTGCTCGGCAACACCATTTTGAGCAGGACATGAAAATTGGGCAAGGGTGCCCTGCTCAGCAAGATAGGATCAGTGAGTAGTGGAGATGTACTCACCAGCAGAGTCAGCACGAAAAACTCGAATGGGAGAGCGTGCGGATCATGGTAGCAAATTGTTGGTAAATAGAAAGAAATTGGCCTCGAGAGGACATCAGATAAATCTAAGTAAATCTCGAATAGTCATCAATGAACAAAACATAATATGATTGTCCTCCTTTCGAAACTATGGGGCAGGACCCCATACATCAGAGTGAGCAAGATCAAAAGGTCTCTGGGACTTTGACTCACTAGAAAGGTAGGGGAGTTGCAATTGTTTGCCAAGTTTGCAACCCGTACAATGTAGAGGGTGTCACCAGAAATAGGGCCTAAAACACCACTACCAACAAGACTAGACAACCGAGAACCAGAGAGGTGGAGACGACGATGCCACTACACAAAAGAAGTGGTGGATGAAGCAGCTGATGCAGATGCTGGAGAACCCGGCGATGCGGGAGCCAAAGCGGATGAAGGAAGACGCAACCAATCAAGCTCCCATAGGCGTTGTGAATCCCGACGCCTAGGCCCAGTTCCCACCAAAAGGTCTGTACGAAGGTCCGAAACACAACAAGAATCAGATTCAAGGATTATGCGACATCCATGATCTATGATTTGACCCGCAGAGAGAAGTTGCATGGTGAGTTGAGGAACTGTTAGTGCATTCGGCCCCGGTGTAGGTTTTGGATAATTAATGATAATCAAATTAGCGACTAACATGTTCATCAAGTGATATCTACAAGTGTTAGTCCATTGAAGGAATTAAACGAAAGAATTTGGTGAATGATAGCACCCTAAATTTTATGGATTATCGGCAATTCGGCTCAAGTGATTCACCCTCTTTTATTTTGATTTGAGTCATAGGATATGCCGTACTATCAAGAGGGATACAAAATTAACTAGCTAGATGGGGAACAAAAGTGCTCATGTCGATGGTTTAGAGTAGCTTGAGAGACATCGGTTCACACACGTGCACGTAGAGAGGTTTTACTGTTTTTACTGGGGGAACCGGAAGTTCCGGTCTCCCAGCGGAAGTTCCGGTCTGAGCGAAAGCTCCGCTCGGAGACCGGAAGTCCTTTCTCGCACGCGACAGTAGCTGGGCCTCTGGCCTGGTGGAAGTTCCGGTCTCTGACTGGAAGTTCCGCTGGGAGCGGAGGTTCCGGTCAGAGACCGAAAGCCATCTCTTGAACGCGACGCCCGCTCCAGCCCTGCTGACCGGAAGTTCTGGTCTAAGACCGAAGGTTTCGGTCAGCCCGTGTCTCGCCCGATCTATGCCAATGGTCAGATCTGGTTGGACCGGAAGTTCCGGTGTACCTCACCGAAAGTTTCGGTAGGCCTTCGGGAGGCTGAAGTATATATGCTGTCCACCTCCATTTTGAACCGTTACGCCAGGCAATACACTGATTCACTGTTCACTCAACATCCCCAAAGCTTTGACTCACCCACTCTCTCTCTCCCCTTGCTTCCAAGCTTCAATCTTCGATTGTTTGAGCTAGGGACGTGAGATTTGAGAGGGGAGCATCGATCTTCGACTTGAGCACTTGGTTTCCGCACCTCGCTGGTTGGTTTTGTGTTTATTACTCTTGGGTTCTTGGAACCCTAGCCGGCTAGGCGTTCTTCATGGTTGCCCGTGTTGATTTACTTGTGAGGGCACCTCGAAGTGTTTGTATCACCCTTCATCTTAGTGGATATCTCAAGCTTTCCTTTGTGGTTGCTTGAGGGAGGTGACCTAAGTGGTCGGGCCTTGGTGGCCACCTCAACAACGAGGATGTAGGCACTCCTTTGTGGAGAAAGCCGAACCTCAGGATAAATCGTTTGTCCCGCGTACTTGTTGTGGTGGTAGCTTCGACTACTCTTGTTATTGTATTCCTTGCTCTTTCCATTGTATATTTGGTTGTAGGAAGAACTCTAAGCAAGAGGTGGTCTCCGAAGGTGTGAAAGATTGATTCCTTCATATACATCATCTAGAAGGGTGTGGTAACTTGACTAGTTGAAATCACAACTAATTCACTTTGATTACCTAGCTTTAGGACACCGAAGTTCTAGTTGGTTTGCGATAGAAGTTTTGGTTTCACACCGGAACTTCTATTCCAAACCACCGGAACTTCCAAAGTGAGTATTTAACTTCCACATTTGAGTTTGTGAATTTCAGGATTTCGAAAGACGCCTATTCACCCCTCTAGGCCAATTAGGTCCTTTCAATTGGTATCAGAGCCGTGGTCCCTCGGATTGACGCTTTACCGCGTGAGGAGATATATTGGTCAAGATGGATTCGAACACCATGAAGACTCTAGTTGAGCAAATCACCGCTCAACTCATCGAGAAGCTCCAAGTGCAGCAAAAGGAGCAACTAGACAAGATGCAAGAGCAACTTGACAAGATGAAGGAAGTGCTAGACAAGACAAATGCCGAGTCAACAAATGAAGGTGGTGAAAAGACACCAAAAGCTTATGCAAAAACTGGCTTTGACTATGGCTCATCAAGCAAAGGAAATAATTCAAACTTGCCCATAGTCAACCCCGGCAAGCCACCTCAATTTGATGGCGTGAGATACGTTGATTGGGCGCATAGGATGAAGTTGCATCTTATCGCCGCAAGGTGTTGGAAAGTTGTTGAGGTTGGAGTGGATGTTCCCAAAGATCCTAGTGAGTGGACACCCAAAGATGCCGTGGATTTTCAACTCAATGCAACGGCAGCAACCTTGATCTTGCAATGCCTATCTCCGCAAGAAAACAACAAGGTCAATGGAATGGTTAGTGCCAAGCAAATATGAGAGACATTGAGAGTCTCATTTGAAGGAGACAAAAGTGTAAGAGTGGGAAACATTGAGCTTCTACAAGGAAAGATTGAAAACTTCTTCACATTGGAAGGAGAGACCACTCAAGAGATGTATGATAGATTCATGACCTTGGTAAATAGAATTAGAGCACTTGAAGACACAAGGTGGGATGACTTTGCAGCGGCAAGAAAGATTTATAGAGTGTATAGAGAAAAGAATAGCATGCTTGCTGCTTTCATTATGGAGAAAGATAACTATAGCACAATGACACCACAAGAAATGCTTGCCAAGCTATTGCATCATGAAGTGCTAGATGATGAAGCCAAAGAAGTAGTGAGACATAAAAAAGTATTGCACTCAAGGCATCACAAGATGAAGATACAAGTCATTACAACAAGAGGTGTAGTAAGCGTGAAGAAAGCGAGGATGATGATCTTGATGATGAGCAAGCATTGCTAGTGAGGAACTTCAAGAAGTTTCTTAGAATGAAGAAAGACAAGATGAGAAGAAGTGGTGGAACCAAGCCATTCAAGAAGAGATTTTGCTATGAGTGTGGAGATATTGATCATTTTGTTGCGGATTGCCCAAAGAAAGGCAAGAGGTCTAGGTTCAACAAGCAAGGTGACAAGAAGTACAAGGACAAGAAGGGAGGTGAAGCACACATGGGTCAAGCGTGGCAATCAGATGATGATAGTGAAGATGACAATAGAAATGAGAAGAAGAGTGTGGCGGCAATAGCTATACAAGAGGCATCTTCTTCCTCAACACTCATCACCGGTAATGCTTCATCGACATCTCTCTTCACCAATGTTTCTTCATCACCTTCGCTCTTCGCCAACCTCACCGATAATGACTATCACACTCCTACTTGCCTCATGGCAAAAGGAGATAAGGTGCCTCCTAACTCTCCTACCCATACATCTAGTGATTGTGATAGTGATGATGAAAATGATGAGAACTATGCTAGCAAAATCATTAAGAAATATGGTAAAAAGGCCGCAACTAAAATCTTGAAGCTAATGTACACAATAGAAGAGCGTGAGTCATGCATTGAGTCACAAGGGGAATTGCTCCTAGAGGAAAGGGAGAAGACCCAAGGACTTGAGGCATCTCTTACCTTGGAAACAGAAAAGGTTGAGAAGTTGAGTGTAGAATTGTCCATGGTCAAGGACTCATATGAATCCTTGACCAAGGAACACTCTTCACTCAATGACTCTTTAGCTCCTCTAAAGCATGATCTTAGTTTGGCTCAAGAAAGCTTCACAAGCTTGAAAGAGAAATATGACAATCTTGAGTTAAACTATGAGACACTTTGGAGAAGCACCTCTACCGCTTCCAATGAAACTAAAGCTTCATCTAGTAAGGGCTATGATAGATGCTTTAATGTTGATATAAATACTTGTGTGACTAACCTTGTTGAGCTAGAGAAGAAAGACAAGGAGATTCAAAGATTGAACACCATAGTTAAAGTTGGTTGCAAGTGCAAAGAAAAGCAACAAGCAAATGTGTACAAGGCATCAAGACACCCCTTGATCAAGGATGGCATTGGCTACAATAGGTATGATGGAAAGGCCAATGGAAGGAACATGGTCAATGGGGTAGCTTGTGTGAAGTTCAACAAGAGTGTGCCACTTGTTGACCTTATCAACAAGGTGAACAATGTTAGCACACCCACAAGCACACAAGCAAACAACAAGAAGAGCAACAAGAACAAGCAAGTGGAGGTGCCCAAGCAACAAGTGCCCATATCACGGAGCCACATATGTGACTATATGTGCTGTTAGGATAAGGATGGCAAGATTGTGGTGAAGTATGTGGGTGCACTCAAGAAGAGGCAAATCTTGAGGAGTGTTTGGGTGCCCAAGCCTTTTGTAACTAACCCTCTAGGTTTCATCTCGGGACCTAAAATAAAGGCTTGAACTTGTTTTGTAGGAATACTCCTCCGGTGGATTAAGTTGGGTGCTTGATAGTGGATGCACAAATCATATGACCGGAGAGAAGAATATGTTCACCTCCTTTCAACCAAATTAAACTTCATGTGAAAGGATTGTCTTTGGTGACAATAGCAAAGGAGATATCCTTGGTTTGGGTAAAATTGCTATTTCAAATGATAATTCTATTTCTAATGTTCTACTTGTGGATTCGTTGGGTTACAATTTGTTGTCCGTCTCACAACTTTGTGAGATGGGCTACAATTGTCTCTTTACGGATAAGGGTGTGGAAGTCTCTAGAAGGGCGGATTCCTCTATTGCTTTTATGGGTCAACTAAAGGGCAAGCTTTATCTAGTTGATTTTGCAACTAGTAAAGTGGGGTCCGAGACTTGTTTAGTGGCAAAATCTAGCATGGGCTGGTTATGGCATCGCTGACTAGCTCATGTTGGCATGAGGAACCTGGCCGACCTTCAAAGAGGTGGACACATCCTTGGACTAACAAATGTTTCTTTTGAGAAAGATAGAATTTGCAGTGCGTGTCAAGCCGGGAAACAAGTTGGAGCTAAATATCCCGTCAAGAATATAGTGACAACTACAAGACCACTTGAGCTTCTCCACATGGACTTATTCGGACCCAATGCTTATATAAGCATTGGAGGTAACAAATATGGTTTTGTAATTGTTAAAGATTATTCTCGTTTCACTTGGGTGTTCTTTTTGAGAGATAAAGGTGAAACCCAAGGGATCTTCAAGAAGTTTGCAAGAAGAGCTCAAAATGAGTTCGATGTGAAGATCAAAAAAGTGAGAAGTGACAACGGGACGGAGTTTAGGAACACCAACATTGAAGAGTACCTTGATGACGAAGGCATCAAGCATGAGTTTTCGGTTCCTTACACTCCTCAACAAAATGGTATTGTGGAGAGGAAGAACCGAACGCTCATTGAAGCCGCAAGAGCAATGTTGGATGAGTACAAGATCCCGGAGAAAGATTTTTGGGCGGAAGCCATGAACACGGCATGTCATGCTATCAACCGCCTATATCTTCACAAAATAAGGAAGAAAACCGCCTATGAGCTACTCACCGGTAACAAACCTAAGGTGGATTACTTTAGGGTTTTTGGATGCAAGTGTTTCATACTTAATAAGAAATCCAAAAGCTCTAAGTTTGCACCTAAGGTAGATGAAGGGTTCTTGCTTGGTTATGGTACTAACGAACATGGATACCGTGTTTTCAATAAGACCACCGGTCAAATTGAAATTGCGGTAGACGTGACTTTTGATGAAAGCGACGGCTCTTAAAAGGAGCAAGTCAATACTGAAATTGTAGGTAAAGAAGAACCATCTCATCAAGTGATAAAGAAGCTTGCAACTGGTGAAGTGAAGCCCGTTGAAGAAGATGATGATGAACCACTGCAAACCAACCATGATCCTAGCTTAAATCATGGGTCAAGCAATGCCCATGACAACACTCCAACTTCAAGAAGGGATCATGGCTTAAGAACACATGCAATTCAAGATCCAACACAAGTAGAAGAAGATAATCAAGGGAACATTCAAGATAATTAAATCATTGACTCTCCAATAAGCCAAGACAATGATAGTGATGATGATGGCCCAATCCAAAGAAGAAGTCAAGTCCCTCATCCAAGAGTGCATCATACCATTCAACGGGATCATCCCGTTGACAACATTCTTGGGAGCATTCAAAGAGAAGTTACTACAAGATCAAGATTGGCAACCTTTCATGAGCACTTCTCTTTTGTGTCACCAATAGAGCCCAAGAGAGTTGAAGAAGCACTTGAAGATGAAGATTGGATAATGGCAATGCAAGAGGAGTTGAACAACTTCACTCGGAATGAAGTCCGGTCCTTGGTGGAAAGACCTAAGCAAAATGTGATTGGAACAAAATGGATCTTCCGCAATAAGCAAGATGAGCATGGCGTGGTCACAAGAAACAAGGCACGGTTGGTGGCTCAAGGATTCATTCAAGTGGAAGGATTGGACTTTGGGGAGACATATGCACCGGTGGCAAGGCTAGAATCAATCCGGATCTTGCTAGCTTTCGCAGTTCATCATGACTTCAAGTTGTATCAAATGGATGTGAAGAGTGCATTCCTCAACGGCCCCCTATCCGAAGAAGTATACGTTGAGCAACCACCGGGTTTTGAAGATCCCAAGCATCCCGACTACGTCTACAAGCTCGACAAGGCGCTCTATGGGTTGAAACAAGCCCCTAGAGCTTGGTATGATTGTCTCAAGGACTTCCTACTCAAACAAGGGTTTGAGATTGGGAAGGCCGATCCTACTTTATTTACTCGTAAAGTCAATAATGATATTTTTGTGTGCCAAATATATGTCGATGATATTATATTTGGTAGTACTAATGTGGCTTTTTGTGAGGAGTTTAGTAGGATTATGACTCAAAGGTTTGAGATGTCCATGATGGGAGAGTTGACGTACTTCCTCGGATTTCAAATCAAGCAACTCAAGGAAGGCATGTTCATAAGTCAAACCAAGTACACCTCCTACATGTTGAAGAAGTTTGACATGAACAAAGCCAAGCCCATCAAGACACCAATGCCGACAACCGTACATCTCGACCTTGGACGAGACAGCAAGGCCGTGGATCAAAAGGTATATCGCTCCATGATTGGATCCCTGCTTTACCTTTGTGCATCTAGGCCCGATATTATGCTTAGTGTGTGCATGTGTGCAAGATTTCAAGCTAATCCTAAAGAACTAGCCATTGCTGCCCGCGCTTCGCTGCGGGTGATATGTTTGGCTGTGCACTTAGATTATGGTTCAGAGCACATGGGACGCAGCTGGTTGGTGAGGTGCAGGCGACACATCATCCATGGTTCCATTCGGGATTCCATCTAGCACGGGGCACTCCCTTTCTTCCAAAGTGAGGGTTCTTCTAATCGCCCTAGTGGTAAGGTAAAATGCCTTCAACTGTTCGGTGTGGCGGTGTTTGGCTTGCTTGAAGTCTTCAATTGCTACAGCCTCACGGCTTTCTACTCTAGCTGCCCTGTTGGGTGTGGCGGTCTTTTGATAGCACGTCAATTCACAAGACTGGCAACAATATTGGGTGGGATTACATTATAGGTGGAAAGAGTAAGAATTACAATAGTCCCCTTAAGCTGAAGGACGTCTACATGAAACGTCTAAAGCTGGGGGCTCAAGCAGCTAACTCCACTAGATCCAAAGCATTACATTACGTGGGATTACATAATAGGCGGAAATGTAAATACTACAATACGGACTTTAGGACCATATTAGCTTCATTCATAAGGGGTGATATGCCGACATAGATTATGCTTTACCATCTTCTAGGGATGGCTGAGTGAGTGGGCTTATTTCTTCTCCATGATCTGACTCCGTCTCTGAAATTACCTGCAAAGCGTCCGTTGAGGGAGGGGCGGGGGGCACTTGTACGATTGCTGCTTGGACTTTTTCCATGGATGCAACTCGGATTCCATGTAGTATGGGGCACTCCCTCTCTTCGAAAGTAAGGATCCTTCTCTTGAGGGGCAGTAGGGTTTCTCCTTCTGATGACTCCAAGGGTGGCGTGCCGGGCGGCACCGCAAAACTGACCCTCTCTCTTCCCGATGGGTGGATAGGGATTCCATCCATGATCAAGGACTCCTGCCTTTCCATAGCAATTGCCCTACGCTCGGCCCTGGTGACAAGATAAGCATCCTTCAACTCTTGGACATGCCGATCTTGGGCCTTCTTGAGTTCCTCCTTTGCGGCAGCCTCACGACTTTTCTGCTGCGGCCGTACAAAGATGCGCTGCCGCAAGCTGCTCTTCGAGCATCCTGGAGAAAAGCTCGGCCTCCTCGGCTCGACGGAGACACTTCTTTAGCTCCAGCGCCTGCCGATCATACTGCTCATCCAAAGCGAGCAGGTATGCGGTCAGGTGCGCCACAGTTGGGTCGCCTTCCTGCACCCCCTGAACTTGCAAGGCCACCATGCGAGCCTCCCACACCAGGCAATTCTTGTCTCGAGGTGGGAAGAACCGCATGGGTGTACGGGAAATGGGCTCTTCATAGATTCGACAGATGTGCCGCAGGGCCTTGCGAGCCACAGCTTGATAGGTGTCAATGAAGCGAAACCCAGTTGCAGTCACACTCTAGGCTTCCGTGGCATCGGGGAACTCCTCACTCTTTCCCATATAGACAGTGACCTCACATCGCTCAGTACCAAGCTCTACATACTCATGGCCCTGATACACGGGGCGCTCTTTCACTCCAAGCTTTTTTAGGGTGGTGTACAAAACCTTGGGAAAGCCCTCGGTAGTCAGGCAGTAGCTGCTAATCCAGTCTCGTGCCATCTTTGGTGGATAGTGGTTGCCAGGATGAAATGATCGAGAAGCTTACTCAAAAGCGAGGGCTTGGTGAGTGGGAAGTGATAAGGGCCAGGCTTGCCTTTTTAAAGGCAAAGGGCAGTGGTCATGGCCAAGTCCACTAGGCATAAAGGAAACATGAGCTTGCCCTTTTAAAGGCAAGGCCGACCATGGTATCCGAGGGCATAAAGGAACTTGTACGGATGGGGTGCAGTGGTCCGAGAAAACCGCCGAAAGTGTAGGAAAGGTGTGAGATACAATAGGCGCGAACCACGAGTGAGCGTGACACTCAAAGCCACAGCACCGCCTTATTCACAGATAGACATGTGTGACATTAAAGAAGAGGCGTGCCCTTTTAAAGGCAAAGGGCAGTGGCCATGGCCAAGTCCACTAGGCATAAAGGAAACATGAGCTTGCCCTTTTAAAGGCAAAGGCTAGTGGTCATGGCCGACCATGGTATCCGAGGGCATAAAGGAACTTGTACGGATGGGGTGCAGTGGTCCAAAAAAACCGTCGAAAGTGTAGGAAAGGCGTGAGATACAATAGGCGCGAACCACGAGTGAGGGTGACACTCAAAGCCACAGCATCGCCTTATTCACAGATAGACATGTGTGACATTAAAGAAGAGGAGTTCTCGACAAAAACGCTGAAAATGTACGAAAGGCGTGAGACCCAATAAGGGTGAACCATGAGCAGGCGCGATGAGGCTGCTGTCCGCTCCTGCACTGGCACCTACTGCACGCCGCACAGTAAGGGTGAACCATGAACATGCGCGATGAGGCTACTGTCGGCTCCTGCACTGGCACCTACTGCACACCGCACCACTGTGCACCACTATCGGCCCGTGATGATGGTACCTGTGAGCGTATTAATTTAGGCAGGTCTGCTATAAGTGTTATCAGACTATAAATGAGCGAGTAAAGCTTCGCAACCCTTTTTAAATTAAAATTTCACAACAATTTTTTTCAAAAAGTTACGGCGTTACATGCGAAGTTAAATAAGTAGCCTTATTACTATGGTTATGTATCTAGGATAGATGGCACTCTGCTGACCTAGGTCCCCTGTGGAAGAGCTGCCATATGGGTGCGTTGCTTGGCACGCGCTGGTATCGAGGTCTTTGACTAAGGTCCATTACAGGTTCATACTTTTACTCATCCTTTGAAACAAAATACTTGCTTTGGAAATAAACTGGTGTTCTAATGAGAAATCCACAAAGGACTGATGTGGTAACGCACTGAATCCATATGAGAGGCTGGTTATGATGGAAAAGAGAAGACAGAGAAAGACAAAAGAAAAGGAAATCAAGGGCTTTGTGGCATCTATACCGACGTTCTGTTCACCGTCGACCTATATTTAGTTATAGGCTCATGTTCGGTGAGAGACCGTTATGCAACTCCTTCATTTTTACCCCTGAGCTTAAATCCGACACCTCTGGGTGGCCTTAGTCATTCACTTGTCTCACGTCATGGGAGTTACGCCATTACCCTCCTCGAGCGAAATGCGGAAATCACACTGCCAAACCCATTGTTGCCGAGGTGCCTCAGCCCTAGCCCCACCTATTGCTATCGTAGCCACCTACGGTGTTTCTCTTTTCATAATAGCCTCACTGTAAATGGTCAACTCCTCGGGGAAACCCGAGCGAAATGCTGCAATCACGCTGCCAAACCCATTGCTGTCGGCGTGCCTCAGCCCTAGCCCCACCTATTGCTATCGTAGCCACCTACCGTGTTTCTCTTTTCATAATAGCCTCACTGTAAATGGTCAACTCCTCGGGGAAATCCCATCAAGCTTCTACAAAAGGGAGCCCCTCTCGGTGTTTTCCCCACACCCACCCCACAACCTTTTCAACCCTTTTCCCACCTAAGCAAAAAGCTCATGGCCTCGCAAGAATCACCATGCCCTTGCCTTCCAACCACCGATCTTCCTAGCCAGTCCATAAGGCTGACGGAGGGAGTTTGGACCACCAGCACCTGTCAGGGCGTAGAGGGATTTCCCAAGCTTCTCCATACCACTACCCAGTGGCTGGGGATCCGAGATCGCCCCCAGTATGAAGCCCGTGAGTATGAGGAGCATGGCACTGAGCGGTGTGAGGTTACCGTTTACATTGGGAAGAGTGAGAACTCTCCCTGTGTAGATGGCTGGAGCGCCACCACCGTCGGTTTTCGCTTTTCTGACACCTACCAAGCTGTAGCTCGCAAAGCCCTACGAATCCTAAGCCAGATTTATGGGGATTCCCTTGCCCGCACCCCCATGAGGTTCTTTCCGCCTACAGACCAGGATTCTCCATTCTGGAGAACCTGCATGGAGACTTTGCAAAGGCACCTCCGGCAATCAATCGACCCCACCGTGGTATCCCTGGCCATGTATCTGCTGGCCCTAGATGAGCACCATGACCAGCTGGCCTTCGAGTTGAGGAAGTGTATCGCTCGAGCCGAGGAGGCCGAGCTCCTCGCCCGGAAGCTCCATGTGAGTCTTGCCATGGCACACGCTCAAGCCGCCACCGCTGAAAGTCATGAGACCATCACTGCTGAAGCTCTGCAGGAGGTGAGAGACCGTTATGCCAGGCAGCTGAGAGATGCCCACCTCGTCACTCGAGACCAGCGGAGGACTCGTGCGCCGGATGGACAGCAGAGCCTGCATCCCGGAAGGGATACCCCTTTATCCCCTGGGGAGACGGAGGCGGGTGCCACCACCCGCCGTCGTCCCGCCACCCACTCCCGTGGAGGCCTACGAGGATGAATCTCTCCTTCCCTGCACCCAGCCCCATCCCGTCGAAGAGCCTCTGGAGAACAGCCGTGAAGCCCTCTGCCTCGATGAAGTGGATTAGTTGGCTGTGGTGATGTACTATGGTTTCGTTGTAGGTGTCCTTGCCTTCTCCAGATGTTGTACTCCTTCCGTTGTACCCCTTTCTGCTGTGCTTTCAAGCAGTGTATTTGCGTGGTTGTTGGTGAAGTTGTGTGTGATATGTTTATGTGTGATTATTAATGCTTGCTAAGCACGGAGGGTCAAGATGGCTAGGGGATGGCTATAGTTCTAGGCAGCGATAAACTTTTTAGTATAGTTTGAACCTGCGCAAAATGAGCGTTGGCACCCTCTTTTTCTGTGTGAAATGATGCCCTCAGTTGTCACTTTCACGTCCGTACCGGTCCCCCCTTTCCTTCTCCTCAGTCGCCCGCACGCCTCCCCATCACGTGAACCCTGTCCCCTCCCACTTCTTTTTCGCCGCTCCGACTCCAGTGGGGAGCGCACTAAGGCCAATGGCCGCCCCACCCCGTGACCCACGCACAATGCAACTACTCGCCTTCCCTGCTGAGCTATAAACGCGACCCCGAGTCCCTCCCTTCGCCACCCCAACTCCCCAACTCCCCAATGCATATGAAGCTTGGCTAGATCCAGAGAGAAGCTGAGCCAGAGAGAGAAGAATTGGCAGCCAGCGCTGAGAACTGAAGCCTAGCTGGTGGAATCGGATTATCGCAGACCACGGAGTACATCAGTGAAGAAGAAGATCTAATTTCTATCCCTAGAAGTTGAGTGTAACCTTAGAGTTCAGGATGATCGAATTTCCACTGATTTGTTTCTGGATCTGTTGGACATATGCCATGATCTGGATTATCATCATCCTGTTGTTCCTTCATTGTCCCCTGTTTAGCTCGGTACGTTAGATTGAGTGGTTGAGTTTGTCGAGCTGCGTCGGTGATGTAATCACCTGTTATTTCAGATCTATTCAATGTAATCGTGTTTTCATCGTTGTCTTTACCTACTCCGAATCTCAGGACGAGATTCTTTTTAAGGTGAGTAGGATGTAACACCCTCGGTGGTAGGTGTTTATTTTCCTGTCAAATCATCTCCTGAGCGTCATCGTTTTATGTTAATGCATGTGTGGCAATGTGTAGATGACCGCTGGTAACTCAGAAATGTCAATAAAGTTATTAAAAAAGTTGGTTGCGACTGGTCTTTTGAATCACTTAAGGTTTGAAATCAATTTTTATTGGGTGATATTAATATAGAACCTGTATATATCACTTAAATAAAGGTCGTGCAGACGATAATGCATCTTGTCTCTCTGGCAAGCAGCCCTTTCTCCATTTCTCTGACAATGCGTCTTATTGTAAAAATATACTTGTTCCGTAAGTACACTTGGTAAAAACATTCGCGGCAAGCAGCCCTTCTCCACACACACTGGCCAATCGCGGCAAGACCGGGAGCATTTCGAGTAATTATTAGTTATATCTTTTATATAGGAGTCCTGCTTCCAAAAGCTCGACGATGGATTGGGCCACGCCGCCCGTTAGCCCGCTTAGCGTCCGATCCAGCAAACAAGCGATTTCGACCGTCCGATCGTGGTTTTCGCGGGTCTTCTGCCCGTTAGGCCACGCAAACGGGCATCACGAATGCTCCCGAACGCACTCGATTCGCCCCACTCCGCCTCGGGCTGTTGCGCCGCTCATACTCATGCGCCGCTGCCGCCGCCTCCACCTGCGGTGCCACCTCCGTCGTCCCTGCCCCGCCCGGTGCCCGACGACGCCAGAGCCTTGCCGCGCCACCGGGTCGTTCTGCTCGCCACACGCCGCCGGAGGTCCGAAGTGCTGTGACGCGACGAAGCACGGGCTGCACGGACTGTGACGCGACCAAGCACGGGCCGCACGGATGTCCGACGGCGCTGGTCCGCCCGGGCTGCGGACAGGCCGCGGCGTAGCGACGGGGCCACGCGGATGGTCGGCAGCGGGGAGCCGCTGACAAGCTGCGCCACGGCGGCGCGAGCCTCTCTGGTGTCGCGCGAACCACCCGAGGCCCCCTCAATCAGTTCGCTTGACGCCGAGGCCACCGCCGGCGTGGTCAGCCTTGGACAGTAGCTGCAAGCTCTGGCGGCAGCTCTCGTTATCCTCAGCATAAGACTCTTTCACGCACACCAACAGCCAGCAGGCAACGACTGGAGGAGAGCTCCGGAAGCAGCAAGCTCCATGGTACTTGCACTGAATCTGATGCATCGACAATGAGAGCTCCAATTCCAGCTCCAGGTCCGTCCCATGCTTGCTCCCTCTATCCTCTCCCCAGTGCTGCTGGTGTCCGTCTCCTTGTCCTTTCACAGTTCCCTTCCTAGCCTGCCTTTTGCCTCCCAGCCGTTCGATGAAATGCCTCAGGATCCTTGTTTCATAATTTTGTTGAAAAAAAGTAACAATACTTACTACAGATTCTTATTCTGAAGTTTCAGGCTTGAGTAAAATTTGTCTAAAACCAAATTAGCTCTTTCCAATTGATTGCTTCAAGGATAAATTTTTGTATTAACACATAAGTGATGACGATGACACAAGTCCACTATATGTTACAGCTACGAGATAGCTGTTGGATTACAATATAAATAAATTATATTATGCTTACATATAAGCATTTGAACCACATAATCATATAGGGAAAGAAATTCGGACACTGTGATTGCGTCATACAAGAAATGCTGAAATTTTCAGGGCTATACAGGGAATTTTCTCCTTAATAGTACCAGTGATTTCTAGATTATACACCCAGGGATATCTTCAGTTCTTCACTAAAGTTGAGCAGGACCTCCTTTGTGGCTGTTGCACTGAAAATAGAAGGTTGAACAAATAGTCACTCTCAAAAAAAAAAACCTTTACATAACTTATCATATTTTGTATTATTCTTGCAGCTAAAACCATTTTCACTTCACTTCCGATTTAGATTTGCATATTGGAGTACAAGCTTAGCCAAAACGTGCTTATTTTCAATCTAAGAATTTTTTTCCTGCAAATAGAGTGTTGTTGTCTCCAGATGACAGTACCTACATATACAATATACTTTATCATGTCGATTCATATTAGTAGTATGACTTCAGCAAACCAAATAAATAGGGATCCTCCAAATTAATTCATTCGGACTCAGTATTAAAGGGCATATAAAAAATTCACAGTTGCCATAAAGCTTTGAAATTGCTTCATTGACGCAGGTACTTAGATATATCATCTTCAGTAAATAGATCATAGGTACTTCATTGCGACTGCTGAGCTGCTGCCTGTGTGAAATGAACCCTGCCTTTTCTACACGAGGGCAGAGGGATAACTATTTATTTGCAGCATAGGGATAACTATTTATTTGCAATAAGAAAATTACAAAGCCAAGGGATGCTTTCCTCTCTGCACTGCCTCAAGCGTTGAGGAATCCTTTTCTGTTCTACAGAGATAATGCAGGTGTGATGTTCTGCCCTTTTCAACTGTCTAAAGATGGGGTTGGAATCCAATTGACGACCAATCATCTCGGTAATTCTATCACTGGCAACATGTCGTACTTAATAAAACAGATAAAATGAATGTAATTGTTGGGTACTGACTTTCATTTTATCAGGACACTTTCTGCTTACCAATCTGCTTCTATGAAAGCCATTGTGAAGTCTTCTGGTATCGAGGGTCGCATTGTGAACTTATCATCTGTTGCCGACATCTACACATATCCAAAGGGAATTGGCTTTGATAAACTGGACCATGAGAAAATGTATGTGTATTTATGCTCCTTTGTATGAATTAACTGTTGATGCAACTGCAATTAATGACCTCTCATTGGCAGATACCATGACAAATGGCTTATGGACAGTCTAAGCACACATTTCGAAGATGCCAAAAATCTATTGGTAGATACCACTCGGAGCGGCAGCTCCCCATGAGGCCATGACCACTTCGATCTCCACCTCTTTCCGTAGCCATGGAATGAGGCACAGATAAGTTTATAACCGGAAGAAGCAAATAGATGGATTGGACTTGACACCCTGACACCTAATTTTGATTGGAGCTAACTCAAGAGTGGGTGGCTGTAACATAGCAACAGCCATCTACCACCAATAATGAAACTACAAATACAAGGGATGGTCCCTCCTAAAACAATCGTTGACTGCCTACGTAGACAAAACAATCATACTTTTCGTTGTCCCCAGGATGGTCATTATTTAGGGCAGTTGCCTCAACACCGTCGGTCGTACCAACACCATGTAGACGGATCCAGCGGGCAGAGGCGGGGGCCGCCGCCGCCTGCTGTCGGGCCGGCACTTGCCGCCGCCGCCGCCCGGGCTGCCGCTGCCGCCGCGAGAGCCTGCGGCTCCACTGCTCCAGTGGCTGTAGGAGGGGCTCGAGCCCCGCCAGCCCCACGGCTACATCCGTCACCGATACCCGGCATGGCCGCCATCAGAGGTGGTTCTGACAGCAGTGTTGGTACTGCACGACACAAGAGCGGCGCGAGGAAGGCAGCACACCATCGGCTGTAGTCTGTAGCGATCGCCTTGATGGTGCCTACGGTGAGGTGGATGCGGAGATGCTCAGGAATGGCAGGACGCTTGACGGCCGGGAAGTTGAACTTGCGTTGTCCTGGGAGGCGCTCACCATAGAAACAGAACATGGCGGCATCATAGGCAAGCGCCGCCTCAAGATCATGTTGAAACCTGCCAATCCACAGCTTCAACCGAGTGCGTGGGATGCGGATCTCCATTGCCCACCCACCCCAAGACCGCTGTCGCACGCCCGTCCAGCCTAGGGCCTTGCGTGGGCGACGGCGAGCGGCCATTGTGGGCATCGTAGCCAGAGGCCCGCCGCGGCACGGCTGGGAACGGCTCCTCCCTGCTGATGCCATAGTCCTGGTTGCCACGCTTACTGCGGGCATAGCTCATCACCTGCAGCGTGGAGGAAACCTCAGGGAGGGCAGAGTAGTGGTGCTAGGTGAAGATGAATGGCATAGAGGGTGTGTTTTTAAATGCGTGGGCAGAGGTAGGCTGGTTTGCTGGTACACAGGTCAATTAGCGAAGCATAGACGTAAAAACAATGGAGGCGACAATATGTCGATACTTTGCAAAGGAGTTGTGCCTAAACCTACTTTGTGTGCTTATGGTAGACTGATTTACTTGGTGGCGGAGCGTAGGTCTTTTGGTTTTTTTCCTTGGCCCCACGCTTGTTACCTGCTGGACATTCGGACCTACACCCCTCTTCTCACAGTGGTATGGAGCACACAGGGCAAGCAAGGAACTGTAAAAAGTTCAAAATTGTGTGTGTCCTATCTTTGTTACACGTTGCCATCAATTTAGTTTGTTTCCTTTCTTCTGTCTTTTAACATCTGATTAGTCCCCACAGAAATGAACCGCCACTGGCCAGGCTCGAATACTGCCTAACATGTTAACAGATAGTAAAGCTGGATTAGGAAACGCTAATATGATCCAATATGGAATACATGGCATCAGAAAACGCGCACCACATATATTTATTACAAGGTGGTGAATAGGAACACTCACCGGTACATAGGTGAGAACACACACAAGCAAAAATACACAGAAACCTACATAGGAACATACATGATAGAGTAGCATAGGAGCCTAGCATTTGTAAATAGGCTACTTGGAGAACATGACCATAGCTGAACCTACGAAGCCCTCATTGGCTTCCAGTTTGCACATGCTTTGGTATCAAGCAATGTTTTATTTCTTTGGATGGTACATACTATCATGGCATATATGATACAACGGCCTCGAGGAAACCGCTGCACGTAGTAGCTCGCACTTCTTAGAGGCCTTTGGTGATTGGGTCCCCGGGCGGGGATTGCATAAATATAGATTAGTGAGCCATCTAGACCAACTCGAGAATAGTGGTGGGAACTAACACAAAGCATGCATACCGTAAAGATTCCCAGTAGGGTTGTATGCAGGGATGCTCTCCATCACAAGGCTGAATAGTTGTTCAACAAATTTGGACAAATCGTGGGTCTACTCCAAAGAATCGGAGGCAGCCTGTGCTCCAATGGACGTAAGAGGAGCAGCTAACGAAAGGACATCACCATAGCTCGAACAGATGGAGCCAAGGCGGTCCAAAAGGTTTTTATGAGACTTCAATAGCCCCTCCATCTCTACGTGCAACGTATCATAGCTGGTCTGAACAAGCTCGGACCAGGTCTTCATGTGGTTCATTTGCTTATATGTTTCCACGAAGACAGGATAGGTCAGATCATGGATGCAAATATTCTTCCTTGCTATAAAGTAGAATATTGCTTGCTCAGAAACACTTTCCTGTGCCTCATTCTCGGTCATGAAAGGAGCACTGTTAAAGGTCTGAACCTCCGGCATGCCCTTCTTGTCCGATGTGGAACGAATCTCAATGCCGAGCCAAGCCATCGTTTTTTACGGCTATCCACCTTCACTGCTCCCTCAGTGCGAATAACTCCGCCTAGCTTAGGAAGGATCTGTCTCAGCATGCTTTTGCGTGATATGTGAATTACAATCGGGTCCTACACCAAAGTAACGCAAATAAGAAGTCTCATAATATGGTTTAGATGGCCTCAGGGAATAGCATCATGCAATATGGTTTAGATGGCCCCAGGGAATAACATCATGCCTGATTCCAAGGCAATTAAATAAAGTAATACCTGCGGCGGTAACACCTGCGGCATGGGGACATGGGCACGCAAACCATCCGATGGAACTGGCGGCAGGGCGACAAGCGCATCCGAAAAAGGATTCGATGGAAGTGGCGGCAGGGGGGCTATGGCATCCAACCCGTCGAATTGAAGCGGCGGCGCTGGTTCCTCCATGACGCTCTTACCCTTATCGATGTTGTTGCTGACACCCTTAGCGTTTTCCATGATCCTGATAGATGAGCTGCAACTTATTCTCTAAGATAGATAGCATACTCTGGTGCACACATAGCAACATAGCTTTAGACCTAAAATGAAAGCAAATATAGTTACGGCAACATGTTTACTTTCTTACTACCGATTCACGGCAACGCATCAGTAACAATGGTATCTGGTCTATACAAGAATCTACAGTACACATGCGAAGCTCCTAAAACATGGAAAAATGAGATAAAGGTGCTAAAAATATCTTTAATACTTTGACTATGGATGGTGGTGTAACCAATTTATTGGAACATCGCCTGGTACGTGGCTCGTGAGTGCTGTTTCCCTACCCTTATCAGGAACCAATCGCAAGAAATTTGGAAGGCTGAATTACCTATCGCTGGCCAATGCCTACTTGTAGTACGTCGATGCAGCTCTAGACTCCTATATAAATAGACAGAAGACTGCGCAGCTGAAGCATGTGCCGGCGGAGAATGCATGCATGGGCAAGCGGGCTACATGCACGACAAGGATGAGGCGCTTGAAGTACTCCCTCCGTCGTAACAAGGATGTCGTTCTCGCTTCCCGAGAAATGATTGCCGGCAATTTTTAAAAATAGTAAATGACATCAATTAGTATCATAATTAGTATTGTTGAGAAGATCTTTAGATCTAGTTTTTTAACAAAATTATTTGGAGATATAAATATTGTATATATTTTCTACAAATCGAGTCAAACTTGTGGCACAAACGCCCAAAACGTCATCTATTTTGGGACGGAGGGAGTATCTGCCTTCTTTGAGATGCACTTGGGGGGCACCACCAAGCTAGCAGCTGCTATAGTATCAATGTGTATGTGTGCATCGGTACGAACACGCAAGGCCCATGGTCATGTGACCTAAGTGGGTGCATGCATGCACACGAGCTGCCCATGGTCATGTCTATGTCGACCTGGTGCATGCATGCACACGACCTGAACTTATGCCCACTTGCATGGTCACATGACCGCTCTTCTAGGAGTGGTCCCATAGGCTTTTAGGAGGCTACAGATAAATATGCTGACTACATGTATGTATCCACATGACAAAACATGAAGGTGTCCTGTATATTTGACCGTGGAGAGTGTGGCCAACAATTGGTTGATCACTTAGGCACGCCACCTTCTCCTTGATCGGGGAGAGCAGCCCTATGTCCCTGACTATATGCATCTATCCATACCATGACAAAACATAAATAGGTCCTCTATGTTTCACCCTTTAGCCTGTGTCCAGGAACTGGTTGACCAAATTGGCACGTTACCTGATCCTTGGTCTAGGAGCCATATATCCCATCAATCCTGTGTCCAGCAACTGGTTTACCAAATCGGCACACCACCTGATCCTCGATCTAGGAGCCCTATATCCCATCAATCCTTTCTATCTATTCTGGAGGAGTAAAAAAAGACCTCTTTCAATGAACTGCGCCAAGAAGTGACATCCTTTCTACGCAGAACAATCACTCTTTTACCATGCACACCTCTACATGCAGAGTTCTACCATGCACCTTTACATGCTTGGCATGGTCTCCTTTACTCTCTGTGCCAAATTATAAGTCATTCCAATAATCACTTACGCACGCCACCTCCTCCTTGATCGGGGAGAGCAGCCCTATGTCCCTGACTATATGCATGTATCCACACCATGACAAAACATAAATAGTTCGTCTATGTTTCACCCTTTAGCCTATGTCCAGGAACTGGTTGACCAAATTGGCACGCCACTTGATCCTTGGTCTGGGAGCCCTATATCCCATCAATCCTTTCTCTCTATTGCTGGACGAGTAAAAAAAAGCAATCACTCCTTTACCATGCACACCTTTACATGCAGAGTTCTACCATACACACCTTTACATGCTTGGCATGGTCTTCTTTACTCTCTCTATGCGAAATTATAAGTCATTCCAACAATCACTTAGGCACGCCACCTCCTCCTTGATTGGGGAGAGCAGCCCCATGTCCCTGACTATATGCATCTATCCACACCATGACAAAACATAAATAGTTCCTCTATGTTCCACCATTTAGCCTGTGTCTAGGAACTGGTTGACCAAATTGGCACGCCACCTGATCCTTGGTCTAGGAGCCCTATATCCCATCAATCCTTTTTGTCTATTGCTGGAGGAGTAAAAAAAGACCTCTTTCAATGAACTATGCCAACAAATGACATTTTTTACCATGCACACCTTTACATGCAGAGTTCTACCATGCACATCTTTACATGCAGAGCTCTGGCATGCTCTCCTTTACTCCCTCCGTTCCAAATTATAAGGGATTCCAACAATTTCAGAGAGTGGAAGACCCCAAAGTTTAGGGAGGAACACACAGATTTATGGTATTAAGTAGGTATACACTATGAAGTTATAACTAATGGAGAATCTAATTGTACCTAACTGGTATAAAAATGTTATTCTATTATTATATAGATTTTGTCAAACTTAAAAACTGTCACTCTTCAAGATTCATAGAATGATTTATAAATTAGGACGGAGGGAGCACATGCAAATCATCAATGTCTGCTGTATTGCTTTGGACGCAAAAAAATTTACCATGGTTTCTAAGAACGCACAGACCATTTCATGTGTTCCATGAGCTATCTCAAAGGCAGAATAGCATATGCAACCTCCTCGGTCTGTAAAAATTGGTCTATCCCGCTTTGTTTTCTAGCCAATTGAATTCATGCTCACAGCTTTTGTTAAGGGAAAAAAAAACATGTTCAGAGCTGTTTTCTGTAAGTCGTACGAAGTTGATCATTTCAGTTAGGTACTGTGAGAGGTTGAGAACCATTCCTCTGTTAATCTACTAAAAGGAGGAACAAATGGTTCCATGTAGGGGTTCCAGTAATACACGGGCAACCATGCATTAGGTCACTGACTTATATCCGTAAGTATACCATCAGCTGCTCGTGTGCATGCAGGACTCTACTACTATAAATGGTACACATTTACAACACATTTAATGCCTTCCATGAGCCGGGCACATTTATGAGCCATCAGAACCTATCTAGTATTATTCTCTCCATTTCAGAAACCAAATATAATTATGGGAAGCACATCGGTCGAACTATATCATCTTTGACAAGTTTGTAATAAAAATATTAACATTTATTCTTTGAAAATAAATTTATTAGGAAAATATATTTTGCAACTAATCGGACCGTACTTTTTTTGTCTGACGAATGTTAATATTTTTTATATAATTTGAGTCCAAGGTTACAATGTTTGGCTCCTCGGAAGGTGAGAATTGTATGTTTTTTTGGAACGGACCGTGTACCATTGCCATTCAATGCAAGTGTGACCCATCCAAAGGAACCCAACTCCATTAAATAGCCATTGTAGGCACCGCAGTGTTGCACCCTGCAGACACCATCCTAGAGTCCAGTCCCTCTGCTAAGTGCTGGGCGCATGGCAGCGTTGCTGGCCATCCGGTCTTGGCATCCATGCCCGCTGCATCACAAAAGCTGTAACTACATATGCCTAGACTGCCAAGGACCACACCGAGAAGCCTTGTGCCTAGATTGCCGAGTAGATCATGTATCCCACCGTACTATACAGGTTGTACACTTCGCCTTGTATAGGCAACAGTGAGTTACCCAGTGCGCTTACCCCTAAGCAGTTCACGTCTGATTGAGTAACCACCCAACCCCTATGCAGGTGATGAAGAAATCTAAGAGAGGCGTGGTACGCGTACAGGATGTGTCCAGCGTGATCGATGTTTCTGAGGTGCAACACTATATTTGCAACGGGTTTCAGGTGGTCCACCTCAACAAATGGTCTGGTAATGTAGCCTCTCTGCGTAGGTCCAAGACCAAGCGTAAGTACCGCATCAACAGGTCTGCATGTGCTACGTGTAAACAGAGACTAAAGATTCCATATAGGTTTTGCTCCATCGAGTGTAGAGTACGTAGTTTAATGGCTTTTCTTTTCATAAAGCACCTAAGGGTCTTAAATCCGGTAATTATTTGTTGGAATCATTGCTATGCAGCAAGCGACCGCATCTATCACGGCACACGACGCGGCGTCTCCGAAGCGCCCATTTGAAGTGGAGGATGCCGCTCAATCTACCTGCTCACTCAATAGGGTGGCAGCGGTGCCGAGGACTTCACGGAAGAGGCGCCCGATACGAGCGCCATTCTATTGAGACATACGCATGGCGGGAGTAGTGGACACGAGGGACGGCACGGAGGACATACTGTGTACTGTATCTACCTATATGGATTCATGTCTACCATGTTTGTAATATACGCCGCTAGGCCATTGCATGAGGGACGGCCTGTGCACGTGCACCCCTGGGGGTTGATGTCTATCATGTTTGTAACTAGGTAAATGCCTGTGCGTTGCAACGGGAATACATAATACCACGATAATGTACATATAATTATCTGTTATATTTGTTACTTAAAATAGATACTAAATAGATAATGCAATTGTTTGAAACATCAATATTACATAAGTCTTAAAAAAGATAATTAAAATATAACTCTAAATTTTGATGCCATCAATAACATATCAGCAAGCCATACACTATTTCTCTCCCATTTTTTCGGAAACTTTCTCTATTACCTCTGCACGAATACGTTAAATGTCAATAATAAAGGATATAAATATAAAAAATATTACACATAAGACATTACTTTTTTATAGAGTTAGGACCTCTTTATATACAAATATTCTTTGTAAATATATCATTTATCGGTTTCGTTTTCTCCTCCTTCCCTTTCTCTTTCCCATTGGTCACGACCTTATCAGCAGGTGGCACGGCCAGGATCCTAATGTTTTTTTAATTTAGGATCCTAATGTTTGATTTTGCCGTGCGTTTTTATGTGTGTGTCTGTTGGCAGCACGCCCGAGGGCAGCACGTTTGTACGTCCGACGGTGGTGCGTTCGTGATTGATGAAGCGCAAAGACGTCGCACAGGGTGGCACTTCCAGCGTCGAGCGGCGCATGCGTGAATAACGGTGGGGCGGTGAGGGGCGCGGAGGAGGGATCACGGGCACAGCATGGAAGTGAGCGCGGCAAGTGTCGCACAGCGGCGGGCGGGCAAGCGCCAAACGCCGCAAGCAGGGGAGGCAGCGGCGCAGCACGGGCAGGAAGGCAGCGGCGCCGCACTGGCAAGAAGAGCAGGGCAGCGACCAGCAGGCAGCGCCCGCGCACTGGTAGCAAGAGCAGCACAGCGGAGGGCGTGCGGGCGTGGCGTGGTTTGCCTTGCGTGCCGGGCGCGGCCAGGGCGGGCTTTTGCAGTTCGTGAAGGATGGCAGTGTCGGGTCATATCATCCTGTTATGTGCACTCCGCGGCGGCGCATGCGTGAGTGCCGTGAGGAGGGGTTGCACATTTTTTTGAGTGATTTTTGGACTCCGGTTCTGGATGGTGGTCGTCAGATAACGCTGCCAACGGACTGGATATCTCCTCTCATAGGTCATCGTGGCTACAAGACACTTAACTACTACAGGCGCAGCTGTGCATGTTGCTTGCTGCTTTGCTGGTTTTCTGAAGGATGTGGTGCATGCAGTCGCTGCTTTGCAGGTTCGGGTGTGGCTGCCCTATCAAATCACCTAGTCCCTATCCTGTGCTTTATTCTTATTGTTTTCGCTTTCTAAGAAAAAAAATTATTAATAATTTTTATAATTAATAAATATCATTAATTAGTACCATACAAATTAGTATCATAATTAGTATGATTCGAAAGTTTTTTGAATTTTTTAATAAATTTGAAGATATAAATATTGTGCATATTTTCTATAAAATAAGTTAAGCTTGTGGCCTACACACTTAAAAACGACTAATTCAAGGACGCAGGGAGTGAGTATATCCATTCTTTTAGCACTAGCAGATTACATGGTATTGTATCATATTTTACTATTTTTGTTTGGGGTAAGTTATTCATAAATGAGAATGGTCAAAATTACTTGAACTGTTATTTGTTCTTTGCTTGGTTTATTTTTCTGATTTTCTATATGTTTTGTTTGGACTTTGGTTCCTCTTTGAAATTTTCCAATTTCACTTCTATAGAAATAATCTGACTTTTTTGGTTTTTTTATTTTCTATATGCTCTATTTGGTTCTCCTTTGATATTTTTAAAATTTGACTTACATAGAAATAATCTAGCTAATTTTTTGTGTTATTTGGATTTTTTTTTTTATCTATTTTGATCTAAATCCAAGGGTCATGAAAATCAAGTGTTGCATGGAGAAGAATCACTCGAATTTGTATTTTTTGCTAATTGGGCGGGTAGAGTCAATCCAGGATGCACGTTATTGTCCGAAAGCCAAAGCCGTCCAGGATGCACATTATTGTCCAAAAGGCAAAGCGGAGGCCTCTGTCACAGATGAGGCAAGGCCTCGGTCAGAGCTCTCAGAGCACAGCAACAAATACAGGAGAGGAAACATAGTATTGTCCAAGAGATTCTCGTAGGGAGCATGTAGCGTGACAGCGGTAGCTGCACAGCTGAAGCGACTGTGGCGGAGCCAGAAACTTTGTACAGGGGGGCCAGCCGAAGAGATTGCCATAAGCGCAGTGACGGAGCGTGCCTTGAAGGTTGGTGGGGTTGGGGGGGGTGGAATTCCATTAAAGTACAATAAAAGTTGTTGTTTCAGTGCTATGTAAAGTTAAAATGAACAACTAACAAAATAATTGTTTCAAAATAGAATTGGCAAGTAATTACGGGTGAGAAGATTTACATGCTTGTCATCGATATGGCAAGCAACGGCCATTTAGCAGATCAGTGCCTCGAGCAAGTACATGCAAGACAGTATGGTTGCATGAGGCCTGCTACTACTGCTATGTGCCGTGCAGCCATGTATAAAAGGAAAAAAAACAAAAAAGAAGTACTACTATAGCATCCGTTTGATATTTGTTGATGATCTCTAAAATTGTTTCACATGTGCTGGATCAAAGAACTATAAAAATCAACCTTATATGAAACTACTCCATATGAGTGAGCAAGTGCTTGAATGCTGATGACTGCAGCATGCATGCATGCGCTGCATGCCTGTGCCCGCAAGCTCTCCCCGGCCGCATGCTGCTGCTGGCCGCGGGTGCCTGCGCCCGGCACTGCTGCCGCATGCTGCTGCTATCCTGCCGGCCTGCATGCCGTTCATGCATGCGATCGATGCTCTAGGCGTCCGCACCAGACAGACACCAGAGAGAGAGAGAGAGAGAGAGAGAGAGAGAGAGAGAGAGATGCGTTGTTGCGTTCGTTGCATCTATACTAATCGAATTAAGCAGCGTGTCGACAGCAACTGATCATGGATGAATCGATGCCGGATGCCCCCGTTTAATTTGTGCCTAATTATGGCGCCGAGAGATAATGCATGCATGCAAGCAACCCGTCTAGCCTGTCAGCTAGCTAGTTTTGGCTGCCTTGCGGGCGGTTGCAGTCTTGCAGACGGCATGCACTCCAGGCCATGGCCATGCATCATCCCGTCCCGTTCTCTGTACCTGCCACTGCCACTGCCACTGCATGCCAGCAGGGCCGTCGATTAGCATGTGCAAGATGGGCACATGTTCAAGGCCTCCAAATTTAAAGGGCTTCTAAATTTTACAATAAATACTAATTAATAGTAGCTAATCTTTTAAATAGAAAAAAAATAAAATATAACATATCTTGTAAGTTATGATTTCTAGTTTGTTAGGCCATGTTCACTTGTCTGGTTGGCAACTTAGCTTCTCTGATCTGTTTATTTTTTCTTACCATTTTACTTTCCCGTGTCACATATACTGCTATGCTAGCTGTTAGAGTGCTAGTTTATTATTTGAGTACTATTTTTTTACTCTTTTAGTATTAAAATTGATTTGCTCTTAGTAGTGTAAGACATGTGTAATTTTAAAGCTTTATAATTAAGTGAAAGTATGTTTTGATTTTATCAAATTTTAAGGCCCCATCATATATTTTGTTCAGGGGCCTTCAAATTCTAGAGACGGCTCTGATGCCAGTGCTGTTCGTTCCTTCGCTGTTGCTGCTATGGCCATGGAGCGCACGGAGGGAAGGGGGGGCCATGGCCCTCTATGGCCCCAACGTGGCTCCGCCAGTGGAAGTGAGGAGGGGAGATCGCGCCGGGTAGACCTGGAGTGGTGTGCTTTGGTGCTGTCGGTAGATGTTGACTATCCATATGTTTTAGTTGTAGAGATATACGCCGCAACCTAGATCGAGTGTTTGGTAGCCACTGGTCCTCTTTATTGCAGGTGTGACCTATGCACGTGCAATGCTACTATGGCATTCATATGCTCAGTCTTTTACTATGTACTCCCTCCGTCCCTAAATAACTGTCGCTTCGCTTCCCGAGAAGCAAATACCGGCAATTTTAATAAATAGTACATATCATCGATTAGTATCATAATTAGTATCATCGGAAAGATCTTTGGATCTAGTTTTTTAATAAAATTATTTGAAGATATAAATATTGAGCGTATTTTCTATAAATCAAGTCAAACTTGTGGCATGCACCCCACGGCGATACTTAAAAAGGGACAGAGAGAGTACATTAGACGATGTGTGCACAAGGCCTATTTTCGTATCTATATACTCGCCCCGTTGCTAAAAGAATACAAATCTGAAAGAGGAAAATAAATTCAAGGTTGTGCAGAGACGAACATGAGACCCTACAACAACTGGGAAGACTGAGCGATTTTTCAGGGCCCTATCACTCGCCGGCCTCTTGACCATGGATCTGGTGGGATCAACGGACGTCGAAACGCCTGTGTCAGGGTTGGTCATCCCGGGCCCGCTACATGCGGCCAGTTCTATGTTCAATTAACGCAAACCAGTGCAAAGCGCGCTCCCGCGCGCCGTACAGTAGCAAATGGGTGCACAGGGGCTAATCCTTGTGAAAGGATCGCATATATATTTAAGATATCACAAAAGATCAGTATGTCGTTGGCTGCTAGGTGTATAATTATACAGACAGTAGGTGGATAAAAACATGCAACAAAAGAGACCGTGCACCAAGAAGGTCCTGTCTCGGTATGATTGGTGCCCTGTTTCTTCATGGTGGTGCTACTCGCTGTTCTTTATTGGTGTCCAGCGGGTGGGTCCTGTTATTGGAGACTCTAAGTCTAAATAGCTTGTTACGTAGTGTACCTGGAGGTTAAACATGCATAAGGCTATGATAGTAGAATTGCATTTGTATATTTTTGATCTGAAGGCAGTGCATGTTGTACCTTTGAGTTGATGAACTGCTGGAGCAGGTGTTTCATGCTGTTCCGATAGGTTTCCAGGTGTTGTATGAATTGGTCGATCTTGGTACCGATCTCTGTGGTATTTGCAGTGTGAGGTGCTATCATGTTGAGGTGGTCTTGGATACAAAGGAAGGATTCGTAGATTTGCTCCATGTATTCTGTCATTGCTGATACAATTGTGTGCAAGACATTCATGTTTGTGTTGCACCTGTTGATTGCTGATGTCAGATTTGCTAGCATTGGGAAGTTGAGGTCCACTATTTTATATCCAAGTATGTTGGAGATGTATCTGAGTGAGTACATTATAATCACCATCTGTATGCTTGCCGGGCTTCGTAAAGGTATTTCATTGAACTTGCGAATGATTTTGCCAACAGACATGTATCCTTCGAATTTGTTATCTGCTGTTTCCGATGTTGTGATGGTTGCTTCTTGACCGTAGATAGCCTTTGTTACTGCTGAGTGAATTGTTTGCAGGCGTGAAATATAGGTTCCTGGTATTGGCACCTGAATTTGTATAAGCAAAAGAAGTGGACAATTAGCAGTGTTTGCTGTACTGTTAGGTGGCAGAATGATATAGAAGGGTTGTTTATGTTACCTCAAAAACAGTGGGTATTCTGTGATAGGCATCAAGATTGAGGATGCTAGTTGGGTGATGTTCAAGTTCTTCTGTTGTCTGGGCTAGCTCTGTGAATTGTGTGGCTGCATATGCGATGATTCCATGTAGGTGATCCATGAAGCTTGGTAAGCGTTCATCCGTTGGAATCGCTGCGATTGTGTTCTGGAGATGTTTTGCAGCTGTACTCAGTTCTGAGTATATTTCATAGAGCATGGTCTTCATTTCCATAGCTATCTGGGTGGATGCAGTGTAAAGAGCGTGTCTGTTGTAGTAGAAATCTTTTAGGCTGGTGATCATTATGTAGCTAAAGTCTGGAGCTTTTAATTCATAGTTGAGTGGAAGCATTGATGCATATGTGTCTTTCAAGATGCAAGGACCTGAGTAAGTATGAGATTAATATGAGTTACAAAATGGTAGCTTGTTTATGTTTGTGCTATAAGTGTTCGTACCTGGATTGATGGTTGGCTGTGAGATCACCGGCAATATTTTCAGAGGATCTATGTTGATTGCACATGTCTGAGATTTGTCATCTGCAAATGTTATTTTATTGATATGTATGAGTATGGAGAAATAAAATTTGAACACGTGAGGGCTGTAGTATGTGAACATAAAAGTTAGATTGATGAAAACTACGTACCATTTATCCATGGAAGTTGACCCAATTGGTGTTCTCTTGACCAAGGCACAAGGTCCAGCGTCAAATGTTCTGTTTCTAAAGGTGAGTGAGATAATATTTGTCTCTGGCTATGTAGGTTGTTTGTATAGATGATGAAGCTTGGCTTGCTGTATGAGATATCATCTGAACTGATGTGGTGTGCTAAAGAGTGGGAGATCTCAGCTACGATTTGACCAATTGGAGGATATCGTGTTGTTGGCATTCTGGGTCGCCCAATGACGCTGTATTGTCGACCCATCTCTGCAATTATTATTTGAAGACATGAGTGGGTAATGTGAAGTCTATATAAATGGTGGTGGATGTTTTTACTGCTTGAGGTGAACTGTGGAAGCTATTTATGTATAGTATTTGTGAGAAGTGAATAATGTTGCAGTAGAAAGAGTACCTAGGAGATTATGAACCATTTGATCTGTGCTTGGTGGGCAAGATGAATCCTGCATTGGAAAATAGTAGTAACTGTGTTAACGCAAGGTAAGGAGGTTGAGGGTAAAAAGTAATATATTAATCCATTCTATCTGCTTCATTGACTCGCTTCATTCTCATGCATGCCGATTCTATCTGCTTCATCGACCACAGCCAACTATCTGCTTCATCGACCTCTATAGTTTCAGATAGTGGCTACATGCATGCCGATTCTATCTGCTTCATTGACTCGCTTTTGCCTACCGATGCCATGCAAAGATGCTAGCTTCATTGGACGCATCCACCTGCAATTCCAATAACTTGAGCCTACCAATGCGATACATGAAAGGACGCGTTGTCAGACACTACTTCATCTGGGCCGTGGAATTTCTATCGAAGGCACAAATTAAATGAAGGATACGTGGACACCTTCAGTACAGTGAGTAACTATTTGTTCAGTATATGAACAATGCAATGACAGCTGATGGTAGCTCTGTGACAATGATAACAGATATAGTTTATGAGCCACAGCAGGATTAATTGAATGATAACACTGAAGTTTATGTCGTGGCAAAGCAAATAGGGTAACCCAAGAATTAAGATCCTGGGTGCTGTAATAAACTCATGAATCCCTGGATTGTAATCTCCTAACTGATAGAGTTTTAAGTACTGAAATAATATATTAATTGTATCGAAACCTAGTAACAGTTCATTGGTACAACCAACTAATTATGGCACATTGTGGCCTAGAAATTTTGTAATATATTTATATTTAATAGGTAACATTCCAAGATACATGGCTACCATCTTTGTTTGCAATGAAAGGCATCAAGAGTGAAAACACACCAGAGTATGAAAGTGACGTAAAATGAGATTCGCCAAATTTGCTGTTATTTATGGACCTGGGAGTTTCGCAGGGCACATAGTATGTAACGAAATAGACATTTTTTGTTTCTAGTAACCAATACTCAAATTGAAGGAAGCTCTATCAAATTAAAACCACAGATTCCGAAACTTTGCACAGATGATGCGCATTGAATAAGTGAGGCACTAACAAAAATTCATGTCGGTATTCCAGCTGTATGTTAGGAAATCTCAGTTCCTGTGTGAAGGCGAAATTTTTTTCCCTTAGAAGGGTAGTGACACGATAGCTGAGAAAGAGGGGTGCGTGGAGCAGTGGAGGGGATAAGATTGGTTGGATCGCACGTATGCTTACCGATGTTGTGCCGTCGGCTACTGATGGCGAGGTTCTGGTCGCCGGGCTGTTGGTCGGTGCGTTGGCGGCCACTGCGCTGTCCACCGGCATGCTGCAGACCGCCACGCCGCACGGCGGCCTGTGGGTCGCTGCACCCAGAGGGAAGGAGGCAGAGGAGGGAGAGGGTCAGGTGAGGGCAGCGCCCGGGGACGCCGTCGTGGTGCTGCTGGGCGCGTTGCCGGCCGGCAGGGCGGCGGCCGGCTGCTGGGGGCGTTGCTGGCCGGCAGGGCGACGGCCGGGCTGCAGGTCGCCGTATCCTACGGGCGGCGTTGGGATCACCGTACCGAGAGGAATGAGGGAGAAGTGCGGGTGGGAGCGGTGGTCAGAGCAGGTTCAGGGAGGGCGTGTTCCAGGGGAACGAGATCCTCTAACATAGTGCAATCTATGTTGGAGGGACGTATTCCATTCCTCAGCTAACCAACGTAAGGATACTTTTCAGTATCACGCGAGCTCGCCTGGGGCACCGCCACTACTGCCCGGTCTACAGGTAACTGGGCCCTTCACTTCCTTCGTCTCTAGGACACCGAGGATCCTGAACATTGCTGGTAAATTTGTAAACTCTATAAGTTCCAGACCATGGTGTTGGTGATTATTTTGGTAATCTTATCTAACATGTTCGCTCATAATCGTAACAAACATGATATGAGTCAACATTTTTTAATATCCTCACAAATTTTAATCGGTAAACAAATTTGGAGGTCCATTAGATGACCAGCTAATCAGCACAGCCACCATTTTAATTGGTACACAAATTTGGAGATCATTGCGATGCTCTGATCTGAAACTGGAATTGGTATATTGTCTTTTTTAACACGGAAATGTTTTGGGAGAATTAGGAATTTAGCCTCCAAAAAAATTGCGCTTAGGAATTAGGCCCTTTTTTTTTGAATCTGGGAATCAGGCCTCAAAACAAAAATCTCTTAGGAATCAGGCCTTCCGCTAGGTCCGTTAGGTAGTCTGTGAAGTTTTCTACTGTACATCATAAAAAAAGACGATTTTACCCCTTCTTACTTCCTTCCCTCGTGAGAAGCCGTCCGCCCCTTCTGTTCGACTTGAGCAGGCGAAAAAAAAAATACTGCAGGCCTCATGGATGAGGGCGCCGCCGCTGCCCTCGCCGGCGGGAGGGGCCGGGCGGATCCAGGCCGCGAACGGCAGATCCGGCGCCCCTGCTTGCTGCAACGCCGTGCCCTGCTCCAACGAAGGCCGCCGGGCGCCGCCAGCCAGGGGAGACGCCGCGCCGCCCCGTGGCACGCCGCGGGCGGGGCGAGGGCCAAGCCCGGTCCGACGCGGCAAGGACGGGCTACCCGCACCTCCGGCGACCTTGGCCCCCAGCCCCGCGGCAAGGACAGGGCGACCGTCTGCTCCTCCAGCGAGGAAGAGGAAGGGTGAGTTTTGTTTTACGTACAATCCCTGAACTCTGTATGTCTGTGGTTCAATGAAAGCAAGAACAAAGCTAGTACTTAGATAAATAATTTCATTGCCAATACTTCCGTGCTGTCAATAGTCCGTGCGTACTCTGATATTTGAAACTCCGTACTTAGCTAACTGACATTTTCATTGGCAATTTGGCATAGTATTAAACTTAGCTAACTTATATTTGAAACTCTGTAGTTGTGGCTGCTGTAAGTTAGTGGGTAACTAAAAACTATTATTGGTAAATATTATTGCTTATCTGAAAACTATTAAATTTGGTATCAAATTCTTGGTCAATATTATTGCTTATCTGAAAGCTATCTGTTTATTATTGTAAGCCATTGTATAACACTAATTTTATTTTAAATAACAGCATGGTTCCAAATACTACTTTCAATTTGGAAATAAAATTGTTGGGCAATCGTAGAAAGTGTAGGCAAGATTTCAAGTGCTACAGCTTTCACATGGATGTTGATTCGGATAAGACAAATTATATGGACCTTTATAACTCAGTGGTAAACAAGTACCCGCCTGGTTATTTGGAAGTAGCTCATTTTCAGTATTACGATGAAGAATTGAAATCTTTCCCTGAAGTAAAAACCGAACGTGTGGTGATTTGTGAATATATGTTGTGACCTTATTTATGTAAGACTGAAACTGTGGTGCATTTGAGATTGAACTTATATGAGAATATATATGTACAGTGTGTGTGCTGAAATATATATGTGTGAGAATATACGTGTGCTGGAAATATATATATGTGTGTGTGTGCGGTATGTGTGCTGAAATATATATGTGTGTGTGACAATATACATGTGCTGGAGATATATGTGTCATTTATGTGCTGAAATGTGTGTGTGAGAATATGCATGTGCTGGAGATATATGTGTCCTTTATGTGCTGAAGCCTGAAATATATATATGTCATTTATGCGAGAATTTTGTGTGGTTGAATGTGATTATATACTCTCTGATTATATACTCCGATTATATAGTCAAACATAACTTTGTTTTTTTTTCTTCAGGGGTAAAATGGTATTTTTATCCTATAGTTAACACCGTCAAGTGTCAAAACTGACGGAAGGCCTGATTCCTAAGAGGTTTTTGTTTTGAGGTCTGATTCCCAAATTCAAAGAAAAAAGGGCCTGATTCCTAAGTGCAAGTTTTTTGGAGGCCAAATTCCTAATTCTCCCATTTTTTCCTCTGTTGTTTTTTTTGTTACTTGGTCGTTTTGAGAGCCGAAATTGAAATCAAAACACTCTGTTGATAATTTTTTCAATTGCAATCTGACAGTGCCACAGAATGAGCTGGTGGGCAGGCACTTTAGAAACCTTATTTTAGTAGTAGTAAGGCTGGTTAAGCGCACTCACCATACCTGTTAGATGCTCTACTATCATGTTAGCTAATTTCTGGAGCCACTCTCATGCAGAACTTGCCATCGGGGGCAATGTATTTATACTGGGAACCGGAACCGCATCCAAATCTGGGCTGATTCATGCAGGCTGATGAACCAAAGGAGCAAGCAAAGCAATCAAGTGAGTGCTCCATCCTAATGTTTTAGATAATCTCCACGAGACAAGTACGCTGTAGCTTTTGCCATTACCGAACATGTTTTACACAGTCAAGAGTACAATGCTCACGCGAACCAAATCACACGAATCTATTAGCACATGAGAAGGGAGGCAAGTTGAGAGCGCTTGCATCACATAGATACGCACATAGTGTCCAGGACGCCGGATACGGTGACATGGAAGGAAAGTACACGCAGCACTTTATTTGAAACGAAGCACTACCACGCGGGTAGGGAAAACATACAGGAAGGGCTACAGAATATTCTTGGACACCAGTTGCTCGAATGGATGTTGCCTACACGCTATCAAGGACCTGCACTTAAGACCATAAGCATAAACATCGGTGGCCACTAATGTGGCACGGTGGAACCTATGGATACGTGAACCCAGTGACCTCCAAAGGCCAAAACAAGGAAGGGTTCATAGGCCAAGGATACAACACAATGGTACATTACTCACTAATTAGTAAATTAAAACTGGAGGGCTGATTATGGCACCACCATGTGTGGCATAGAACAGCACCAGATTTATTGGGTGGAACTGGGTAGCTATAGGTTGTTGACGGTGGAGTCCGGATAGGCAGGTCTACTCGTCACTGCAAGGTGGAAATACTTTGTCACCAACTGATGGAATCAAACAATAGATTAGGCCAAAAAGGAGTAGGTACCTTGGGCCGCCTGTCTTTGCAGCGTATGATAGCTCCCTGCGAGTGGACCTTGGCCTCTTGCCTACAATAGTTCTGCAAACAAAAAGACTATATAAGCAAACCAAATATATGGGCCCGTTACTCCACCGAGGAAGGAAATCTCAAACACATATAACAAGCAACCTAATCTAACACATTTTTTTATAACAAACTGTGAGTATGACAAACGGAATATACTACTTAGTCAGCAAAGGTACGTACCCATGTTCCTCTTGGTCCTTCCTCTTCTTTGGCCGAGGTTTTGGCATCGCCCACCGTGGGTCAGACAGGAGGAGGAGTTGAGCCACCTTCTGGACCATTAGGGACCTTAGAAATGGCAAGGACTGGTGGGTCATAGTTTGTACAGGAAACACTTGATGTCCCAAACCGGGGTCATAGCTTTGGGATCCTTGGGATCACGGGGTCCACGTCCGGTAGGACCACGAGCCTCAAAGAAGAAAATGGATCGGGAACACCCTCCTACCTTGGAAGCAGAGCTGCCTGGGCCCCTAAAAGTTTGCTCACCGATAACCACTGAACACATACCTTCGACCAACAAGGCCACGGAGGGGTGCAGGGAGTAGAATCTGATTGGTTGAGCTTTCTTCCACAAGCTCAGCGGCAGTCCGTTGCACGACCTGTTCAGCCACTCCTCCGAAGAGAAATATTTTCACACGGCCAGTGGCATCCTCGATGATCACACTTAGCTTATAGCTTGCGTGGAAAAGAAGAGGACCCATCAGGAACAAGTTATGGACCTCCGTTTGGTGGATGGGGGCAGAACTGTCTGAAGCATGAATTACCTGGGAATAACCACTGGTTTATCATCGTCGCAGTTTGTGCACTCGAATCCATCGAAAGTAGCCTTGAGGCCCCGCCTACATGTACTACAACCTTTATACCACCAACCACTCGAAACGTCTATTTCTCTTATGGTTGCGTTACAGGTAAAACGTAGACCCTGCATGGAAGAGTAGGCCAAATTTTAGCAAACTGAGCCGAGTAGCGCATATGGGAAAATGCTATGAAGGAGGTGATACATTGCTCTCATGAGGATCCAAAGGCCGGGGAGTTCGGGCGGCGCTTTTCCTATTGGCGCCTACTTCATCAGCAACACCCCCTTCTCCATCGTCATCACCTGGCAGGAACACAAGTTCGGATCCTGTCCCCTGTAAACTGAGGACAAGACGAACAGTTAATAACAAACCCTGCAAATCAGGCAACATGGGCATCATATTACCTGGCACGAAAAGCATTCATCTCTGGAAGTTCAATGTTCAGGTACCATTTGGTGGCATCACCGCTCACACACAGGTTGTGACACCTAGATTGGCAATGGGCCGGGCAAGGTTATAACAAAGAACAGGGGACAATGCAGTAGGGTACATGGAAGGGGTATGACAAACAGCACATACCTAAATATTGCTTAACTTGCATCCCAGCAAAAACAATCACAACGGGCTCATCGGTGTTAATGGTTTCAATAAGAATCTGCTCCTCAAAAGACGTTGCCTGCTCACCCCACAAAGTTATTTGTAGGAGACGATCGCTGCAAGAGTAGTCACAATAAGTTTATGGTACCCCAATAAGTCCTTAGATTATTAAGTCCTTAGATTATTAGGGAAACAACCTTAGATCACGCAGCTCCACTACCCTCCGCACGGACACACCGTTTAGGGTGCTAGATCGCACCACCGGATGGATGACCGTAAGCTGCCCGATAACATCTGTTAGAAAGACAAAAAACATGTCACCTGACAAGTAAATTTAGGAGGACAAGAAAAGAGAACCTGAATAGGCAAGGCAAGTGTAGCGCGTACCAACGAGGCCGGGTTCATTCTTCCGTCTGCGCTCTAATTCCTCAAAGTCCTTAAAATTAAAATGATAGAGGGGAAGACAGGTGGCCAGCTCTATAGGTATCTCCTCCACAATAGTCCATGGTGTAAAATAGATTGTTTGCGGGTTGGGCACAGGGTTATACTTCCTTGGCTGTGTGCTAACTTGGAATTTTTTAATCATATAGGAGTGGCCTTCCACTAAAGAATCAGCAAATTTGCTAAGGTCTTTATGGCCGATGCAAGCCGTAACACCCACACCCTAATGTAGAGCAGTCGATTCTCGCAAATGCCAAGGGAAATACCATATAGCGGCATGTAGCAAGGGACATACCTCTTCGTCAACGAGGACAAGTTCCATGGCAGTTATACCCTTCCCCTTAGTAGCCCAAGATAGCCTCCACATCCTAGCAACCCTAACCTTGATGCTCCAATTGTGCCTTGATGGGTTAAGATGGGATAGCAAGGTGTACTCCATCTTGTGGGCATAAAAAGCGTATTAGATAGAGCAATATAATGGAGGCAAGCTAGGAGACCATAGATGTGAACCTGTGGACCTAACACATATAGACCCAAAAACATTTACCAGAGTGCTCGAAGTACTTCTTTGTAAACAATGTTTTCAGTGAGGTTGGAGCCCAGACCTGTGCCATCGTCAATCCAAACGCTTAGACCATCTCTAGATGTAACACGTGATATAGCAACATAGAGTTGTCCATGAGAAAAAACTGGGCGCGGCAAGTATAGGCCAACGTTATGCAAAGTTTGTCCTTGACTCTTATTTATAGTCATTGCATAGCACAATCTTACTGGGAATTGACGTCTGCTAAGAATGAATGGCCATTTAGTGCTTGACACGTGCAACGAAATTCGGGGAAGGAGGACTTTGTGGCCAATGTGAGACCCGGTTATTATCTGAGCTTCCAATATGCGGTCTCCTAATTGTGTTATTATAAGGCGTGTACCGTTGCAGAGGCCAGCACTTTGGTTTAAATTGCGCAGTAGCATTATGGGCGAACCAACCTTAAGCATAAGTTTATGAGAAGGGATGCCTTTAAACAGCAGGGAGTTTAGGAATTCAACAGGATAAAGGAGGTCTAGGTTACCATGTCCCTTCGAGGTTTCGACCAAGGAATCAGAACTAAGGTATACCTTTTCATTTTCAGGGATCAAAGAAAGTACACGGTTATTAATCTCATCAATGGTATCATTTTTTGGAGCAATGATAGCCCGTTCCCTTAGGTAGTTTGAGTCTGAATAGGATGTTTCCAAGTTGGGATAAGTAGATCTTATGATACTATCAATAGGAGACCCGAGGGTAGGAACTAAGACGTCATTTGGTATCTCAATCAACTCAGAGTCTCCATCATCGGTATGAGTGCTACCCGTAACAGTCCCATCCCCAATACTCAACACCCAATCACTAAATGCTTTCACCTGATCAGTTGGCAACCCACTGCGAGACATTCCATGTAAGCGCATATTTATTGTCAGCTTCAGAATCTTAACATGGTTCCATAGATAGGAGTTAGTTATGGATGCATCAACGGTGTCTAATCTGCTGCCGCCCTCGACCACAGGTAGCACTTGACGGAAATCCCCACCAAGCACTATGGTCTTCCCACCAAACAACTTATCAAAACACGAAGAGTCTGTCTCCCCAAGGATATCACGCATGCTACGATCTAAAGACTCAAAGCAATGTCGGTGGGTCATAGGCGCCTCGTCCCATATGATCAAAGAACTATGTACTATCAAGTCAGCAAGAAAAGTTCCCCTCTTAATATTGCACATGGAGGACTCATCAATGACTATAGGAATTTTAAACCTCGAATGCGCAGTCCGACCTCCAGGCAGTAATAGGGAAGCAACTCCAGATGAGGCCCTTTGCAAGGACGATAAGCTTCTCGGATCGCAGCCGTGAAATAATTGCATTCCAAAGGAATGTCTTGCCTGTGCCACCACATCCATACACAAAAAAACACTGGCCCGACTTCCCATACACGGACTGTGTGATAACATCATAGGCACTCTTTTGGTCAACATTCAGCTGCCTAATAAGGGTATCATGGATATGCACGAGACCCTCAGAGTCGTAGGCCATCTCCTCAGCCAGCAGCCTATTTATAACTTTGCTACAATTGCTTCGATCAGGCTCTGGTAAACCATATTCAGACATTTGAGCACCATTTTTGACGAACAAATCATCTAAATCAAGCAAAATATGATTTCTGAGGTGATCCTTTGGAACATTATAGGAAGGCAACCGCACCATCTTTTTCGATGTTGTAAACTATGTCGTCAAGTAAAATACCGATAGAATTCATTGAAGAGGGATTCTGCGTCACGCATGACGAAAAAAAAAGAATTATAGTAACAAGCAGCTGCCGCATCTGGGCAGCCGATCCCCACATCGATGCTTCCCTAAGCGCCTCACGCCACTCACTATCATCACCAAGAAGGCCCATAGCCTGGCACGCATCCTTAAATGTTGGATATAGGACACCACTAATAGTTCGGAGGTCTGCATATGAAGTAGCACCCTTGGCAACGTTGAGGAGCATACGGAGGTAGTAAAGTTCACCACAGCTAGGATTGATATATATCGCCCTACCAATTTTTGTAGGCCCCTTGCGTGGACGCCATTCCTTGTACTTCTTATGCCACACCCACTTTGCTGGGAATTCTATGTATGTTAACTCGAGCGCATGGGAACTTTCTATTAGCAGAAAACCATTCAGTGAGTGTTGTTTGCATGTAACGATGGTCATGTACAATATCAGACAAGGGCTGATTAGCTAGGTATACAATGCTATTCATGAAAGGGAGATGCACAGCCAGTCTCTCCACCGCAGGGGTTCTATAGTGAATATCGAACTCAAACAAGCGCCAGGTAGCCTCATGCGAAGATAGATAGCGGCAATCAATGTACTCACGGACCTCGTCAACTTCCTCACTCTGCCTCTGGGAATCTAATGGCTGGGCACCTAAACCGCTACTACCAACCTCGCCCGTGAATTGGCCCCAAGTAATGTCAGACGCACACTTTTCAATGACAGCCCTAGCACGGTCCGGTCCTTTTGTAATATACTTGAATAGGTACTTGATAAGATGTGTTTTATTACACCATTCAATGTTTATATGTGCTGTAAACCTTTTTAACAAAGTCATATTGTATGGAACAATCCACGTGTTATCAAGCCTAACACCATATCGGTCCACAGAGTGGCCAGTGTCGGCGGCGCACATCTTGTCATGCGAAACCATCCTCACCAACAGTTGTGTTTTCCTGGGTGGCCTTTGGGAAGAACTTCGAGCACTTGCTATTTTTCATGCATGGGCAATTCGGGTTCAGGTGACCACAAGGGCCATGTACCATGAATTCATCGACAAGACTATAACCTAATGGGTCGATGACCTATCCGGTACCCTCGCACATATTATCGAGTCAATAAAAAAGAAGGCCGAGGGTCTTTAGTGTTACCTTCGAGCCAAAAACCAGAATATGAACGCATGGGGCGGGGGCCACGCTTCAAACTCAACGGTGTAGAGTATCGAAAAAAAAGGGGACACCGGTATTAGAAAGGCGCCAGTTTAAACAAATAAGATATTCCATACCACGTTTTAGCATGGAGGTCCCTAACTGGGTAATACATGGGACCAAACCTACACAAACCAGGTGCACACTGGTTTGCCTGTTAAATTGTGTGCCTAGTCAACATCCACTAAATGTCTAGTAAAGCCTATTTTCCAAATAAGCAGCATAGTGACAGAGGATGGAAAGTGATGGCCATACCTGCACGTGCCTTCCCAAAATAAGTTCCTTTCTTTAATCCAGAAACAAGCTCGTCCACCTTTAGCTTGAAGACTCGACTGGCTATATCAGGTCTAGCATCAGGCCTTTGACCTGGAATAAATCTAAGGGCATCAGCTATTTCCTGCCACTTTGGATTACATGTAAAAGTAATAAACATATCTGGAGGTCCATATGATCGGCAAATGGCCATTGCATCTTGGTAATTCTGAACCATATACCGTTTGCTCCCTGTAAAGCTAGCAGGCAAGATAACCTTTTTACCAATGCCACTACCATCAACATCGCCCTTGCGAAGCGCATCCTCAAGGCCCTTGTAGACCTCGGACCTTAAGTTCTTATTATTCTTAACTATGAACCTAAGCCTATTCTCCTCCACGCATGCGAAGGCGTCAACAATATATTGCTGGAATAATCGGTCGCCACGTATCAATGTGGTTGCCTCACATCTCTATTTCTTTGTAGTCTATAGGCATAGTCTTGAAGCATTGTGACCTCACCTCTAGCTCGTCCCTCGGGCTGTTGAACTACTCGTATTTGGTTTTTAATTTGAACCCCTGGTCCCCATAAGGGAACAAAACAGGGTACTTGTAAGGCCATATAGTTCGCATGTAGGTTACTAATTCGTTTAAGGCCACCACCCCTATCCCGAATGATTATATACGGACTCTTCTTTTCATCCGAGAAGTCTCGACTATCGAGGCGACTATCTCGGACCCTCGACGGCGCACTATACGGGGGACGTGTTCTTGGACCTATCGTGTAAATGACCCTAAGGCGTAAAAGGCCGCGAGCGGGGGACTGTACCCGATAAGTCCCCGGCTGCCCTAAATGATTTTACCGGCTCATTTGATTCATCAAACATTCTTAGCAAGCCTTCAACGACCGCTTGTCAACCTAGGTACCATCCTCCGATTCCTTGTGCCTATCAAAAATCGATATTCGATTACGGACCTCATTTTTCGGTGTCAAAAATATAGAGTCGTGCATAAACGGGGCAGCACCCTCATCCGGCAATAAAGATCCAATTTCGTGGTGCACTGTCCATTAATCTTGAACACATACGGACCGGGCCCCTTGTTTACACCTATGTCAATCTTAGCACCCAAGCGATGTAAATGCAAACATAGAATTGTATGAGCGAATAGACCGATAAAATATTTGGAAAGAATCCCACCACTTGGATTCAGCAGCCCATCTAGGAACGGAGGAGGGTCTCTCCGGAAAGGCAAACCGACCTTACCTCCCCCGCAAAGCAAAGATGGAAACGAAGCGGCCGGCTGCGTCACTGGATATGACCTTTTCACTCGCTCTTGGTACCAAAAACGGGCACCACGGTGTTGGCAGAATTGAAATTTGGAGGGCCGTAATATGAAGTATCACTTGAAACACAATCTGCGAAGGCAAAATGCATTAGAGAACCAGGAATCTATTTTAGAAGCGCATAGCACAATGAATATCGTAATGTAAGAGTTGTAGGCCCTATGTTCACACCTCTTTTTCTCTTTGGTGCGCACCATCGTTTTCCCGCGTATGGGATCAAAACCTCCACGTTAACATACGTGGGGGAAAGCAAAGGCAACACCTACACTCATACATATAGAAATGAGAAGGTACACAACTAACCTTCTCTGTTTAGCTGCCTTTTAGATCTCCGATGTTCTTTGCCTCTTACGCATTGTCCCCTCACGTATGGCTAGAGCGGAGGACAAAAAAATAATAAAAGGTAAACAAATGAGAGGGAGAAATGTCTAATTAGGGATGAGCATAGCTGAAAGGAGGCGTCAAGGTGTCCCTATAGCGGGCAAAAATACTTTGCGCTATAGATATATCAACCGGTGAAAAAAGTAAGAGTAGGCGGGGATACGGAATGGAAATCGGACCCTTGCCACGCCGCCTCTTCCTTGGGCGGCTAGACGAAGCACCTTCCATGGGCCATAAATATATTCCCGTACAATTGGCAGAGCAACACATAAGGAGGACTAAGAAGAGACGATACAACCGCTACAAACAAAAGGAAAGGAAAAAAAAAGGGAAATAGGAAGGCGAATATACAAGAAGTAATGACGTAAACAGGTTAGGCTGTAGGAAGCACTTCCCAGGATCGAAACCATCCGCTAAATGCATATACACACATTGGAACCACATGGGCGTCTATGATCACACCACGTGCAGGTGCGCAAAAGGTGTCTGTTAGGTTTATACGCACACGCTAACCAAGCCAATGCAAATATAAGCAAACCCCTCTTGTAGGCACTCGGTACAGGCATAGTCAGCTGTTGTTACACTCACACGCACACGGTAATCAATTGAGGCTAAATATAAATAAACCTTTCTGTACCCACGTCAGGGCATGCATAGTTTGCTGGTGTCAGTATAGACATAGTTAGTCACTGTTACAGTCTCGCATAGTTAGTTGTCGTGGATACAGGCACAGAGAGATACTGTTATGGGCAGATGCTCACGCGGACCAAGCGAGATCAAATACAAATAATTCTTCCTGTAGCTAGTTAACACATGCATAGTTAGCTGTTGAAAGGGTAACAGCCAGCGTCTACAAAAATGAATACTGGCCTAAGTAAACATTTTTGTAGACGCTAGGCACATGCATAGTTAGTGGTTCATTGTAGACAACATTTCGTTACAATAATAGGCGGAGAGCATAGACGTACCTCGCCGTATTCCCTAGGTACCTGTTCTTATCAGGCCATTAGCCACACCTAGGAAATCACACGACAATTGTGATGGTGGTGGCCTAAGCGCAACAAATGGGAGCAGCAACAATGAACAACAAGGCCACCTACAAGCAATGGGATGAGGGCAAACAATGGGAGGAGAGCGATGAAGCAACGGCCTGCACACCACATGCTTATATAGGCAAGAATGGGAGGCCTGGACGAGGCATGGGTGCATGTGAAATGTAAATCCCTATGGTAACTTTGTACATGCAAAGGACACCAAAGATGAGGAGGCAGTACCTCATCTACGGTGCATGTGGGCACAGTACACCTATAGGGTTAGGGAAAAAAATATAGCCCACGAAACACCCATGCATGCAAGAAAATATACCGCTATAGAGGGTAGTTTTTTGTATCGATTCTTGTTTCAGGTGCAGGTACAAATGTCCACCGTCCATGCATGGCACTGAAAATCCAGGGGCCCACCTGCTTTGGAGCCTCCCTATGCAAGCTCCAAATTCACTGCGCAAATTTTGACATGTAAATATCGTAGCCAATAACATATGGTCGTTTATCTATGTACTTGCTTAGTGATAGTAATTTTTATTCTTCTATTTACGAATGGAGGAAGTATGTAAAAGTAGCATACATAATGATGTAAATTCGTTTGGTAAATTTGTGCATGCAAAGGAGTACATCTACAGTTTTTAGATAGCGGCTACATGCATCCACTTATAGAGTTTTAGATAGTGGCAATATTTGAATTGATTTATAGAAAATATATACAATATTTAAATTCGTTTGATAACCCATTCTATCTCGCTTCATCGAATGCATCCACTTCTAAGACACTACTTTATCGGGCCGTGGAATTTCTATCGAAGGCACAAATTAAATGAAGGATACGTGGACACCTTCAGAGGAGGCCTAGGGGCCTAGGCGGCGCATCCACTTGTACAGTTTTTAGATAGTGGCAATATTTGAGTTGATTTATAGGAAATATAGAATTCAATATTTAATTAAATTCATTTGATAATCCAAATATACAATACAATATTTAAATTCGTTTGATAACAATTCAATATTTAAATTCATTTGATAATCTAAATATACAATACAATATTTAAATTCGTTTCATAATTCAATCTACGTGCTTCATCGACTTGTTTTGATAATCCATTCTATCTCGCTTCATCGACCTCTACGGTTTCGGATAGTGGCTACATGCATGCCGATTCTATACGCTTCATTGACTCGCTTTTGCCTACCGATGCCATGCAAAGATGCTAGCTTCATTGGGACGCATCCACCTGCAATTCCAATAATTTGAGCCTACCAATGCCATACATGAAAGGACGCGTTGGCAGACACTACTTCATCTGGGCCGTGGTGACGCATCCACCTGCAATTCCAATAACTTGAGCCTACCAATGCGATACATGAAAGGACGCGTTGTCACACACTACTTCATCTGGGCCGTGGAATTTCTATCGAAGGCACAAATTAAATGAAGGATACGTGGACACCTTCAGAGGCGGCCTAGGCGGCGCGCCTTCATCTTTCTAATGTCATCTTGTGGCTGTTAAGAGAATTTTTTGGTATTTTGTACACACTCCTAATCTTGGCTTGTGGTATCCTAAGGGCTCCACTTTCGATTTACTTGGGTACTCTGATTCGGACTACGCCGGTTGCAAAGTAGATCGAAAGAGTACTACTGGGACTTGCCAATTTATTGGTAGGTCTTTAGTGTCTTGGAGCTCCAAAAAGCAAAATAGTGTTGCCTTGTCAACAGCTGAAGCCGAGTATGTGGCGGCCGGCGCTTGTTGTGCCCAACTACTCTGGATGAAGCAGACCCTTAAAGACTTTGGATGTGAGCTAACCAAGATTCCCCTTTTTGTGTGACAATGAGAGTGCCATTAAGTTGGCAAACAACCCCCTGTAAACCACTCTCGCACAAAGCACATAGACATCGGCATCACTTCTTGAGAGACCACGAAGCCAAAGGAGATATCGCTTTGCATCATGTGAGCACCGATAATCAACTAGCCGATATCTTCACAAAGCCCCTAGATGAGTCAAGATTTTATGTTTTGAGGAGTGAACTAAATATCATTGATTCTCATAACGTGGCTTGATATCTTGTGCACACTTGATTGATCTAGTCTTAGACAAAAGTTTGTGAAAAGTTGTGTGCAAATTTCAAAATCTATTTTCAACAACTTAAATGTGTCCATAGTTATGTAATGATTGAATGAAATCTGGACATATGTGAGTTGGTTCGAGTCTACCATGAAGTTCACCTCATCTTTAGCTCTTGGTGGCTGGTTTTCCGGTGACCAGGAAGTTCGGTCCCCCGACCAGGAAGTTCGGTCGAACGGGAGGTTCCGCCAGAGACCGGAACCGCTTTTCGATGCGCGACGCCTTGTGCCACCGGAACTTCCGGTGGTGGACCGGAAGTTCCGGTCTGTTCGGTTTTGACCGTAGTAAAGTCAGGTCTCGGGTCTTTTAGAAGTCAAACCGTCCTTTTCTTCTTCCTCTCTTCTCCCCGAGTACTGTAGCAGCGGCGGCGCCCTCATCTTCTCCATCCCCGATCTCCCTCCTCCTTCACTCCCTTCCAAATCCCTTTGGTGAGGAGATTGCCCCGGCATTGGAGATCGATTTGGTGGAGGTTGCGGTCGCCGGGAAGTCTTGGCACGTGTGGATTTGACCCTCTTCTTCTCCAAGGAGCAAGGTACCGGGATTTCCTCCCGATCTCCCAATGTACTTTGTTTTGGGTCGATTCCTCGCACGTGCTAGCTATTATTAGTATATTCATGGTTGTGGAATGCTTTTCATGCAATGCACGTGGTCGATCTCTGTGGAACACGTGGGTGGCGCCGCATTAGGGTTCCACCGGAAGTTCCGGTCCCCTGACCGGAAGTTCCGGTTGGCCCTGTGCAGCACCTCCCCGTGTGCCCACTTGTCGATTCATTTGTCGTATTCCATGGCTATGTCTAAGACTTTCCCTTTGCTATGGTCTTGTGTTGTGCAGCATGACTCGTAACAACCCTCGTCGTGCGGCTCGTCCGGGGGAGCCAAGGTCTCGTCCTCCGAGTTTGGGAAGTGGTGAGGAGGATCATCCTCGTGGCAGTCGTGCCGCACGCCGTGGTGCTGCGCGCACGGTCGTCTCCTCCGACGATGAAGAAGGTCCTATCAGTGTACCCGATCGCACTAGTACTCGTGCTTGTCCACCTCTTTCTCATCGTGAAAACGTTGAAAATACAGTGGCAGCTAGTCAGATTGAGGTGGAGGGTCGTGCCATTGCTCCGGACTTCGTTCGGCGTTCACCTGTTGCTATTGGTACAGCTACCATGAACAGGGATCTTCCTCGACATGCACATTATGCTCCCAAGCCAAGTTTGCCGGTGGCTCCTTCCGGGGTCACTCCCAAATGGCCCATTAACTACCGCAAGCAGGCAAGGGATGTGAAGAGGATGCGCAAGGAGAATCCTTTCCAGTGGACAAAGTTTGAGGGTGTGGATCCTCGCTTTTGGTCACAATTCCATAGTGATTATTATCACAGTGTGTGTCTAAAGGTGGGGGAAAAGGGATCTTCTCCACCTATTGTGCCTCACAAGGCTCCCACTCTCAAGTCCCTCCAAGAGCACAAGCATCCAGAGATTGATAGGTTGATTGCCAAGCTAGAGGAGTGGCGCATTTTGGGCCTCATGAACTTCAAGCATGATTGGAACACTGAGGTCATTCTTCAGTTTTGGGCCACCCTCTACATTGATGAGGAGAACAAGGTACTTCACTGGATGACAGAGAAATTACATTACCGCTGTGATTACCGTCAGTTTTCTCGTCTGCTTGGGTTTACTAGTGCTGATAGGAATGCACCTAGCTTGTATGGGCACTATGTGAGAGGTGTTGGGCGTGCGGACTTTATTGAGGCTGGTCTTTATCATGATCCCACTCATGCTAATGGTACCACTCACAATCTCAAGCCGTATTTTTATGTGCTCAACAACTTGCTTCGTGCCACCATTGATCCCAAGATTGGTGATGCCACAAAATTGCAAAATTATGCTCCTGCTATTCTTGTGTGTTTTGGTCTTGACAAGAGGTTTAGTGTGACTGATCTTCTGTGGAGGAATATTGAGGATGTCTCGACTGATCCGCACAAGTCATTGCCTTATGCCCCCTATCTCTTTGAGCAAGTGGTGGGATTTTGTTTCTATCATGATGCCATTCACAGGGATTGGAAAGTGAAGAATATCTTGGCACCAACAGGCAAGGGCAAGGCTCCCATGGCAGGTGGAAGTGGTATTGATGTTGAGGATGAGGATTTGGGTGGTGCTGAGACTGAGGAGGCTCCTCCTGTGGATCCTTCTGGTGGTGCTCCAGCTGGTGGTGAGAGCAGCCGTGGCCGTGGTCGTGGTCGTGGGCATGGGCGTGGTGATGCTACTCGCCATGCTCTTCAGAGGTTCTTCTCCTATTTTTGCTACACTCAGAAGAAGAACGATCACCGTCTTCACCGTCTTGAGGAGAAGGCCGGTCTCACTCCTGCCTCACCACTCCGGGACTTCCAGGACCCCTATGCTGAGTTTGATGACATGCATGGTGGACATGGCACTGATACTGGTGAGTAGCAGCAGCAGCAGGAGGCCCCTACACCTATGTGCCTCCATATGACAGTGTACTTCCCTCCGGCTACACCATGGAGGACACCGACATGGGAGTATCTTATCAGGACATCTTCGGTGCAGGTGATGATATCACAAGGACATCTCTTTCTGGTGTTCCTGGTTTTGGTGGTGGCGACGCTGGTGCCGGTCCCTCTACGACACATGATTTCTTTGGTGATGCGTAGTGTTTTGCCCCTTTTGCTGCTTCTCGACGCCTACCCTTTTTGGCATTTGATGCCAAAGGGGGAGTGTTAGGCTTATCATGATGTAATAGGGGTAGTTAAAACTTTTCGGTCTGTAGTAACTCTATCTTGTGTGGTGAACAATGAGGTAGCACTTGAACTAGTTGTGTGTGGTGGATGATTGTAGGTTAAAACTATTTATATTTATCGTCATGTGATGCTTCTTATGAGATATTGTGATGATGTTTGTTGTTTTAGAATGGTTATGTTGGTTAAGTCCTTTTCTTTCTACCATAACCATTCATGTTCCTTCACTTTATTTTTGTGATATATCTTATCATATGCATCGCGGTTTTATTATCACACACACTTTTAGGCACCCCACGGATTGCAAAATTTAGGGGGAGCTTTCCTAGTGTATGCCATCTTGATTTCACTCAAGATTTTGAAATTCAAATCCTATGCATACACTAAGGGGGAGCTTGTCTTAAACTTTGGAATTCAAAAACTCAAACCCTTTCTATCATATATAAGCCTAAGTTGGTTGTCATCAGTTACCAAAAAGGGGGAGTTTGTTAGTGCATTCGCCCCCGGTGTGGGTTTTGGATAATTAATGACAATCAAATTAGCGACTAACATGTTCATCAAGTGGTATCTATAGGTGCTAGTCCATTGAAGGAATTAAATGAAAGAATTTGGTGAATGATAGCACCCTAAATTTTATGGATTATCGGCAATTCGGCTCAAGTGATTCACCCTCTTTTATTTTGATTTGAGTCGTAGGATATGCCGTACTATCAAGAGGGATACAAAATTAACTAGCTAGATGGAGAACAAAAGTGCTCATGTCGATGGTTTAGAGTAGCTTGAGAGACACCGGTTCACTCACGTGCACGTAGAGAGGTTTTGTTGTTTTTACTGGGGGGACCGGAAGTTTCGGTCTCCCAGCCGAAGTTCCGGTCTGAGCGAAAGCTCCGCTCGGAGACCGGAAGTCCTTTCTCGCACGCGACGGTAGCTGGGCCTCGGCTCGGCGGAAGTTCGGTCTCGGCCAGGAAGTTCCGCCTGGGAGCGGAGGTTCGGTCGGAGACCGGAAGCCATCTCTTGCACGCGACGCCCGCTCCAGCCCTTGTTGGTATTTCCAACGTCACCACTAGAAATAGAGTTAAATCCTATACCTAGTAACGGCGCCAGAAATACTTGGTATTATAATTACTTGTCATTAGCAACTAGCCACATTTGAATTACTAATATTCCTAAACATGAAATAGGTTGTCATCCCCAATTATATTGCTAGGAAATTATCATAGATTTATATTGTACTTATGGTGACTAGGCAGATAAATATATGAATAAGATATGAATATAAACTAATGGATTCTGCAAGCGGACAGATAATTATACCGTTGTAGCATTTTATCTAGGGAAGTATCCAAGTTGTCGATTTATAATTATACCTCTAGAAAGGCTATGTGGTAAACTATTATTGTCATATTGATGAAGTACATGAATAATTGATATTAATTACACACTCTAATCTAATCAGGCAGAGGTCACAAGATAAATAAAGATAAATATGGGTGATAGCATAATCATCAAGTATCATAATTAAGGATAATCATCGAGCATCTTACTAGTCATAATCATAGCTAGCCATTAAATAAACTATGGAAATAAGTCTATAAGCTGCGTCAATTGAATAACTCTAATTAGTGTAACTACATCTAATCATCATTGCTAAATCAACCCTAAATCATTATTACATGTAAAGAGGCATCAACTAATGAGGATATTAAGAACTAAGTCACCTCCTTCGCGACCGCGCCCATGCTAGTCCTACATACGGGGGTGGACTACAGAGGAACTAACGTAGCTGTCACCTACGCAGACTACCACACGTCCCGGCATATCAGGGTGCACTCGTAGATAAACAAGACATCTAGACACCACGTCTACATATCGCCTATCATCTACCCATTGTACATATGGATAAACGCTATACGAGCAATTACATGAATTCAATAAGATCGAAGTAAATAAACTAGACATATAATCAAAGTAGACAATGACTATTGTAATTAAGAACATATAAATATATTTAGAGTAAAGTCTCCCTAATCTGAATATTGAATACAATAAAGTAACTAAGAACTAGATCTATTACCGAACTCTTGCGCTCTAGCCAGACGCCCGGGGCTCCAGATCCGATGAAGAACTAGATCTCCTCTACTTCTAATCTAGCTAGCTAATCCTATGAACTAGAAGGCTCTTGATGAACTTGAAGGCTCTTGATGCTTGATGGCTTGAGGCCTTGATGAATAATGAATTGGCTCTCTCCAGGGGGGTCTACCCATGTATTTATAGTCCGGTGGGATGCGCGTGCGCCGCAGGATCAAACCGACTTAATCAACAGTGGAGATGAAAACCCTAGGCGCCAGGAGGAACCTTCGGAAAGAGGAGGGCAGCTGCCCTAGGAGGGCGCCGCCCGGCCTAGGGGGGGCCGGCCGGCCCCACTGGCGGCGCGACCCCCTCGCTCCTCCCGGTGTCTTTACGGAGTCTTTCTCGAGTCTTCCCGCGGTGTCCTTCGTGGCGGATAAGTTTCGTGGATATTTTTGCACTTGAATCACTCTTTTCAACTTTTTCGAAATCGCCCGAAAATTACAGAATATGCAAAACTCATGAAAATTGTCGAGATAAATCCCTAGACTAGTGTGTTTTCTTGTTTCCTTTTGGGTGAAAAGCTCTAGTAACAGTTGACGCTAACAGGTGTCAACAATACCCCCAAGCTTTACCTTTTGTCAGTCCCTTGGCAAACACACTACGCCTAAATATTTATTATATTTGGATCAGGAGTTGCTACAATGTCATCATACTTCCAAGTACACTTGCTTTCAAATAAAATTTCCTCCGGATCAAACAATGTATACTTTAACCTTCAAACTTACTCATATTACCTGTAATATGGGGTTTCACAACCTTTGCATAAGTCCTTGAGCAGCTGAAAGATAGATCAAGCTAAACACTATATCTCAAGTTCTTTGCAATACTATAATTCCGGAGTTTTTGATAAGTTTTCAGAATAAAACTCAGAGCTTTGTTGTATGATACCCTCAAATCTCTCAGTGTATGTGGTATTTGTGATTCTCTCTTGAGGCATTAGTATTGTTATGCCTCCTATAGCTAAAGGTATATAAAGTGGAGCTTATAGGAGTGGCAATAACAAGGATAGGCTTACTTGCAAAACATGTATTGTAAAGTCAACTAATGGATCCATAGAGAATCGAGGCATACAATCAAACCAAGATGTGCATGTGTATGAATATGATGGATGGGTGTATATGTGTTATTTATGGCTAACTCCTATTTCTATTTTAAAGCTTTTCTCGGGAAAGACATGGGCTACCTTTATTATTTCTTTTTTATTTAGGGAGGCGGGCATCTAGTACCCATTGTTTTAAATCGCTGGGACATTTGTCCATCTTTTACTCTCTTTTTCTTTTCTTTCTTTTTCTTTTTCTTTTCTTTTCTTTATTTTGCATAGCCACATGCATCCTTTGAATATAATGAATGAATCGAGAGGTATGATCAGGACTTAGAGCATTAAAAGACAAGGGTTATCCTATAGGTTGTCGGTATATTTTTGTGTCCTCTCCCAAAGTATAGGAGGTGAACATTTTATGATGAACATGTATGGAAATATGGTGAATGATTACGATTATTCCTTGGAGTAGGAATAATGCATATGTGGACTGGAGTGTGTAAGTGATCCTTAGTTTTAAAAGCATGACAAGACTCTCATACGGTATACAACACAGGTTGACTGAACTCAATGCAAGCAAGTAGCTTTAAATGTGAAAAGGTTTTCCTATCTCTAATATATAAATTTTGGCTTTGGTAGGAATTCACATTTATCATACAAGAGCTCATCATATAAATTTTAGATTTTCAAAACAAATTCTCCAGAACATAGCAGTGCTAGGAACAAGATAAATAGTAGCTCAACTTTTATGAATCATATCAATTAACTACCTAGACTCAGCGCAAGCTTATACCTCCACAATTAAGGTTCAGAATAAATTCTTCAATTAAAATAACAATGCTTAGAATCGAGGAGATTTTAAGTTTGGCAAGCAGGTACTTAGTAAGCATTATAACGAGCAACTATTCATCATTTCCAAGACAATTTTAATGTTCATCAAATTTAATAGCTCTAGCCTGGACTAAATTATACTCTAATAAATATAAAACTAAATATTTATTTGGTTTTATCATTTTATAATATCTAATATCTAATAACTAACACAAGACTCTATGACTTCATGGACCTTCATGTGTCCACATATTTTTGGTATTTTATTACTATTTATAATAGACTTAAAAATCGCTTAGGTGTAGTCACCTGATAACTAGGGGATGCTTGTCACAGAACCGACCAATTTATAAAAGCCTAAGTGAAAAATCACTCGCTAAGCAAGCAATTGTCCCACTTAAGCTGTTATAAACCCGGTAGTCCGGAAATCTCGAAGGATTTCAAACCAAACATCATCAACCAAGATCGTACAAGTTTAGCGTCACCATTCGCATGTTACAACATTTCGCAAATAGTTCAACAACATCAGAGTGCGGAAATAAAGTTATTACAAACCAAGTTCTTCAAATCCAAGAAGCGGAAACAAGATAGTTTTAAAGCTCAACCCCACACACACAACTTAAGTTTGATACAGTGCCAGTTCGATAGCCAATCTACAAAAGCAAGTGGGAAGAGTAGTAAGAACGACCATTGCCCTTTGGTGCTTAATCCATTGGATATAAGCAGGTCTCGCAATACCCGTGGTAGGTATGGCCATCTGCACAAACAACAAGCGGAAAAAAAACCCCGAGTACGAGAAGGTACTCGCCTAGACTTACCCGACTGACTCAAGTAAAAAGACTCCAAGGAGTATGACAGGCTTTATCAGGGGATAGCTTGACTCTTTTTGCGGAAAAGCGGTAGTAACCTTTTAATTAATAGCTCAGCTTAATCATTCCTATTTATGCTAAGTGAGCTCCTGTACTATGCATCATTATAGTATATTAATCATGATTAAGCAAGCAAGTAGTATCCATAATCATATTCATCAGCTTAACCCATCATCATCATTAACCATATTCCATAATCATTACTACGATGGTGCAGCTCAAGTCAAGTGTTCACTGTCCGGGGAATGATGGCGATTCGAATCGATTACTACTGAGCTCAGGGGGTATTCCTCATGCAAACCACACTCACCCGCTAAAGTGAGCTACAGATCACCATGGCACGTATCCAGAAGACAAGAACGCGGACTCGCATAGAACCACCGTGCAGGGGGGACCGCCCGAATGCCTTAGCCCACCATGCTTTGGACCTCGGACTTACTCTTGGCGCCCCGTGGTCCCCATCCATCTCCAATACGGTGCGAACGGATCGAGAACCGGCCCGGATAGTGTTGGGCTTCGCGGTCGGAACGACTTATCCGGCCAGCTAAACATGAGGCATGCGTTCAACATGACTTGGGGTACAACAACGGTGCGGTCCTTAATCGACAATGACGGAATCACTATGGTCCAACAACCCCACAAGACTCCGTCCGGTCTCCATTTATCAACCATAGCCATTAACCGGATGATATCAACATAAGCTTTTCCATCAATCATAGGTAACCACCTATCTCGCGGATGACGTGAAATCACCCCGACTTCTACCGTCTAAGCTGGGCTAAGCATAAAAACTCGCCCTAGACTAGCAGGGGATATCAAGGCAGGTAATTCAAGGTAAAGCAAGGATATAATGCATCAACGGTGTCACACAATTCCTAAACTTAATGCAACAATCATAAAACATAATTAGACTGTTAGAAAGCATAGGTAAGTGAATGCTCCGGTGCTTGCCTCGGACGAAGTCGGCGGCGCGGTGGTTAGGACACTCGGGAAGATCCTCTGCGTCGTCCTTCTCGGCTTCGGGTGGAACCTCCTGCTCGGGTTCCTCCTGAAGACTCTGCTCGATCTCCGAATACGGGAGGTCCTCTTGCGAACCTGTATGATGCGATGCACGTGCATAAGTATCATGAATGCACAACGTATGATGATCATGGATGAAGATGATTAATAAATCTTTTGACAGAATAGGTGCATATCTCTTCTCTACTAACAACCTAACTCATTTATTGAGTAAGTGCATATCTCTTCTCTACACTTAGAAAAGTGCATAAAGAAGAGGGTGTGTTTGACATGCACATACGCACATACTCTTATTACAAAAAAAAGATGAGAGCGATATCACTATTCATTCCAACATCACATTTCAGCTATGATGCTCAATCAAGGAACTAGCAAGCATTACATAATTGAAAATGCACAAGAATTGATATGAAAATCATTAAATCGTTTAATCCAATTACTTATCATTTCATGTGAATAAATAGGCTTGAACTGTGACCTCTGTCTAGACAGTTCAGAAAAATTCTACAAAAATTACAGGAGCTACACTATGCTATAACAGAGCCATGTCATCACATTTCACTAAGTATAACACCTACACAAAAAAGATGAAGCAACAGGTCAGAAATGCACATTTAATAACTTTGTACAGTGAAAAGTGTTAAACAACAAATTTCATATTTTTATCTAACACTACTTAGCACAAGAGAAGTTAGTAAAAATTATCAAGGCATAATTCCACATATTTTATTTATTAAAAATCATACAAGAATCAGCCCAGAAATGAAATTAAATCATATTCCAATATTTTTGTACAGTAACTGCATTCCATTTATTTTTCCCAGCAACTACATCACAAATAGAGTCTAGCAAAACAAGAATCACATTTTTCAGAGCAATATTCTTTTTACTATGCATTTACTCATTTTTCAGCCATTTAAGCATTTAAATAAATCTACACAGAAAAATATCACAAAAATTGCATCACACATTTTCCACAGATAGATCTACTCACTAGAAACCTAGCAAAACAAGAATCATCAAATTTGGAGTTCATTTGCACCAGCAATAAAATCAAAAGGCATTTTAAACATTTTTCGAAAAAAAATAAAAAAAAAAACCGAAACCCTAAAGGCTAGATGCACCCGGTCCAGTGGACCAGGAGCCGCTGACATGCGGACCCCAGGGTCAAACCGACCCCACCGGTCGGCCCGGCGGAGCAGGGCACGGCGGTTGACGGCCGGCCCCGCCGCCGGTGCTCGGCGGCGGGGTCGACACCCACAGCGCCCTCCCGAGGAGGAAAAGCACCCGCTGACGATTGTCAGGGGGTCGGTGAGTGGCCGGAACGGCGGCGCGGGCGAGCGGCGGCGCGACGGCGACTCAAGCCTGCTTTCGGCCGGCCATCCCGGCAGCGGCATTGCCAATCGAGACGGCGCCACGAGCCCTAGGGGCTCGGGGTAACCTTCTTGAGGGTTGGGTGCCCCGATTGACGACCCAGGCCCGGCGGCTTTGCATGCGAGCGCGGCGGCGCTAATGGCGACGGCGACGCGACGGTGAGGTGGCTAGGGCACCGGCGGCTCGATTGAACCTCTCGGCGGCTTAGCGCTGCCTTTCTGGGCTTGTCGCGCTGAACTTAAGGTCGGAGGCGATGCACGGCGGCCGGGACACGCGGGCGCGCGGGCTCGGTGAACTCGGTGAGCTCCGGCGCGCGGAAAACCGGCAATCCAGCCTCACCTTCTCGACGATGTCGACAATGGCGAGTGCAGCGGGGTGGCTCGGGCGACGGCGGAGGGCGCTGGCGGTGGAGCGCGAGCGCCGCACGGTGCTTGTGGGAACGGCGGGCGGGGGCGCGAGAGAGAGCAAGAGCGTAGAGCGAGCGAGAGAGTGCGAGAGAGCGAGGCAGAGTGGAGCGGGCAGAGGCTAAAAATGGAACGGGGGGTTTCCAATTCGGGTGTAGTCGCTGCGGGGGCCCCATGGCCGGGGAATCGCCGGCCACGCGGCGGACGCGGCAGCCGACGGGCGCGCGTGGCGACTGTGGCGGGTGGCCGGGCCATCACGACGCCGAGCGCGGGACGCGCCGCTGGTGGTGAGGAGTGGGGCCGGTGGGCCGAGTGGGTCGGATTTGGCCTCGCCGCGGGTCATGCCTGGCTTTTTTTTTTTTTTTTTTGAAAATTTAAACAAATCCAAATGTCACTTTTGACAAATTTAAATCCATTTCCATGAAATGTGCCCAAAACAAAGAAGTGGTAGAGAATTTCAATTTGAACCACTTTCATTTAAGACCATCTCCAAAATCTGAATAAATTTTGAATCACAAATTCATTTTGAATTTAGGGGCATAAAAGGAGATTTTCAATTTATTTTCTTTTTGCTCCAATTTCCACCAAAACTTTTGCAATAAAATTTTTGCTAAATCATTTCAAAGTGCTGGGCAAGTGGATCCAAACTTGATCAAGTCATTTGCAAAGCTAATTAATTAACAAAGCAACACTCAAGCAATTAATTAAATTAACAAATGCAACACATGAGATGATGATGCATGTAGGGTTAAATGCTTGATGATGCTTATGCCATGCTTATGAAGGTTTAAAGTTAATTAATTAAAGCCTAATGCAAGCTTAACACCGAGGTGTTACGCCCTACCCCCTTAAAGAAATCTCGTCCCGAGATTTGGGTTTACTAACCAGGTTTTATGGAACTCGGGATAAACTTCTTTCAGGTAATCCTCAGTTTCCCATGATGCATCTCTATCATCATGGTAACTCCACACGACCTTGTAAGTGCGCACTAGCCGGTTCCGGGTAACTCTTTCTTTGCTATCAACAATTCTCACAGGCTCTTCTTTATAGACCAGATCAGCTGTCAACTTCAAATCTTGCTCATCGACTCTTTCTTCAGGCACACGCAAACACTTCTTCAGTTGAGAGACGTGAAAGATCGGAAAGATGGAACTCATTGACTCTGGTAACTGTAACTTGTAAGCAACGTCACCTCTTCTTTCGAGAATTTTGTATGGACCCACATATCGGGGTGCAAGTTTTCTCTTGGCTCCAAACCTTTGGGTACCTTTTTGTGGGGAGACTCTCAGATATACATAGTCACCCACCTCAAACACCAAAGGTCTTCTTCTATTGTCAGCATAACTCTTTTGTCGGGACTGTGCAGCCTTCATGTGCTCTTGGATGGTTCGAACCTTCTCTTCAGCTTCGGGAACAAAGTCAATACCGTAGTATCTCCTTTCTTCAGCTTCTACCCAGTTCAATGGAGTTCTACACTTTCTGCCATATAAAACTTCAAATGGTGCCATCTTGATACTCTCTTGATAACTGTTGTTGTAGGAGAACTCGGCCAAAGTTAGCCAAGATTCCCATGAACCCTTAGCAGATAACACACAAGCTCTCAACATATCTTCAAGAATCTGATTAAGTCTTTCACCGTCCCTCCGAAGTCCGAGGATGATAAGCAAGTCTTTGTGGCAAATAACTTAGTACCCATACCTTCATGCAAACGGGTCCAAAAGTGAGTAGTGAACTGCGAGCCTCTATCAGATACGATGGTCTTGGGTACCCCATGCAAACGGACAATCTCAGAGATGTAAAGATCAGCGTACTGAGGTGGTCTATAGGTTGTCTTGACAGGTAAGAAGTGAGCTGACTTGGTTAGTCGATCAACGATTACCCAAATTGAATCATTACCCTTTTGTGTAGTTGGCAGACCTGTGATGAAATCCATACTAATGTCATCCCACTTCCAAGGAACCGGTAACGGCTTTAATAACCCCGTTGGCTTCATGTGAATGGCCTTGACACGACAACAAGTATCGCATCGAGCCACATATGCTGCTATCTCCTTCTTCATCTTGGTCCACCAATAACGAGGTCTTAGATCATGATACATCTTGTTGCTTCCAGGGTGAATGGATAGCTTGGAAAGGTGAGCCTCATCCATTATCTTGTTCTTGAGTTCTCGGTCCTTCTAAGCACGACAAGACGAGTATCGAACCAAAGTACACCACTTGTCATCGGTCTGCGAAATGCGGAATTGATTCCTTCTTCATTCTTTCTTTGAGGTGATATATGCCAGGATCAGTCTTTTGGCCTTCAATGATCTGTTGGTCGAGAAAACATCTGTTGGTCGAGAAAACATCGAACTTGGATATCATGCAGGACTGCAGGATGCATCAGATTGAACCTTTCTTCAACCAATGGCTTCACAAAGATGATGATGTGACTTGCGACTCAAAGCATCTCGCAACTATGTTTGCCTTGCCAGAGTGATAATGCCTTTGTCAAGTCATAGTCCTTGATCAGCTCTAACCATCTTCGTTGTCTCATGTTAAGCTCAGGTTGGGTGAAAATGTACTTGAGACTTTTGTGATCTGTATAGATATTGCACACATTTCCCAACAGATAGTGCCTCCATATCTTCAAGGCATGCACAACTGCTGCTAACTCCAAATCATGCGTGGGATAGTTGACTTCATGTTTTCTCAACTGACGTGAAGCATAAGCAATCACTCGGCCTTCTTGCATCAGCACACAACCTAAAACGGTCTTGGATGCATCACAAGTACACATCAAACGGCTTCTCGATATCTGGTTGTGCCAAGACAGGAGCTGTGGTTAGCAACTCTCGCAAGGTGCGGAAAGCTGCCTCACACTCTTCTGTCCAGACAAACTTGTGCTCTTTTTGTAACAGACTCGTCATGGGCTTGGCAATTTTTGAGAAATCTGGAATGAAACGGCGATAATACCCTGCCATCCCAAGAAAACTCTGAACTTCATGCACGAGGCGGCGGTTGCCAATCCATGACCTCTTGTACCTTTGACGGGTTGACTGATATGCCATTTTCAGAAATGATATGGCCAAGGAAGGCAACTTCCTTTAACCAAAACTCACATTTACTGAACTTGGCATACAACTTATGCTCTCTTAGTCTGGTAAGTGCAACTCTCGATCTTCGGGCGTGTTCTTCTTCATTTGCGAGTAGATCGAATGTCATCCAAGAATACAATCACGAACTTATCCAATTCGGGCATAAAGACTGAATTCATAAGATACATAAAGTATGCAGGAGCATTTGTTAGGCCGAAAGACATAACAAGATACTGTACAACCCGTATCTAGTAACGAAAGCAGTCTTATGTATATCTTCGGGGACGAATCCTCGATCCGGGTGATACCCCCGATCTCAAGTCAATCTTGGAAAACACTTTAGCTTTAGACAACTGATCAAATAGAATATCAATTCTCGGCAGAGGATACTTGTTCTTGATTGTCACGGCATTGAGCGGCCGATAGTCAACACATAGCCTCAAGGAATGATCTTTCTTCTTCACAAACAAAGCTGGACAACCCCATTCAGAAGTACTTGGCCTGATGAAACCCAACTTCTTCAGCTCATACAACTGTTTCTTCAACTCGCTAACTCATTGGGAGGCATACGATACGGTCTCTTGCAGATTGAGCTGTACTGTGCACTAAATCAATTGCAAACTCAATGTCTCTTTTTAGGAGGCAACCCAGGCAAAGCTTCAGGAAAGACATCAGGGAACTCACAGACTACTGGAATCTCGGCAAGAGAAGAAGCTTGAATAGCATAAGTCAACTTGGTCATATCTGCCACTCGAGGTAATACCACTTAGAACGTGTCATTACCCCGAGGATCCGTGAGGGTAACGGTTCTATCCCAAAGTATCAATCACCACTTGCTTATCTTTCATCCAATCCATACCCAAGATCACATCCATAGTTAACCCAGGTAACACTACCAAATTAACTCTATATGCTTTATCTCCAATTTCAAAAGTTGCATGCTCAAGCATTTGATTAGATAGGACATCAGCACCAGCAGAACTGATGCGGTACCCATAGTCTAATTGCTTAAGTCTTAACTCATGTGACCGTGCATATGCTTGACTCATAAAAGAATGCGATGATCCAGAATCAAATAAAACAACTGCAGGATGTTTATTAACAAGGAACGTACCCGCAGTGACTGGCTCTCCATCAGGAATCTCATTAATGGAGGTGTGGTGAGCACGGGCTTGATAGGTCGTCTGCTTCTTCGGGTATGGGCAGTACTTGGCGAAGTGGCCTGGTTGATTGCAGTTGAAGCACGGGCCCCTCACAGCAGGTGCATTGGACGTAGGACCACCAGTCCTAGCTTGAGCTTGAGGTGCAGGTGGGCGATAGCCCCTCTGATTCTTCGGAGGTGCTGGAGCGTTCCTCTTTGGAGCAGGTGCACGAAATCTTGAGTTCTGAGCTGGAGGGCGATACTGCTGACGGTTAGGCATTGGAGGTCGGAACTGGGAAGATCCTCCCTCGAAGCTTCTCTTGCGATTCTTGGAAGCAGCATGCAGATTGTTATTGTTCTCTTGAGTCAAGCAGTCGCTGATGAACTCATTGAAGGTAGCCCTCGAACTAATACCCATGGTTTTAGCCATCTTTGTATTGAGACCTCTTTTGAAACTTTCTATCTTCTTCTCTTCAGTGTCCACATATGATGGAGCATAACGGGACAAGTTATTAAACTCTTGCAGATATTCATTCATACTTTTGTTGCCTTGAGTGAGCCTCATGAACTCAGATACCTTTATAGCCATCAAACCTGGTGGGACATAGGTGCTGCGGAAAATTTGGGTGAACTGCGCCCAGGTGATGGGAGCATTCGGCGGAAAAGTGGTGCGTTGGTGGGACCACCAAATTCCAGCCGGCCCCTGCAGTTGATGGGCACCATACTCAACCTTCAGCGACTCGGTCATGCGGAGCAGGCGAAACTTGTCTTCCATGGTATTGATCCACTCGAGAGCCTCGAGCGGTTCCTTAGCTTGCAAGAACTTGGGCGGATCCGTATCCAAGAAGTCCTTGAAGGTGCTATACTGATTCACTGGGCGGTCACGGTGGCCTCCGTGACTGGTGTTTGCTGCAATATCGCGCAACGTGGCCTCCATGTTGCGCTGACTGCCGAGGAACTGCTGGAAAAGTTGCTCAGCTGTCAATGGGTTTGGAGGTGGAGGTGGCAGGTCGGTCCTGGGGTTTGCTCCATTACCCCCATTGCCTCCGTTACCATTTCCACCATTTCCATTGCCTCCACTACCCTGGCCGGAACCATCTCCAACCAGAGAGCCACTAGCGGTGCGGCGAGTGTCAACCATCTGCATATTTCAGCATCAAGTAATCATTAGGTGACGTTACAACATTGTAAGCGAATGTAATAATCATGCCGGTGAATTATTGGAAGAAAATGAATTCATTCAACAATACACAGGCATAAAGATTCATTTCCACAATCCATAACATCACTAATTATATTACTGAATAAAGACATCATCCGAGGCATACAACATCCAAAATTGCCAGCATACATACACTGGACTTTAGGCGTTCGGGTAGCACCACAACACAGAAGATCCAACACACACATGCGTCACATCTCATAAAGGTTACAGATCAACAACAAAAGAACAAGAGCGCGGCTACGACTAGCGATGAGACTACTAGTCTACTCGTGCTCGCTACCAACGTCGGACTCGGCAGCAAGAACAACGTCGTCGTCGGGTGCAGGCTCGGGTGCAGGCGGAAGGTCAGCGTCCTCCTCGCCTCCATCGGGGTTGATGACCCCAGGCTCCATCTCAGCAGCTCCAGGACCATGGTGACCATGAACTTTGGTTTGTACGTAACGTGGTACTCTCCGTGAATCTGGTCGATGTACTGCTCACGCTCAAAGAGCAAGTGTCCCAGCTGGGTAGTATCGTTCCGGGCTTCATTCCTCTCAGTGACCAACTGGGCCATCATCCGGTCAGCATTCCTCTCGTACCGCTCATAGCGTGCAATACGTGCGCGCAAGGTCTCGAGCTCCCTGGTGACCTCTCTCACATCTGCCTCAGCTTCCTCTCTGGTGGCTATGATGGTGTCCATCTGCCGCCTCAAGTCTCGGATCTGGTCCGAGTGCTTCTTCTTCTCTTCTTTCCCCTTCTTCCACGGATCTACATTTCCATCCACCGAGCTTGTACATTGTGGCCTCGGTAGAGTCATATGCTGCATCATGGCAAACATGGCACTCATAGCTGTGTTGTCACCGCCATCAATCTCATCAACTCTCGGCCAACGTGCTCGGCTAGGGGGACTGCTCCCCAAACAGTGTCCGAAGGGTCATCTTTGGGAAAAGTCCCGCCAAAGCCCTGTGCTAGGCTCGGGGAAAGCGCTCCATGATCGACGAAGGACATGGAATGCGGCTCGACTGGCCCCATCCTGAGCGGTGACACCAGTGGCACGAACACGCCATCCGTCCCACTCGGAGTCCGGGTGGAGTGGAGGAACGGTGATCTCCACGGCGACCAAGTCGTCACCACGAGGCGGCTCCTCGGTGACCCAGAGTATACGGGTCGCTGGTCCTCTCAGATACCCAGCGTGAGCAAGCACTCTCCGGAGGAGCGTGGGCATGCCAAACTCCTCAAGAAAGTGGTCCTCTCGGATCACCGTGCGTGGTGCAAGCTGACGGCGAGGTGCCCTTCCCCGGTGGACTTGCGTGCGGTTTGCTTAGTGCGAGCCATCCGTCGAAATTTATCCCGGTGAGACAAGTTGTTAATTAACCGGTTTTTTAATTAACAGGAATAATCAATTTATAAGGGAAGGTAAATGTAATGACATGGGATGAACAAACATGATGTATGCACGTATCTTACGTTCTCACAAACTTAGCAAAATATTTCTAGCGGATATACGGTGGCATACAACGTTCTCTCATAGCGCATAACTAGTCGTTCTACTCGAATCGCTGTTATGTACCTGCAGAAAATCCACTTCAGCCTACCCCAACAGTATGAATAAATGCATTGCAGAAAGTAAAGATTAAGCACTCACACGCACGTGCATTCCTAAATACACGCACATGTTGTACATCTACCCGATCCTCGTCCAATGACGGCATCGTCTCAACAGACGGCACAACCCACAATTAAACACCTTGGTAAGTACATGGTTTTGACATGTAAGTACTTCCGGTATCACACTAGCACTCCCCTAGATTGCCGGTTGGACAACCATGCTCTCACAACTCCCACTTACCGAGGCGTAGAGGCATTTGAACCATACATTACCACTCAAGCGAATGGCACCCATACAATTACCTTGCTGCATGGGCAACAGTGAAAACAAAATATGATGCAAGCCCCCAAGTCAGTACTTAAATAGCCACCTAGAGTCCTTATTTGGGCATAAAGGATATGACCATTTGGCACACTCTTAGTTTTGTAAACGAATTTTCTCAAAAGACTTATAGATCTATAAGTTGAAATCCAGTTTTGAAAGCAAATTCTTTTGTTTTAAATAGACATGTGAACAATGTCGCTAAACCTTGCTCGATGCCGTGTGTGAGAACCGACCAATTTATAAAAGCCTAAGTGAAAAATCACTCGCTAAGCAAGCAATTGTCCCACTTAAGCTGTTATAAACCCGGTAGTCTGGAAATCTCGAAGGATTTCAAACCAAACATCATCAATCAAGATCGTACAAGTTTAGCGTCACCATTCGCATGTTACAACATTTCGCAAATAGTTCAACAACATCAGAGTGCGGAAATAAAGTTATTACAAACCAAGTTCTTCAAATCCAAGAAGCGGAAACAAGATAGTTTTAAAGCTCAACCCACACACACAACTTAAGTTTGATACAGTGCCAGTTCGATAGCCAATCCACAAAAGCAAGTGGGAAGAGTAGTAAGAACGACCATTGCCCTTTGGTGCTTAATCCACTGGATATAAGTAGGTCTCGTAATACCCGTGGTAGGTATGGCCATCTGCACAAACAACAAGCGGGAAAAACCCTGAGTACGAGAAGGTACTCAGCTAGACTTACCCGACTGACTCAAGTAAAAAGACTCCAAGGAGTATGACAGGCTTTATCAGGGGATAGCTTGACTCTTTTTGCGGAAAAGCGGTAGTAACCTTTTAATTAATAGCTCAGCTTAATCATTCCTATTTATGCTAAGTGAGCTCCTGTACTATGCATCATTATAGTATATTAATCATGATTAAGCAAGCAAGTAGTATCCATAATCATATTCATCAGCTTAACCCATCATCATCATTAACCATATTCCATAATCATTACTACGATGGTGCAGCTCAAGTCAAGTGTTCACTGTCCAGGAACGATGGCGATTCGAATCGATTACTACTGAGCTCAGGGGGTATTCCTCATGCAAACCACACTCACCCGCTAAAGTGAGCTACAGATCACCATGGCACGTATCCGGGGAAGACAAGCACGCGGACTCGCATAGAACCACCGTGCCGGGGACCGCCCGATCGCCTTAGCCAGCCATCTTTGGACCTCGGACTTACTCTTGGCGCCCCCGTGGTCCCCCATCCATCTCCAATACGGTGCGAACGGATCGAGAACCGGCCCGGATAGTGTTGGGCTTCGCGGTCGGAACGACTTATCCGGCCAGCTAAACATGAGGCATGCGTTCAACATGACTTGGGGTACAACAACGGTACGGTCCTTAATCGACATAGACGGAATCACTATGGTCCAACAACCCCACAAGACTCCGTCCGGTCTCCATTTATCAACCATAGCCATTAACCAGATGATATCAACATAAGCTTTTCCATCAATCATAGGTAACCACCTATCTCGCGGATGACAGGAAATCACCCGACTTCTACCGTCTAAGCAGGCTAAGCATAAAACTCGCCCTAGACTAGCAGGGGATATCAAGGCAGGTAATTCAAGGTAAAGCAAGGATATAATGCATCAACGGTGTCACACAATTCCTAAACTTAATGCAACAATCATAAAACATAATTAGACTGTTAGAAAGCATAGGTAAGTGAATGCTCCGGTGCTTGCCTCGGACGAAGTCGGCGGCGCGGTGGTTAGGACACTCGGGAAGATCCCTGCGTCGTCCTTCCCTCGGCTTCGGGTGGAACCTCCCGCTCGGGTTCCTCCCGAAGACTACGCTTTCGATCTCCGAATACGGGGAGGTCCTCTTGCGAACTTTGTATGATGCGATGCACGTGCATAAGTATCATGAATGCACAACGTATGATGATCATGGATGAAGATGATTAATAAATCTTTTTGACAGAATAGGTGCATATCTCTTCTCTACTAACAACCTAACTCATTTATTGAGTAAGTGCATATCTCTTCTCTACACTTAGAAAAGTGCATAAAGAAGAGGGTGTGTTTGACATGCACATACGCACATACTCTTATTACAAAAAGATGAGAGCGATATCACTATTCATTCCAACATCACATTTCAGCTATGATGCTCAATCAAGGAACTAGCAAGCATTACATAATTGAAAATGCACAAGAATTGATATGAAAATCATTAAATCGTTTAATCCAATTACTTATCATTTCATGTGAATAAATAGGCTTGAACTGTGACCTCTGTCTAGACAGTTCAGAAAATTCTACAAAAATTACAGGAGCTACACTATGCTATAACAGAGCCATGTCATCACATTTCACTAAGTACAGCAGCCTACACAAAAAGATGAAGCTACTGGTCAGAAATGCACATTTAATAACTTTGTACAGTGAAAAGTGTTAAACAACAAATTTCATATTTTTATCTAACACTACTTAGCACAAGAGAAGTTAGTAAAAATTATCAAGGCATAATTCCACATATTTTATTTATTAAAAATCATACAAGAATCAGCCCAGAAATGAAATTAAATCATATTCCAATATTTTTGTACAGTAACTGCATTCCATTTATTTTTCCCAGCAACTACATCACAAATAGAGTCTAGCAAAACAAGAATCACATTTTTCAGAGCAATATTCTTTTTACTATGCATTTACTCATTTTTCAGCCATTTAAGCATTTAAATAAATCTACACAGAAAAATATCACAAAAATTGCATCACACATTTTCCACAGATAGATCTACTCACTAGAAACCTAGCAAAACAAGAATCATCAAATTTGGAGTTCATTTGCACCAGCAATAAAATCAAAAGGCATTTTAAACATTTTTCGAAAAAAGAATAAAACAAAAACCGAAACCCTAAAGGCTAGATGCACCGGTCCGGTGGACCGGGAGGCGCCGACATGCGGACCCCAGGGTCAAACCGACCCCCCCACCGGTCGGCCGGCGGGCAGGCGGCGGCGGTTGGCCGGCCGGTCCCCGCCCCGGCCGGCGGTGCTCCGGCGGCAGGTCGACACCCACAGCGCTCCCGCGGGCGCGCACCGGCCCAGGACGGTGTCGGGGGTCCTGAGTGGTCGGAACGGCGGCCGGCGAAGCAAGGGCGCGGCGACCTGCGCCGGCCGGCCGGCCATCCTCGGGCGGCGGCATTGTTAACCGAGAGCGCCGCGAGCCCTAGCTCTGGGGGCGAACTCTATCGGAGGGGTTGGGTGCCCGATTGGGCGACCCCAGCCCTGGGCGGCGCATGCGGCGCGGCGGCGCTTAATGGCGGCGGGCGGCGGCGGTGAGGTGGCGGCTAGGCACCGAGCCGGCTCGATTGAATCCTCTCGGCGGCTAAGCGCCGCGCGGGCGGGTTGGGCTTGTCGCGCGAAGCGGCGGGCGATGCTACGGCGGGACACGGTGGCGCGCTGGCTCGGTGAACTCCGTGAGCTCCGGGCCCAGCGGGAAAACCGGCCAATCCAGCCCCTCCTTCGGCCGATGTCGACAATGGCGAGTGGCCGAGAGGGTGGCTCGGGCGGCGGAGGCGTGCGCGCGCTGGCTGGTGGAGCGCGAGCGCCGCACGGTGGCGGTGGAACATCGCTGGGCGGCGCGAAGCTCACAGCGGCAATGGCGCGGCGCCGGCCGCCGGTGCCTGCGCGAGCGAGAGAGAGAGCGGTAGGCGTAGCGAAGCGAAAACAGCAGGCGAAAAATGGAACGGGCAGGGTTTCCAATTCGGGTGTAGTCGCCCGTGGTGGGGCCCGCCGGCCAGGCTCGCCGCCACGCGGCGGACGCAGCGGCGACGGGGCAGCGTGGCGTAGCGACGGCACGCTGTGGCGGGTCGGCCACGACGCCGAAGCCGAGTGAGGAGAGAGGTGAGTGAGGCCGTGGGCGAGTGGGCCGGATTTGGCCTCGCTTCGGTTATGTGGCTTTTTTTTTTTTTTTTTTGAAAATTTAAACTGAATCAAATGTCACTTTTTAACAAATTTAAATCCATTTCAAGAAATGTGCCCAAAACAAAAGTGGTAGAGAATTTCAATTTGAACCACTTTCATTTAAGACTCATCTCCAAAATCTGAATAAATTTTGAATCACAAATTCATTTTGAATTTAGGGCATAAAAGGAGATTTTCAATTTATTTTCTTTTGCTCCAATTTCCACCAAAACTTTTGCAATAAAATTTTTGCTAAATCATTTCAAAGTGCTGGGCAAGTGGATCCAAACTTGATCAAGTCATTTGCAAAGCTAATTAATTAACAAAGCAACACTCAAGCAATTAATTAAATTAACAAATGCAACACATGAGATGATGATGCATGTAGGGTTAAATGCTTGATGATGCTTATGCCATGCTTATGAAGGTTTAAAGTTAATTAATTAAAGCCTAATGCAAGCTTAACACCGAGGTGTTACAATGCTCCTCCTCAAGCTTGATGATTGCAATATACGGTGTAGATGTTCTTTTTAGAGCGAACCAGCTAGTAGCGAACCCGGTGGTTGCCACCGATAGTCTCTCTCCTTGCTATATTGTTGTTCCTGCATAAATACTCCACAAGAAACCAAAACTCGAGGTTCGAATTGAATAATGGGTTAGCGGTCGGCCAAAGAATAATTGGTCACTTTTATGAATTATCTTTAAATGTTGTTCAATTTAAGCAGGATTTAATTTCTTTTTGGATTTTCTTTTTTTATGATGCAAGAATTCAATATGAATGCTATATTTTTATCATTTTTTTATTTTTATGCCACCACAGTGGATGTTCCTTTGGAAAATACCATAGGGTATCCACATGGGGCTTTAATGATGCCATGAATAATGCAGTAAATGTTTTTGCTAATCTTTTAGTATGTTAACAGATGATGCTACTAATTGAATCTAAATTACTAATGCATTTAATAAGATAACTACCATTCTGACCTTATGGCTAGGGTATGGAATTTAAAGTCTATCGACAGGACTTAGACAGAGGTAAGCACTTACTCAGTGGGCTCATCGTCTGAGGTAACCTCAGTCAACTCCCCGTCTCGTGGTGATGCGTCACGTGCTTACTTCCATCTCGCTTCGGTCTCTTTTGCTTCTTTTTCTTCTAGCTTCTGCTCTTCTTCTTTGTTCGCCTTCTCCCACGCTTCTAATCGTGCTAGGATCTCCTCCTTTTCTTTCTTGGCGATCTGGTCCATCCTTTCTGCTTCTTCTGCCCAGCTACTCCAGTGAGGCACGTGCGTGTTCTTTTCTTGCTCCGGAAAGCGATCTTCATATCTCACGACCTTGCCAGGAAAGTCTTCCCATCCACAGTGAGGCTGAGAAGCCTGACGGTGTGCTTGGCATCTTCTCCAGTTCCGTTGCTTCCTGGCTAGTTCATGGTTATTTAATGTTCTGAATTGACAGCGTACCTTGCCGGCAGGTAGTTTGAAGTGGATGTGTCCGGACCCGATGTAGATGTTGGCGTTGGCAGTGTAGAGGAACGGTCTTCCCAAAAGAATTGGGGAATCATCGTCTCCCTGCATGTCAAGGACTAGAAAATCTGCAGGTATATATTGTCCTTGAATCCTTACCATGACATCTTTAACTATCCCTTCGGGAAATCTTAGTGATTGGTCCGCCATCTGCAATTGAATACATGTTGGGTATAAAGGTAAATCAAACAATTCATCATATACCTGTTTTGACATTACGTTGCAGCCTGATCTAGTATCGCAGATGGTGTGAGGAAAGGTGGTGTCTTTGATTGTGCATTCAATGATTCGGACACCTGGATCACCTCTCTTGATTGGAAATGGCTTAGGTAGTCGGTGATCATTCTCTGTGTTGATAGCAGTGATTAGTTGAGTCATCTTCTCGGTGCATGCTTGGTCCTCCTCCATCTTCTATTGTTTCTATTGTTCTTCTTCTTCGATATTGGGTGCGATTCTTGCTCTTCTTATTGTTGAAATTGCTTGGGGCTGCGGGAGATTTCAGGGGACGCGGTTCTTGAATGTGAATCTCTCCTTGTCTTTGATGGACAAGGCGATCTTGGCAAACTCTGCATAGATGATGGTTTTGTTGTGCACACAGGGGAATGGTGCGCTTGAGAATGATGGGTGCCTTCTCATCTACTCTGTCTCCATGACCACGAAGTCAAGCTGGGACATATGATTGTCCTACTCGAATAACAACTTCTTCTAGTACTCCCTCAGGGTAGCAAATGGACTGATCTGCAAGCTGCAAGCGCATGTTTGTGTATAACAGGGGATCATTTAATATTTTCTCATAAATTACCTTGGGCATGATGTTAACACTTGCTTATTTGAAGTCGAGATAGCCTCTCGAAAAAGCTGTGGCATCATATGGAGATAGGAATGACAGGTCTTCCAGGGTCTCCCATCTTCTCCGGTAGAGAGTGGTCAATCCACTTTGTACATCTGCAGGCTCAATATGATATTGGGTTGCATTGTGAATATCAACAAGGTTAGCAGTTTCTAAATCTTCCGGTTGGCCTAGAATCTTGCATTTTTCTAGTGGAGGTACAGTAGCAGCTAACTGAGCTAATTGTGATTCTAATATTTTATTAAAGCTATGCTGATTCTTTATGGCTGAAGCAAAAGTATCCATTCTAGCATGTATGTTTTTCCAAAGTTTTATCATTTGATGTTAGCTTTCTAGTCATTTGATCTAGCAGTTTGGATTGACTAGTAACTAATTCTCTTAAAGGCGGAAGGTTATAATTATTGAAGTTATTACCTTGGTTGTTACCTTGGTAATTACCTTGTCGAGGTTGTTGGTTCCATCCTTGATTTTGTTGAGGACGATAGTAGGTGTTGTTGTTGATGAAGTTCACATCCTCTTGCAGTGCAGGGCGGTGATAGCTAAGTGCCCATAGTCTCCACATTCTTCACATGTCATATGGGAATCATTGACGTGCATGACTTCTTTCTTCTCTATGTCGAGCTTCTTCATAATGAGGTCTAGCTTGGCGGTGACCATGTCGACTTCCTTGAGATGATGGATTCCTCCTCCCTTCTTGCGAGGTGAGTACGTTCTTCATTGCATATTGAGTTTAAGGCCATCTTCTCGAGAAGTGCTTTAGCATCGAGAGCTTTAGTGACAGAAAAGCTCTCCCATTTGCAAACATCAATAGACTCACGGGTGCTAGAGATGAGCCCGTGATAGAAAGTCTGCATTGCGACCACTCCTCTATCCCATGATGAGGGACGGTCTTCAATATAGTTCTAGAATCTTTCCCATGCTTGATGAATGATTCATCATGTTGTTGATGGAAACTTGAAATCTTCCTACGCTTGAGCATTGGTCTTAGCTGTAGGAAAGAACTTTGCTAGGAAAGCGGTTGAGCATAGGTCCCATGTAGTGTGTTTATCTTTATTGATGTAGAACCACTGCTTAGCTTTCCCCAATAATGAGAACGAGAAAGTCGGAGTAAGATAGTATCTTTTGATACTCCTCTGATATTGAAGGTGCTGCAAATCTCTAGAAAGTGTTGTAAGTGTGCACTTGCATCCTCATGTCCTTTTCCACAGAATTGGCTGGCTTGAACCATGGTGATGAAAACAGGCTTGAGCTCAAATCCATTCTCCCCGGTGTTATTTCTTTGGTCGATCCGGATGTTTCTTTGTTGTTGGGGCGGAGAATTCTCGCGAGTGACTTCTCGGCCATGTCTTCAAACACGGGGAGCTAGGTTTTCACCTAAGCGATATTACGCTTGTTCTTCTACTTCTTCTTCAAATTCTTCTTCCGGTGTTGGAGCCGGCTCCTGTTAACACTTGGATTTCGATAAGGGTCAATGACAAGGTGGGCGATTCGGCAAAGGCTATGAGAGAGCGAGGGATTCGGTGGCGTTCGACAAATACGTCTTGTGATCGGCTAATCTTGAGCTATTCGGCAAACATATATGCGGCCCGACTCCGGGTGGTTCGGCAAGCGGTAGCAGCGTTCGGTTATCTTCAAAATGCGGTGACTCGTTCGGGAAGCAAGGTGGCCGACTTTGAAGGAAGGAAACATGGCGATTCGAGAAGAATAAAGATGATGGCTTTACGCTTACCCTAAAATCTTTGTAATCATATCTGTTTAGGACTTATATTTGTCAGGTATAAATATAAACCCTTGACCATTGTAAAGGATATACACAATCAAACCAATACAACCGGCCCCGTGCCAAGTTTCGAGTCCTTTTCGTCGTGTCGCCGAAGTTCTCGAGAGGAGCCATCGATCCGTCGACCTCCGTAAGTACCGGCAACCTTGCTATCATGTCTAGTATCATGCGGTGGATTTAGATCTTGATGCAAGTAGTCTTGTTCGTCTCGATGGGATGGCCGTGCGGGCGGCAGCGTCTACTTGATGATCAAGAAGTCTTAGCTTATGCTTTGTTTATCTCGACTAGGCGGCCGTGCGGCAAAGCGCCCGCAGTAGCTTAGCAAAGCAAGATAGTTATCGGTTCTTGGTTAGATCGCGGAGCCGCGGGCGGAGCTAGGATTTGGCTCAAGGATTAGTTATCGGCTCTATTAGATTTGGCAAGATCTAGTAGATTCATTAAGTTATCACGTGTTGCATGACTTTAATACTTTATTTATTTGTAACACTCTTTTGCCCAATCTAGATTGATTGGTTTCGGCTCTTTATTTTATAGATCTATTTGCTATACGGTTTTCTCATATCATGATGATAGATAGATCATGTGTTTACGTAGCGAATAAGATCAATCTAGATTGTTACATGTTGCGGGTTCTTGCATGTTAGAAACTTTTAGACTTCGATAGGATCGGGTGTCCTTGCGGCGGATGCAGGTCCTTGATTAGTTTATTCGTGATAACTTGTATGTTCCTTCTTCATGGACCCCGAGTCGGTATGTATTGCCGAGCTTGGTTATGCTTCAATCCGTAGTTAACTTTCACTTGTTCAAATATGTCTTCTCATGCATGCATGTTCGGCAATCAATGCACTACGTGTTTCACCTTCATATTAACCGAATGAATCATATGCATGATTGGCGGGCGACTTCTATAGTTGTATGTCGTCGTAAGTGGCTTCGGGGCCGTATATACGGAGGCTATGCGGTCTCATCCGACATGTTCCAATTTTGTATTTAACGGTTTCTTTGTCCCTTGTCGGTTTTCAGGTCAAATTGGTGGCACGCTTTCGGATCTCCAAACCGTGCGGTATTTGTCCGATTGAAGTCACGCTTTTAAACTGCGGGTGCTTGGCACGGAGTCACGTTTTTGTGTCAACGGCTCCTTAAAGAGTTGACTTAAGCAGGTGTTCTTGATGGTGACTCGAATTTCTCCCTTATTTCTGCAAGCCTTTTCTTTCTAAGGAGTTTCTTAGGATCGTCAGTAAAGTTCTTTGGAAGAGAAAAACCATTCATTCATCACCCTACATAAGATAAGAAAATGATAACAACGAAGAGTGTACCTGATAGAATTAGAGATCGATTGATAATATAAGTTTATCCATGCGTATACAAACGATCATATGTTCTAAGTTTATCATGCCTTCCCAACAACGGCGCCAGAAATGCTTGTTGGTATTTCTAACGTCACCACTAGAAATAGAGTTAAATCCTATACCTAGTAACTTGGCGCCTTTAAATACTTGGTATTATAATTACTTGTCAAGTAGCAACTAGCCACATTTGAATTACTAATATTCCTAAACATGAAATAGGTTGTCATCCCCAATTATATTGCTAGAAAATTATCATAGATTTATATTGTACTTATGGTGACTAGGCAGATAAATATATGAATAAGATATGAATATAAACTAATGGGGTTACGTAAGCGGACAGATAATTATACCGTTGTAGCATTTCACCTAGGGAAGTATCCGGGTTGTCGATTTATAATTATACCTCTAGGAAGGCTATGTGGTAAACTATTATTGTCATATTGATGAAGTACATGGATAATTGATATTAATTACACACTCTAATCTAATCAGTGAGAGGTCACAAGATAAATAAAGATAAATATGGGTGATAGCATAATCATCAAGTATCATAATTAAGGATAATCATCGAGCATCTTACTAGTCATAATCATAGCTAGCCATTAAATAAACTAGAGAAATAAGTCTATAAGCTGCGTCAATTGAATAACTCTAATTAGTGCAACTACATCTAATCATCATTGCTAAATCAACCCTAAATCATTATTACATGTAAAGAGGCATCAACTAATAAGGATATTAAGAACTAAGTCACCTCCTTCGCGACCGCGCCCATGCTAGTCCTACATACGGGGGGTGGACTACTGAGGAGGAACTAACGTAGCTGTCACCCTACGCGGACTACCACACGTCCCGGCATATCGGGGTGCACTCGCAGATAAACAAGACATCTAGACACCACGTCTACATATCGCCTATCATCTACCCATTGTACATATGGATAAACGCTATACGAGCAATTACATGAATTCAATAAGATCGAAGTAACTAAACTAGACATATAATCAAAGTAGACAATGACTATTGCAATTAAGAATATATGAATATATTTAGAGTAAAGTCTCCCTAATCTGAATATTGAATACAATAAAGTAATTAAGAACTAGATCTATTACCGAACTCTTGCGCTCGGCCCGGGCCGCCGGGGCTTCGAGATCCGATGAAGAACTAGATCTCCTCTACTTCTAATCTAGCTAGCTAATCCTATGAGCTAGAAGGCTCTTGATGAACTTGAAGGCTCTTGATGCTTGATGGCTTGAGGCCTTGATGAATAATGAATTGGCTCTCTCCAGGGGGGGTCTACCCATGTATTTATAGTCCGGTGGGATGTGCGTGCGCCCTTGAGATCAAACCGACTTAATCAACGGTGGAGATGAAAACCCTAGGCGCCCGGGAGGAACCTTACGGAAGGAGGAGGGCAGCTGCCTTAGGGGCCGCCCGGCCCGAGGTGGGGCCGGCCGGCCCCCCGGCGGCGGCGGCCCCTCGCTCCTTCCGGTGTCTTTCGGAGTCTTCCCGAGTCTTCCCGCGGTGTCCTTCGTGGCGGATAAGTTTCGTGGATATTTTTGCACTTGAATCCCTCTTTTCGACTTTTCGGAAATCTCCACGAAAAATTACAGAATATGCAAAACTTCGTAGAAATTGTCGGATAAATCCCTAGACTAGTGTGTTTTCTTGTTTCCTTTTTGGGTGAAAAGCTCTAGTAAAAGTTGACGCTAACGGTGTCAACGACCCTGTGGCCAGGAAGTTCGATCGAGGCCAGGAGGTTCCGGTCGGCCCGTGTCTCGCCCGATCTATGCCAACGGTCGGATCCGGTTAGGACAGGAAGTTCCAGTGTACCTCACTTAGGAAGTTAGGTAGGCCTTCGGGAGGCTGAAGTATATATGCTTTCCACCTCCATTTTTGAACCGTTACGCCGGGCAATACAGCGATTCCTTTGTTCACTCAACATCCCCAAAGCTTTGACTCACCCACTCTCTCTCTCCCCTTGCTTCCAAGCTTCAATCTTCGATTGTTTGAGCTAGGGACGTGAGATTTGAGAGCGGGAGCATCGATCTTCGACTTGAGCACTTGGTTTCCTCACCTCACCGGTTGGTTTTGTGTTTATTACTCTTGGGTTCTTGGAACCCTAGCCGGCTATGTGTTCTTCGTGGTTGCCCGTATTGATTTACTTGTGAGGGCACCTCGAAGTGTTTGTATCACCCTTCATCTTAGTGGATATCTCAAGCTTTCCTTTGTGGTTGCTTGAGGGAGGTGACCTAAGTGGTCGGGCCTTGGTGGCCACCTCAACAACGAGGACGTAGGCACTCCTTTGTGGAGAAAGCCGAACCTCAGGATAAATCGTTTGTCCCGCGTGCTTGTTGTGGTGGTAGCTTCGACTACCCTTGTTATTGTATTCCTTGCTCTTTCCATTGTATATTTGGTTGTAGGAAGAACTCTAAGCAAGAGGTGATCTCCGAAGGTGTGAAAGATTGATTCCTTCATATACATCATCTAGAAGGGTGTGGTAACTTGAGTAGTTGAAATCACAACTCATTCACTTTGATTACCTAGCTTTAGGACACCCGAAGTTCTAGTTGGTTTGCGATAGAAGTTTTGGTTTCACACCGGAACTTCTATTCCAAACCACCGGAACTTCCGGTGAGTATTTAACTTCCGCATTTGAGTTTGTGAATTTCAGGATTTCGAAAGACGCCTATTAACCCCGTCTAGGCCAATTAGGTCCTTTCAGGAACATGCGAAACCATGGGGACCTCAAAAGAAGATGTCGAAAGAACACCTTTCCCCGCAACAGGAAGGGAAGTGCCATTAGCAGTGCGAACAAAAATAGGTGAATCGGAAGATGACAGAGAAGACAAGTGTGTGGCATGAGGTGTCATGTGAAAAGAGGCACCAGAATCAAGAAACCACAGGGATGATATACCTGCCGAAGGAAGAGGAGGTGTGGAGCTAGAAGCCTGGGCAGTAGTTCGGTGAGGAGAAGCCTGAGCTGCAGTGGTGAGACGACGGAACATGGCAAGAACCTCCTGCTCCGCGGCAGACACAGAATGAGTGCCCTGCGGAGTAGAAGAGCCACTAGAGCCCTGAGAGGGGCGCCTATCGCGACGTCCATAGCGGTTCTTGGCCGCTTCTTCCGCAGCCCTTCTCCTCGTGGCCATAGATCTTGCAAGTAGCTACACCGCACACCAGGAAAAGGAACCCCTGCCACCACCGGAGACTGGGGCGGAGGCGGAGAGACCGGGGGAGGTGATGCCACGAGAATAGAGGGCTGCGGCAGAGCACGGCTCACACCTCCAGTCCGAAGTCGGGTCTCCTCAGCTCGTAGCTCAGGCATCGCCTCTGTGAGCGATGGGCGCGGACGACGAGTCAGCAACTGTGCCCAAACAGTCTCAAACTCTGGACGCAGGCGAGAGAGAAACTCATGAAGTCGAAGGGTGTCTCATCGGGTCCCGTGCCGGTCCAAAGACCGACAAGTACCACCACCACGTAACTCGCACCTGTTGTCCAGCGATGCCGGACATCCGTCATCTTGCGGTGATAGTCGTCAACTGTAGAATCGAGTTGGCGAAGTGACTGAGCCTCCTCAACAACAGCAAGGTACATGGCCTCATTGCGGATCTCGTAACTGCGACAGAGGTGTTCCCACATGAGGTGTGAGGTGGCAAGGCCTCGGAGTGACCGTGCGAGATCAATCTCCATGCTTGCAAGTAGAATGGCCTTGGCAGATTTCTCCTCACGCAGCCAAGTCTCATACTGGCCAAGATCAGATTGGTAGGCCTCCATCTGACCCTCAAAGGCATCAAGGAGAGCATGCTTCGCATCGTCATCAGCATCTGGAGGATATGTGGGCTGCGTGGGAAGAACTGGACATGGAGGACAGAGCCGAGTGCCCGTCAAATAGCCCCATAGCAGCTGCCCATCCATGTGAACCTCCATATGAAAAACAAAATCCGCCCAATTTGTGCCATTGAAGATAACAGGACACTTGGGGACAGGAATGGCACCAGGGCGAGTGCGACTAGGGGAGGCCATGGAAGGAAATGCAGGAATCACCCCCCAACTTCTTCTACTGCTTCTATCTTCTTCTTTTTTTTCTTTTTTTCATTTTTTTTTAAGCGTAGAGGAGGCGACGGGCTTAAAAGGTGAGTGGCCAGCGGGGGCAGCCGAGACGCGGCGGTGGGTCGGGTGGCCGGGCGGCGCGGCCGGGCGGTGGGCGAGGGGCCAGCGCGAGAGCGAAGGGAGCTGCGTGGGGCCGGGCGACGGAGGCGAGGGGAGGCCGGCGGTTTGGCGGTGTCGACGGCGCGGGCGGGCGCTGTCGCCGGCGGGGGCGGCCGCCGCGGGCGGGAGCCGCGGCGGCGCTGAACGATGGCGCAGCGCTGGGCCGCATTTAACGGCGGGCGCGGGCCTTGGGCGAAGCCGGCAAGTGCCGCGAGGTGCCACGCTGGCGGGTAGGGGGCGCCAAGGGCGATGGAGAAGGGCGCGGATGCGTGGCGGTGCCGTGAAGCGCGGGTCGGCCGGTGGCTCGTGAAAAACCTAGCTCTATACCATGTTAGAACTTAGAACAGTTTGGTCAACCAAATTCTATTCAAGGCCCCAAAGGGGGAATATACATGTGTGTGTACATAGCAAAGAGGCCCTCCAAGTAGAGGGAAAATACAGAGAACATCTATATATCTAACAGTGACAAAGCGCGTCACAATGTCCTCCCCTGCACCACCAAACTAACTAATATAAACGCATAATACATTACCAAATAAAACTCATGTATATATGCACAACAATCAGCAGCTTGGCCGGAGGGCCATGCTACACCTTGCTTTCTACTCCCTATCTTGCATATCCTTGATTGAACGTTCCTCATTGCTATCCTTGTCTTCATGACCTTACCTGTCATTCCAATCACCGCAAAGGGAAACACATTACGACTCCATCCATGTAACAAGCTCATAAGAAATAAAGAATTCATGTTTAAGTGTATACTGACCTCGTAGATCTCTCCCAATGGCTAGCACTCCTCTCCTACTCGGTACTGCTACTCTTTTACTCTTTTGCTCGCCTTGTTGGTGCTGCCAAAGGAGACTGGGATGCCAGCTACGAGGGCAGCACTGTGGTATGTGGGACGTTCCAGGTGTGGCTTGTTCTCAAGTAAGGGTTATTGTTTGGCTGTACTTAGTTCAGCCCCCAAGTCCCCAACAGAAAATAACATAATTCACATTAGTCTCATGACCTGTCCTTATTTGACATACCCATCTGATAGGTGTCTTAGGACCTGCTCGGATATAAGGACTAATGGGACGATTAATTTTTAGTCCATGCTCAACTAATAACTAGTTCACTAGTTGGCAATAACTAGTTTACAAGTTGGCAAAGGGGAGCTAAAGTGGAATAAAAGCAATAGTCCATGTATCCAAACAACACAGAACTAAGCTTTAGTCACCTCCTAGGTGATCCAAACAGCCCCTTGTTTACAACTCGGTCAAATAGCGGGATGGTTGCAGCAGATCAATCACCAAGTCTTACTGACACTGCCAATAACAATATAACTTAATGAAACTTGCAGCTAAAAATGTTATCCTTAAGCAGATACAAACACTGTAAGCTTATCAATACAAAAAAACCATATCATATACTACAGATAAACATTAAATATCTCTGGTAAATCAGAAACAAAGCATGGCCAATCCAAAGATAGATTAGACGACTTGTACATTTGCGGTCACAACCATTAATAGTTCAAGAAACAAAGCATGGTACATTTAAAATTAAATGGAAATAGCCATGACGGCTGATGATATCCGCCCTTTTCCTCCTCTAGGACACACAAATTGCACTACCATGGCACCGGCGGCAAGGCTCCAGAACAGTTAACTTAACTGTAGATGGAACTTTATTCTCAATGTATGTTCTGACAGCTGAGAGCGCTCTATGGGCTTCCTTCAAAAGGGCAGCTGAAATGGTAGGACAACGTGTTTGCTCACTTCCATCACACCTATCGAAATAAGTGGTGTCCAACGTAAGACACTCAAGTGATATTGCATTCTTTAGAATATAACAGGCCAGTTCAACCAAGCATTTTGCAGAGCTGAAACCGCTGATCCTCACGCTCTGGAGATAGCCATGGCTGCCTACAGGCATGTGTCTCAGTTGTGAATCCTCAAAAACAGATTGATACAACATATGTGGCTGAGACACCTGACCATGAAAAGGATAAGATAACTCAATCAACGTACCAGACTAATCAGATAGCTTTGCATAAATAAATGAATGAACAGATCGAGCGACTTACATCTAATACAAAAGTCTTCAAGGAAGGAGACGCGTCAAGGAAAGAAACCAGAGAGCAGCAGTCATATGGACGTGAAACAGGTGTTAAATGCAACTTGATGGTTAGGTGCTTAAGGTAGAGGAATTTGGTTGGCAGTGTTGGTGCATCAACCACCTACACAAAAAATGGCATGCGTCAGATACATTACACCAGGTATGAACAATGTAATCTGTAGATATCACTAGCAAGGAACACCGTATCCTGTAGAGAGAATACCTCACTCAATGAACTTATGACAAGAGTTTCAAGATTTGGCATACTGGATGGCAGCTTGCCACGAGCATCACCGATGAAGTTTGGATAACCCATGGTTAGTTTCTTCACTTGCAATGTTTCCATACATGGAAAGTTCAACCTGTGTCCACGAAGGGAAAGACTGGAGAGATTTGGAGCTTTGCTTTCTATCAATTTCAGTCTATAGCAACTAAAAACACTAAGGCTGCTGAGCCGCTTTAGGGAACTAGGTACCTTCAGGCAAGCAATCTCCGCACAACTTCTTATCTCCAGTTGCTCCAAAGCAAGAGAGTTGCAAAGCAGGCACTCTAACTCATCCCATGAAATCCTCACATTGGAAAAATGCAGACTTGTTAGACTTCTCAAGGGGCCGAGTTCAACAGTGGGATGGAGTGCAACAGAACTAAGTTTAAGGTGCTGAAGTGAGTTTCGAACCCCATCTGATAAAGATGAGCATGGGAAGTTGTATATTTTCTTTGTTGCAGGCAACCAGAGGGTAAGTTTTTCAATGCCAGGTTTAAGAGCAATCTGAACCCAACGATCATAATAACGAGAACCATCAAAACCGCACATGCCGCTGTAGCTAAGACTGAATGTTTTCAAGCTAATCCCTGAGTGCTTCCTAAGAATGCGGCCAATTTTGTGATGGAAATTCTCTCCACGCCCATTTATCTTCAAGCCAATCGTATCCTTATTGAAGATGAGATTTGGATGACATCTCCAGGAATGTAAAAAGGCACGAGATACACAAGCAGCACGAGCAGCTTCACGCATTGGCATCAGGGAATGTATGTGGAACAATATTTCCTGCACACAGAAGCAGTGGATAAAACATCAACATTGAGATTGTAAGGCCATTACTCAACTGAAGAAAGAAAAACCGTACATGCACAATGGTACATTGTGCACTGCATTATATACATAGTGCGGGGGAAGATAACCATAGGCAAAGTAAGTAATACAACAAAGTTGTTAAACAGACCACTAAGTCAGTAGAACCCAATCCAGCCAACAGCCCATAAAAGCAACCCCGAGCCCCCTCCTATATATTTTTTTCTGATACTCCACATATCCGTATCAACCACGTATCCGTATCAGACGCATCTGATACGGGATAAGTGGACATCCATATAGTATAGAATATGCCAGCGAATGACCATATGAACTTGGTAACAGCACAACACTAGCGACATAGACACATAGCAAAAATTAATAACCCTTGAGTTCATGGCCTAGTTTGACTGTATACAAAACGAACCTCTGAGTATTACCAATTCTGAAATACTCCTAGTTCAGAAATACTCCTAGTTGGGAATCATAAAGGTTAGCAAGTGCTTTAAATAAGAATCCAATATTACCAATTCTGAGCACACAGTTCACATGTTATTCTTCTAATTGCAGGTCAAACTGTGAATTTGGACAGGCAAAGCACACCTTAAATGAACGGTGGGAGTAAGAATTGCTAAACAACCCAAATATTCTAAGTTATCGACATAGTACTAAAGCACCTCCACTTATGCATAAAATTCCAGAGAGACGTGATGGACATGTTACCAGCCTTTACGGGAGACCAGTTGCAGTTACCAAAACAAAACAAAAAAAAAAACAAATTTGTCACTAGCTCAGTAGGAGTGTATGATACGACCAAATAGCAGCATTAAGAGATATTCTCTTGTTATAAGGCACATAGCCTTGCATTGTCCAAATAGTTAGACCGAGGAGCACTCAATCTATAAAGCTGCATCATCAGAGTTGAAGGCATCGGTACTACCTCAGGAAGGTCTGGGATTGAACTCCTCATTATTTTACCATCTCGAGATATCCCATCGTCGTCTTGTTGACAGGGTGATCCCTTTCTTTTACCTCTTGATGAGGTAATAAGTCCACCTGCAATAGGAAAAGAAAAAAAGAAAACTGGTAAGCCAAGACCCGAGACATGATGATATCCTCGCAAGAATTATCCCCCCCGTTGCTTATACTCGTACGAAAGCAACTATAAAACTTTGGAGATGGACCAGATAAACAAAAAGGTAAAGAAAACCAAAAGGTTGAGATCGAGCGGGCTGTTATGAGGAAGGGGAGGCTTACACCGGGCTCGGATTTGCAAGCGACGCCGCTGCCGGTCGCGGCGCAAGGACATGAGGCGGTTCAGCGCCAACATCCCCATGATGTGAGTAGACGACGATACCGGATCTGCCAAGAAATCACTTCCGAGTTCCTCCGAGCCGGCGGCGGAGACAGGAGGGAAACTCAGCCAAACCCTAGCTGTGGTGTGGGCTTGTGGAAGGCGCGTTTCGAGGTCAGTCTGGGATGGGCCGGGCCAAGATATGTTTTCCTTTCCTACCTCCACCGAGCCTTTCTAGAAAGGGTCCAAAGGGCCGAGATATGTTTTCCTAGACCATCCACGCTCCTCGTCGTGATGATAGGCGGTGGTGGCCCTGGTGATGGGAGGTGGAAGAGAACAGGAGGCGAGACCCACGGGCTGCGAGCTTTCGTGACCATCAGCTGGATGCTGAGCCACGTACGTGTGCATCCTGCCCAGCAGATGAACACAATTTCCAGAGAAAAGCCGATACAATACCAAGTGTTGCTCAAAAACAAGACGCATTTTCCAGTACAAAATTTCAAATTTCACGAGAAAATATCTGATACACATGACGACATAGCAAAATCAGTATTCTCGCCGCATTAGACTGACTCCAACCGTAAGAAGGCAAATGCAAGACGCATTTCACGGTTTAGGTAACCCACAGTAAAAAGATACGCCACCCATTACTTCCCTTCTCCAACAACGGAGCCTCCAGCGCCGAGCCCCAAACGCACGCACGCACGAGAGGGTTCTCCATCCGTCCGCCTTCCTTCCCTCCCGGCTCGCGGGTGAGATGGCTGCCCTCCTCGCTGAGTCCGTCGTGGTGCTCCAGCTTCCGAGTCCGGCAAGCAGGCGGGCGCTCCAGCTCCGGCGCCATCGACGGGGCAGGGCAAGGCGGCGCTACGGAGATCCGGCCCGCCGCGAGGGTGAGCTCAGGCTGCGAGGGCGCCAAGGACCATGAGAGGGAGATCTCCGGCGGCGGGGCAAGGCAGGCGCCACCTCCGGCATGCAGGCGGCGCTCCGGCGGGTGGGCGCTGGGGCGAGCTCCCACAGGCAACCTCCCGCAGTGGTGACCCCAAGCGCCGCCGCCCGCCTTCGTCCCCGCCTCGCCATCGTCTGGTCTTCCTCGCTGTCCGCGCTGCGCAGTTCTTGCAGCGCCGCTCGCCTCCTGCAGTGCCGCCGTCGCACCGCCGTCGGGCCACGGCGCGGACCCGCGGCGGCGGCAGCCGCCCACGTCTGGCCATCTCGGTCGCGGACCGGGGAGGCAACGGCGAAGGGGAAGAAGGGGCAAGCGTAGCGGCTGCCGCGGTGGTGGCAGAAAGCGCGCGCGGCGAGGTCGAGGAGGCGCAAGGCGGACGCGGCAGGGAAGAAGACGAAGATGGCGAACGCGACAGAGAATGCGTCCAGGGAGAGAAGGACGCATATTTGCGTCTCGTTTAGGCTGACGCCCAATTTGCGTCCGGTGTTTGGGTGAGCTGTTGAAGAGCTCTTTTATCCCCCAAAAGCACTGTGCGCGACCGAAAATGAGTTTGGGTCTCCGGTTGCCTACTCGGTTGGAGTCAGTCTTACATTACAGACTTGACCTCCAAGGATACCAGTATCTGTACTGCAAGTATACCACCATCGACAGTTGATGTTCATCACAGGACAATGGGCATTGGCTCCGTCGTCACTCGTCAGTCTGGTACAAACAAACCCAAAGGTCCGGAGGAGGACTGGCAAGCTGGGCCTGAGCGGTCATCTCCTGCGCGACTTGAGGCTGCAACTTGAGACTAGCTTTTCCTTCTCGTCCGTGAGCTGCAACGTTAGTCAGAGAGAGACTCAGAGTTAGAACCATTGGTGTCCCGGCAGGCAGGCGGCGAACTTGCTCAAGGTTCGAGAACAGCAAGGATGGACAGAAAAAAGGTTTGGACGTTTTGACGCTACCTGTTCCACGGTTTCTTTGAGGGCTTTGCATCAGCAAACGAGATCTCCTGGCCTCCTGGCTTGCACGACGAGTCAATGTCTGTGACGGAACTGAACTGGGGATCCAAGATGATGCCTTCCTGCACAAACAGTTCCCCCGTCCAGCAAATCCACATCCTTCTCCTTCAGGCCCAACCTTAGCTGAACACATGCACAGATGCTGACAAACGGGAAACACTGGCTAAAATAAAATCAATCGCCTCAGGTTCGTTGCTACAGACCTTGCTCAGTATCCTGTCACGCAGATAATAATCTTGACCATGAGTCCCTATGGTGGGCTTCTTGGTGTTATCCACCACCTCAGGAATCAATTTCGGAGAAGCCTTTATGAGCTTTGTCCTGAAAGGATGTTTATCAGAGAGAGCCATGAATCACGGCAGTGCAGTACAGGTGTGAGACCGATTGACTGGTTCCAAAGCCAAGTGTCTCTGGTGCATTCGATGGGCTGGGAGAGCAGCAGCACAGCAATGCCGCTCTTGAGTTCCCACCCTGTAAGCAAGCAGTAGCTTTTAGACAAAGCCACATGATATTGTAATCCTGAATATACTTCTCTTCAAAAATAACGAGCTGGAGAAACTTTAGACTGACCAACGCATCTTGAAGAATGCGCGTAAGTTTTGCGTCACGGAAAGGAACATGATTCTGTTTACCTGGAGGTTAAAGAATATGACAGGCTAAGCTAATCAAAAACACATGACAGGCTAACTTTAATTGAGTCTGTTCTTTCGACAGATGAGATGATCCTTTTCTGCTCACCAGTCATTAAGGCACTGATGACATTTCCTAGATCTGAGAGAGATCTGTTGATTGCCTTTGTCTCATCAAGAACCCGTCCTTCAGGACCAGTTTTCTCGACTTTCTCAGAATCAGCCAGGTCAACAAGTATAATCTTCCCTGATGTTACCCTGTAAGGGTAAGAGGCAATTATGAACTGCAGGCAGTAGCATAATTTTGTTCATAATTGCAGTAACATTAAGACTAGGAAACTATGTTTGCTTTGCAAAACCAGAGTCAACCATATGAGAATAGAGAAAAAATCTAGCAATTGGACATTACAAACATCAACCTTCCAGTAAGAAAGGAGAATTGCATTTGCACAGGACCATTGCATTTAGCAAAGAATGGGGACTAGCTTAACACCATATGAAATATGAATATTGACGGTTATTTATAAATGGCCTTAAAAGTATCAGGATGCAGGAATCAAATTGAACACTTATCCAATGTTGGCATGTTGCAAAGGTTGCCAACGGTCCGTGGAAACCATCCAACCATGATGCAGAAAACAGTATGAACATCCTTTTTGTCCCTCTCATCTGAAGGGGATCCAATGGTATGTCTGTGGAAACCCATCCAACCAGAAATGCACTTAGAAACATGTAACTATAATGTTTGGCATACCTCTCATCTGAAGTGGATCCATATGTTCTGTTTAAATTAAGGTTGACATACCATATCAACTTTAGAATAACTGTTTCAGGACAATAGATTGACAAATAGAGGATACATGTTTCCCCAACAGCTCTGTTGGCAATTCCTTGCTGTAATTTAGACAAAGTCAACAAAGCTAAATTAGCATCTTCTTATAGAATGGCACTCAAAGTAAAGCTCAAGAGGACTTACAGAAAGGTTCTCATGCATCTGAACTGTTCAGGATAGATATCTGCAGGTGTAATTTTTTAGACCAAACACTCTCGCCCGACTTTTATTGAAAGCCGACATGTAACCAGTATGCTGGGGAAACCAGCTTACAAAGGAGTTCACAATGATCAAAACTAAAAATACAGATAGAAAGACAAGCGCTAAAGATAGTGGCTCTACAGGCCAGCATAGCACCACTAAGACACCTCTTAAGCTGTTCTCCTCGGAACCATCTTAACACCCACCACCATACAAAAGTCCAGCAAAGTGTAAGGAGGAAGAAAATCTTGAAGCTCGCTGCATTCACATCACCAGGCCTGGAGTCCTTCCTTCAGCTTCGCTATCATATCCTCCATCTTGAGCTGCTCCTTCGGCTTCAACACCTCCATCCACTGTGTCATAAGACCCATCATCATGTAAGCAATTGCTTTTGGAGATTTAATCAACACATTCTGCAGGTGTAACTGAACAGATACCAAATATCAAAATGAAAGCATGGAGGTCCTGATGCCAAGTATTTCTTTCTTAATATCAAAGAAAAATAGAACGAAAAAGGAAGGTGTTGTGTTCTTCATTCTGACCTCTGTTGCTCCAGAAATGTAAATTCCTTGGGTTTTACTTTCCTTGATCTGCAGGTTGTCTTTGGACAAGTCAAGAAGGTCCCTGAGATAAGAACAGATAAAAGTGTATCCTCTCCATAGCAGTACTTCAAAAAACATTTATAAAGAGGCATGAGAAATTCTCTACCAGATACTCACCTCACTTTTTCCAAAAATATCTCCACCTGAGACATGGCAAATGAACTTATTTTACTATTCAGCAAACCTAACAACTTAGGAGGGGGGGGGGGGGGGGTGACTAGCAATGTGGATTCTAAATCAGCATGAGACCGTTATGTTACCGTTGACACTTGACAGCTTCATAGTCCACGTGCTTGCTGATGATCCAAACATACAAAAAGCTCATCCACAAGTCGTTGTACTATTCCAGTTTTCTTTCATTGCAATGGAAGATGCTTGGCCCTTATGTTACATTCCAAATTACAAAAATGTGTAAAGGTCAAGGCTGAAGTGACATGATCAGTAATCATCCGATGAATTAAAGTTCAAGGACATTTAATTTACCTCCATACTATAAGTCTTTCCACCCTAGTCTAGACACAAGCAAATTTGAAATGTAAAAGTTGATCACTAAGACACTGATCATATCATAGGAGCAATGCAAATTATGATTGTACAGTAAAATAGAAAGTTGTAATATGACGAGCATTGCTTTGAGGAAAAAAAGTGTGCAGTAAAACAAGTGTACAATGGCCAATAAGGGTACAAGGTGCATGTTTATGAAGCAATATATACCTGACCAGAAGTAATTACAGTTCCATTTATTCAACTGATAGCATCTGTTCAGTAATTACAGTTCCATTTATTCCATCGATAGCATCTGTTTCTAGAATGTAGAAAATGGCAACTAGGAAAATGTAGTTATGACAACAGTGTAGCAGTAAGAAACAGCTTTGACTATCTTGAATAACAAATCTAGAATGAAACAGAAAAACAAAACCTGAAACAATGGGCACTGCAAGGAAGTTGTAGACAACTGTTGCGCTTCTTTATGGAATACCTTGTCAAAACTGAATATGACATCTCTTCCCTCTCATCCTAATTCAAGAGTTTGCAAACACATTGCAGGCAGAAGCATTGAAATGTCACACCACACCAACAAGGTCACGGGGGAAATTATAATGAATGCAGCTAACACGGAACAAACAGAGCAGTGTTTCTGATTACCAATTCACTAGTTCCAGATTCCACTACAGCATAATTGTGTAGGACATTTACCACATTCACCACAAACAGGGTAGAATCTGCTCTCGTTCGCAGCAACTACTACTCGACTAAAACTAACAACTCGAAAGAGTATTCATCGGAGAGAAGATCTACTCATCCGCGCCGCCGACGCCGCCACAGGTCTACTCATCCGCGCCGCCGTCCCCGCCACCGCCTGCCTCGTCGTTTGGGAGGAGCACCAGGCGCGCCCTCAGGCCCTCCATCCCCTGGCGTGCCGCGGCGAGCTTGGCCTCCCCGATGGCGACTCCATCCTTGACGAGCTCGTCGTTGGCCTGGACGAGAATGCCGGATACGACGGAGGCCGCCAGGTGGAAGACGCCCCCCTCGCCATCGACCTCACGCGCATAGCGCTGGATGTCGCGGCCGTAGCGTCGGAGTAGACGGCCGGCGGTGGCGTCCATGGGATTGGCCTCGAGCAGCGGTAAGATGGCGAGATCCACCGTGTCGAGGCAGGTCGAGAGGTTTGCGAGCGCGTCGACCCTCGCCATGGAGGCCACCTCCCAGCCATACTTGCCCACTCCCTTGCGCAGGAGCTGGAGAAGGATGGGGGCGTGGCGTGTGTCGACGGAGGGGACACCAACGACGAAGGTGTTCTTCTTGCTCGGGTGCCCATCCCCCGCGTCGTAGAGGAGGAGGCAGTCGGCCACGCTCGAGACGGTCCTCTCCTTAGGTGAGCCGGGCTCGACATCGCCGCCCCCTCCGCCGCTGTCAGGCTCGTCATCGGCGAGGGCCAGAACCATCGGCTTGAGCCCGTCCATGGCCTGGCGGATGGATGCGACCTTCACCCCGTCGATCGGCACCTCCTCCTTGACGAGGTCGAGGTTGGCATCGACCAGAAGCTTGGAGAAGCCGGCGGCGGCGACCTTGAAGTCGCCGTTCTTCCCGTCCACCTTGCGGCCCAAGTGGCGGATGTCGTTGGCGCAAAGTTGGAGCAGGCGCCCGGCGGCGAGGTTGCTGGGGTTGGCCTCCAGCATCGGAAGGACGGCGACGTCGATGGTCTCAACGCAGATGCACGCCTTCGCCAACTGCTCCAGGCGCTTGATGGATGTGACTTGCCAGTTGTACACGGCCTCGCCCTTGCGGAGAATCTGGTGGAGCGCAGGGGCGTCACGAGCAGTGACGGGGTCGACGTTGACGACGATGGCGATCGGGGTGGGCTGCTCCGCGAGAAGGAGGAGGGCCTCCTGGAGGCTGCCGACGCTCCTCACGGCGGGGCCGCCATCTTCTCCGGCGACGGCCATCTTCTCCGGCGACGGCGCGCTCTCTCTCTTTGTCTCGGATACTTTTTGGAGTGGGCGCTCTCTCTCTTTGTCTCGGATACTTTTTGGAGTGGGGGCCTCTCCTCAGGCCCGCTCTTCGTGATGTGACCCCTCTCTCCCTCTGGAGTGGGTGGGTCTTATTCTATTTTCTTTCGTGGAAACCACGAAAGGTATTTTTTAACGGAGTCATTTTCTAACGGAGTTCTTGGATGGCCACGTGGGCTCAGTGGCATTTGTGGATTAAGAATGCAGGTAGGGATCTATTTTGATCCCCAAAGTTGAAGACATCACAGTGTGTTTTAGTTAAATATACTATGATTTTAGTCTAACATCACAGTGTGTTTTTGTTTGTAGTGAATCCAGACCTCGTTAAAAGCTGAGTGCAGCGCGTGGTTGAACTCTTACCTCTTGTCAAAATTGATGATGATAAACACGAAATGTGGAGGCAGCCTATCTTTGGACGAACCGTTAATGCTGACCCATTGATGGCAAAATTATTCGTTCTAAATTATAAGTGATACCCAAAAATCTTGAGAATTCAGCATCTTAAGCTTGATCAAAATTGTAGAGAAAATTATAAAGATTTCTGACATCAAATTGTTATATTATGAAAATTTAATTGAAGAAGAATTAGATGATATTTAGTTGACATCAAAATGTACTTATTTTGCTGCATAAATGTAGTTAAACTTAAGGTATTCTAAAGTCTCTAATAATCCTTAAATAGCTTATAATTTGGAACGGGTTGAGTAAACTTATTTCACTCCCTGCCTTCCGGCAAGCAATAAAGAGAATTTTAGAGGTCGAGCTAGGGCCTTGTTTAGATTCGTCTAAAATTTCAAATTTTTACACTCTCTTTCTTCATCACATCAATATTTGTATACATACATAAAGTAGTAGATATATATTTAAAAATAATTAGTTGTACAGTAAAATAAATTTTTTGAATCTAGTTAGTTTATAATCAGATAATGTTTGCTAAAATATAAATGAAAGTGTTACGGTACTTTTAGACAAGTTTTATTGTCATCTAAATAAGGCCCTAGAAACATTTTAGAACGAGCTCAGGAGCTCTCTCCACTCCTACTAGTATATAGTAGTCTGCTGCTACTGTAGCAAGGTTGTGTCCATCTACCCACGTGACCACACGCCAACTCTGCTCTGCCCTCTGCAACGTCACTAGTAGTACTCCCTCCGTTCCAGAAAACATACAACTTTTTAGCGCAAGAAGCACGTTTTAGTATATCAAGTTTGACTAATTATAGATAAAAAACTATAAACTTTTATAATATCAAATAAACACCATTAGATTAATTACAAAGTATATTTTTATAATAAATTAATTTGACGCTATAAATACGAATATTATTCACTAGAAACTTGGTCAAACATAGATAACTTTATCTGGCACGTAACCCATAGTTGCATGTTTTCTGGAACGGAGGGAGTACCTCCTAGCACACTAGTGATGGATGATGGATGCTCGGTCAAATCACGCTGCGCGCCACGGCAAGCCACGCAAGGCAATGCCCGATGACGATGCGATCAGATAATACTGACTCCTTGCCTGACAAGGATCTTGAGCACGCCTTCGATCCGTTTGGATGCAAGGGGTTCCGTTTGAACTAGAAAAATTGATGCGGCCTCGCCGCATCCCAGGCTGTGTAGGCCTGGGTATCTTTGTAGTTTTAAAATAACTTGTACCTTGAAGGTGTTGAACTATAGGAATTTATATTTATATAAGTATTTTGATAAATTTATTGTATATATCTGTTATCTTATTCAGAATTTATAGAGCAGTAGTGTTCGGCTCTTTTGTTAACTTTGTGGTTTGGGCCTCGATCTCCGCAGTTATTCAGAGTCAATTCGTTCTCAGTTTTCAGCAATCGTTCTTTAGTTGCATTATTGTTTTCTTAGTTTCACGAGGGGAAGGACTGCAGTGACAAAGACTGTCTTGCTGAGTTTTTTGTTTTAAAAAAATCCTATGTGGTTCTTTTTTTATTCACTTTTATAATATAAAGAATTAAATTAGAACAAGCTCCTTAAAAGAACTAGGGGACACGTCACTTGAAATCAGTTGGACCGTTTGATTGGACCAATCGACGGCTCAGATTGGGCTCCTTTGATTTTGCTAGAAGCTGATTAGTGAAATGAAATCCGGCTGATTAGTACTGATGAATCCGGATTCTCCCGACGTGAACAGGGCGGCGGCGGAGGCCGCCGTGGAGCTGTGGCCGCCGTCTTCCTCCTCTTCTCCTCTACTCGCGTCGCGACGGCCGAGCCCGCGCTGCTCGTTCCCAGGCTGCAGCGCTCCGCTCATGTACTACACGAAACCCTATCTTCCTCCTTTTCCCCGCTTCTTCCACCTCCGACGGCGCCGGCGGCTCCCTCTCCCTCCTCCTCGCGCTGGTGGGACCACCCCCGGCAGCCAGTGGTCCGACGCCCCCTGATCCGCGTAGATCGCGGTGCGGCATGGCTGGGCGGGACCCCGGCGCCGCCAGGAACACCCATGCCGCCGTGCTGGCCGCTCTCCTTCGCCGCGCTTAAGAAGGAGGCGAACCTGCTCACGGCTCGTCGCTTGCCCGCGCGCCTCTTTGCTAAGCTCCCAACCCTCCGCTCTCTCTGTTCGTTGCGGCAGCGAGCTCCATGACTGGCTCAAGTGCTTCCGCCGTCGTTCTTATGCTCGGCGGGCATCTCCCCATCGCCCTCCGTCCCTCTCACCTCACTCTCGAGTCTCGCCGTGTCGCGCCGGTGCCGCTATTGCGGCCGTGCTGCGCAGCTGTAGCAGGCCCTGCGCTCGTGGCCAGTAGGCCACGACCTGGCCTCAGGACTGCTCGGGCCCTGCGCAGCTCGCCGGCTGGCTGGCCACCGCCGCAGTGCCCATGCCCGACCAGACTGATGCCGGCGTCCGCACGCTTTTCCCCTTCTATTCCTCCTTTGTTTGAACCTCCTCTCGGTGTTCCCTGCTCCCCCTCTTCAGATTGCCTCTTCATCTTGTGGTGTTGCCTAAAGGGCCAGTCTAAACAGGTATGCACGATTCGTTTGTCCTTGAAACAAAAACAATCTGATGTGAACTTGATTAGAATCCAATATTTCAGTTCCTAGATTGTAGCAGACTAATTAATGAAGAAGAGACATGAGATATGTAAGCTATTGTTCCTAATCCCTAACCCATTCGTAGAATTTGTCCTCTCCTCCCAACTATTCAGTAATTTATTTTGCCTGTACCTACATATACTTTAAATTTTAGTAGTAAAATTTCTAAGTGTTGCAGACGTAGAGAATGCCAATCATATTTATCAAACTTTTCCAAGTATTCACATGGCTTTAATCTTCACTTCTGTATTTGACATTATCAGTGTACAATTATGTTTTACCTTTCACGAGTGAGAAATACAATAGATATGTAGAAAAGTTTCTGTTGTATTCTTCTATACGTTCGAGTAGTATCATCGTCGCTGTTCCCAATGCGGAGTTTGAGTTAGAATCATACAAAAGAAAACATGCACACACCTGACCAGACAAGAATTTATCGGATATGCACTTACCTTGCTGGCCCAAAAACATGCACACCCATGTTCCTTTGTGTATTCCTGATTTTCTCCTATTATCTATGATTGAATTATTACTTCCAACACATTTACTACTACAAACAAGCAATTTGAATACCAAAATAGCAAGTTACTGTGCATCTGAATCAATATACAGCATAATGCTCTTGTATTGTATCTGCTTTGTTACAATGCTAAGGATATTTCTTGTGCTTCTTGAATCTGATTCTTTACCTGGCATCTATGTCTACTTATTTTTGATTGAGGTGAAGTGTTTCTTAAGCTTAGCTTTTTCCTGCCTTCCATTTTTCACCTTCTAATTGATAATTTAGTGCTTCTATTGAGCCTTTTCTGTTATTTTTCATACTGATCAATTTTTCCAGTTGCCTTGTACTTAGTGGACCTTGTAATCATGGCTGCTCCCTATTTGCCAACGAGTTGTTAGTAGATTTTTTAACATGTGACATGCCATGCATTTGTGATCTAGGTTCCGTTTTTCTAAAACAGTTGTTGGGATTCGCTTTATTTTAAACAAAACTTTACAGTAGGGGCCTCCCCTGTTATATTTGGGGTTCAAAAAAGAAGGAAAAAGACTGGTTTCCCACTAGAACTCATGATTGTTTTCTCAAAACAATATGAATATAGTGAGGTTAATGTGTCAGTTCATGTCTTCCTACATATCTGATTAGTATGATTGTGATCTAACGCTTCTGCCCAAATTTTTTTTGAGCTTGGTGTTTATTTTAATCAGGCACATATAGATTCATATATACTGAAGGATGGAGGGTGGAGATCAAGCAACCTCAGCTGCAAAAGGGTTGGGTGTAAATTGCAGCCAGTGAAGTAAGTAACTCTCCTTTTTCAAATTGCAGCCAAGTGAAGTAATTCTCCTTTTTGTATCACATGAACCAGCCACACATGAGAGTTTGAGAATAGTGTTGGGTGCACGCATGATACTCTAGCTGGACATATGTAAGTTGTTTTGTTGCCTAAGAACGTTAAACTTGCATCAGCCATCAGTAACTGCAAACTGTACAGACTAATGAGCTCATTGGAAATATCGATGCAAATGCTGCTGATCCTCAACTTTAATCTGAATCCACACAGGAACACTAAGTAGAAAGTAATTATTTGTTCCATGCTATGTTTAAAGAAAAAAAGACACTCAGCATCAACCGTTAACTGTAATAGAAACAGAATGGTGATTATGTAGATCGCATTTCCTTTAGTGATTAAAGAAACGTAAATAGCTTAGTCTGAAAGGGATGAGTCAGTCAGTACCTTTGATCGGCTATAACCCCATAAGTTCTTCAAAGTTTTGACCTCTTAGAGGTTGAAACCTGCTTTTCACAAATAGTATAGCTTCTAATCTTCTTGTACTGCTCTTTTCTGTATGTGAATTCAATCACTAATGGTTTAGAATAAACCTGATAGTCATAAACAGCCAGGAATTGCTACAAGAAAAGAACATCTAACAATTTTAACATTTGCTACTAGATATATTTAGGGTCAGCCAAGGACACAGGTATTGATTTTTGGCTTCCTTCCATGTTCTGTATAGATAAATTATGCAGAGGCAATTACAGTGCATTAGTATAGTTTCCTATTTGTTACAAATAGAAATTGTTTATTTCCTACAATAGATGAAATATTGTGCAAACCCAGTCATACTGAGCAAACAATGGGGGAGAAAGTTGCTTTCATCAGTTATGTTTTCGATGACAATATGTACTGCCTTTTACTGGAAATGACATGATTGTGTATTTGCTCATTTGCTCCTTTCTTCAAACAGGTGATTTTTATCTCTGCAACTCTTCATCAATAGATCTTGGAGACAACTAGCAAGTTCATGACCGTGCCACTTAGAATCTTTGTGAACGGTGGCCCTGATGACTCTGGAGGTAAATACTGTTGATGTTATGCTTACACCTATATTTATGTTACTCAAGAGTCTTATATTAACTAATCACCTTCAGATTCCCACATTTGAAATATAGCCCTCTTTCTTGTTTCTTCGATTCAATGTCATTCCTTCCTCCTTTTATCTGTTTCGTACAAAGTCTGATAACCAAACATCATTGTTGATTCTGATTACTTCTCGCCTTCCAGTATTTCTCCACGTCACTTCATCATTGTCTTTAGTCTTTGATTAATATAAAACATTGGAGTAGCTTTAGTATGAGTCTGCTGGGTTTTCTCATAACAGCTAAGTTTTGGTGACCTACGCAACTAATCTAATGTAGCATTTCTCAGAATGCTTTGGCTGATTGATGCCTCGCATTTACATCAAATACCTAGATAGATACTGTACAAGAACCATATTATACATTCTTGGGAACTTAATCTTATTGAGCATTTTTGAGTCCCTCATACAGATAGGCATGAGTTAAACTGAATCCACGCACGAGCACTGAGTAGAGAGTAATTATTTGTTCCATGCTATGTTTAGAGATTAAAATAAGGCACCTCCATTTCAAGGATATTTCTGGTATTTTGTGACTAGATCTGCGCTTGTTTGCAGGTACTCTAATTATGGCTACACATGGAGAATGAAGAAAATTAAATTTTCCTTTAGTATGTTGTTTGTTTTCCCTGGTTTTATGCATATGTTTTGCACAGCTAAAAGTAGTTAGTCATTAATCATTTTAGCCTCAATTAGATTTGACTGCATCTATGCTTAGCGCAGATAATCTGGTTATGCCTTCTTTCCGGTTAGATATATCAATTGTGTGGTCCAAGTTCCTTATGAGCTCCGTCATGTGTTTTAGAGATAGGTGCTTCGATGTTTAATCATACACCTTTATCCCTAATTACAGCTAATGCCTCCATATATCATTCTTCCATTATCCTTTCATTCAATTCGTAGACCTGTCATGGCGTTGTTGGTTTTCACATACAATGTATGACCAATATGCCAATGACCTGTAATATACCAAGTTCCACCACCTCCTTGCCACTGGAACATTGTCTAATTTCGCAAAACCTCCATTATGTCCGCAGTCTATTTGTTTTCAAATACGGATGCTCTCCTATAATCACTATTATGTTTGTGTAATGTATATGTAAATCTTAATCCTCTTGCAATCTATTTTTTTAGCATGCATGTTTATAAAATGTACTTACAATGTTTCGACAAGAATTACCCTATGTATACTCCGCTGGCGTTGCTAGGCGCGCAGGGAGCGCTTTGCACTAGTATTTAATAAAACTACAACAAAGCTTTTACCACCCTCTAAATAGAAACAGAAGGGATGTGCAAACTTATTTGGAATCAAATAATATGTCTGTACATGAAGTATATTCATGATCCAAATGTGGGCAAAGCTTTACTGTACATGCTACTAGTTCAGAAACTTCAGATCGAAGGGAGGGGCTAAATCACAAAAGCACACGCACTACTGGGCCGTTCAGGGGAGGATAGAGCGGTCCACCGTGAATCATGTCCACCGGTTAATTAATTGCTGGTATGTGTATTTTCAATGTCTTGCTGCATTTATTTTCCTATACATGGAAATGGCCCTATTGCGTAGGCATGCCATCAGGTGACGCCATCAAGCTAATAAAATAACGACCGCTCGGCGCCTGCTCTGCGCCGTGCTTGCATGGCTGTGCGCTCGCGCGGGCGGAGAGTGGCGCGGCGCGCAGGGGTGCCCGCGGCATGGCTCGGCACTTCGGCAGCTTCCGGGGCCGGTCGCCGCCGGAGCTGCCGGCAGCGGCTCAAGCGGTGGCGCTATGGGCGGGATTGGGAGAGTTCGATATTGAAGAAGTCCACGCGTACACCAGGGCCATGTGAGCGAGGATAGACAGAGAGCGGAGCGTCGCCGTGGCCACCGCACCCGTGCGCTGCCGCCGGCCAGGAGGAACGCAGAGTTTGCAAAGGCTTGGTACGGGCAAGCTGGACGGCCGGGATCAACGACTCGACCGGCGTCGGGGGCCGCCCACCGCTCTCGCCGGCGCGCCGAGCAGTCTCCATGCGTACGGAGGGCACGCGGGAGAGAAAGTCGAAAGGAGGCGGCAGAGGTGTTGGTCTCTAATGCATAAACGTCGGCAGTGGGGCTTGCGGCGGTGCTGGCGTCGGCGTCGGCATGGCCAAGGCGTTAGCAGGATGTCGTGGTCGTGGGCAATGGCGGCGGATGTGCTGTGGCACGCGGTGAGCGGCAGAGCAAGAGAGGAGGAGAAGCTTGTCGTATAAGGATGAACTCTTGAATAATGGCGTGCAAAATTCCTTTGTGCAAAAATACTAATAGATCGCTCTCATCGGCATGCATGCATGGCTCCCGATCCTCTCAAAAAATCAATGAGATTGGTTGTGTGTGTGGACAGCCGCTGCGGCCAATCGGGCTGGTGCGGAGGCCGGCCGGTGTGGTCACGTAGTAGTACGTTGCTTCTTTTCCGTCGACGCTTCCAGGTCCCTGCCGCTCCGCGCGCGGCCGGGGCTCATTTGGCCGGCCGATTCATGCGCGCGGGGGTCGTCAGTCGTGGGGCTGACGGTGGCGCATGCATGCGTGCGTCCGATTCACACCACACCCACTACCAGAAACTTGAGATTTCATGAGAGTGACATTTTTTCATGAGAGTGAAAAACACACTCTCATGAAAATAATGGTTTTCATGAGAGTGATGTAAATCCCGCCACGAAAACCTATTTTCATGAGAGTGCTCAACACACCGTCATGAAAATCAGCTGTTTTCATGAGAGTATTTAAATACCTCCACGAAAACTTATTTTCATGAGAGTGATCACTTTCATGAGAGTCAAATTCCACCACCACGAAATTTGGGTTGTTGTTTTTCAATAGAAATATAGTTGCTTAAATACTAGAAATTCAAGAACATGAACACAAGTTTTCTCTTTTTAATCTGCAGTGAAATTTTGTAACTAGTCTTTCTCCCTCATACTAACTTCAAATTTGATGATTTTTTTCTCTAGAATTTTCTAAAATCATGCTCTATCAATTCATTGTGCTCTTATAGCTATTATTTTAGTTAATATTTTCATGTGACTTTCTTTTATCAATTAAAATTTTGAATTATAAAAATTGGCAAGTTCAAACAACATTTTAAGTTAGTAAATGGTTTCAGCTGAAAAAGTGATGAATATAAAAGTTGTAGAATTGATCAAGATCTACAACTTTTATTTTGGTCATTTCTTCATCCGAACAAGTGATTGTAACATTGTTTACAAAATTTACATATCCCTCTTAAAGTTTATGAAACAACATGAGACATATATAAAATTTGTGAATAATGTTAATACCACTTTATTGGATGAATAGATGGCCAAAATAAAAGTTGTAGATCTTGATGAGTTCTACAACTTTGTTGTTGATAAATTTTTCAGCTGAAATCATTTACTATTTCAAAATTATATTTTATTCAATTTAGAGTTCATAAAAATGTTTGGAAGAAAAAGAAAACAGTGGCCGAAGCCCAACAGCAATGTTGCCTGCTTAGCCCATTACTTCGGTCCAATATATTGCAGCCGTTAGATGAACCTGTTGATGAATCAGAGCCCTTGGATCGAACACACTAAGTATATAAGCACCACTTCATCCCTCAAGAACCCTAACCTCCTGCTTTCTCTCCTCTCCGTCGACAGCAGTGCATCCGTGCCCCCGTCACTTGCGGCTCCCCCGGCCTTCGCGGGCCCTCCCCACCGGCGACAGCTGCAAAGGGCTCGGCCCCTACCAGCCGCCGGATCGTACTCGCCTCTCTCGTCGTGGCCTCAGCAAGGGCAGGCCCCCACGCGGAGGCGGCGCGGCACTGCGGAGCGAGCGCGCCCCGGCACGGCGGTGCGGCAATGCGGGAGCGAGCGCACCCCCGGCACGGCCGTGCGGAGGCGCGGGTGGGCGCGAGCTCGGTCAGACCTCCCTCTCTTTTCTACCTGCACCTTGGGCTGTCAGATCCGCACACGTCTTCGGCTGCCGGCCGCGAGCTGTGTCAGTTCGTAGTAGTAGCTTGTTCATCCTATTTGCAACATTTATTGATGCTTGTGTGTCGACTGATTTAATCCCAGGAATGGAAGATCTTCAGTTAGGCTGTGTATGCATTTGCTTGGGATAAATATCTCCTGCAGGATTGGTTCTTACAGCAGCAGCTGCTCATCAATTCCCAGTAGCTGAATATTCCGGTGATTACTAGCAGTGCAGTTCAGTCATCAGTTAGAACAATTCGACAAGTAAGCAGCTTACCAAAGTTGTTCCTTTTTTGGGTTACTGAACCTTGAGAGCAGCAGCCAAGTATGCACATTAAATTGTCCTATCATGATACAGTAGTTCATCTAGTTCAGGTTCTAGTTCTAAATTCAGGTTCCTAAATTGGCTAATGACGAACATTAAAATATCTGGCATGTTCTTTCATGAATGAAAGTATCTTGCGCTCTTGTGTGATATGTCAAGACTTATCGGTCTCTAGCATCTATGTGTTGTTTTTCCTTTGCCAATTGATAGCAGTAGTTGCTCCTGTCCACGTGTTGATCTTTATTTTGTTCTGCAGCTTGTTAGTTCTAGAAACAGTCACCCTTGATCTTCACATACCGATAGTAGAGAGACAGCAACTCAGGCATTTTTTTGGTAAGCCGCTAGCTTTCCTATTCTTTGCATGTTGATAGGAGTGCAGCTCACTTTAGTATCAGTTTGAGCAATTTTTTAGTCAAATAAATCTTGCTCTGTTTGGCAGCTTGTGAAGTAGAAGCAGCTCATCTTGTTGTGTTCTAATGTGTGTAAAGAGGCTGAATCTGTCATATTCTATTGTCTTTGTTCTATCCATGTGCTGCAAACAGCTACTACCAGTAAGAGGAGCTGATCAAATCATCTGAAATAAATTGGTGTGTATCATTTTCACAAAATGGTGATAGTTCCTGAAGCATATACTTAAGCATTATTCATGAATAATTGTTTTGGAGTTGCATATCACCAGCTGACCATATTTAATTGCATATGCTTTTGTACCAATATTTAATTACTTTGCAGCTGTGTTCTTAGCCTACCGTCTAACTTCATTCATTTTGTGATCACGTAGGAGTATAAGTTTGGCTTTGAGAAGGCTAGCGCTTTGAAGACATATGCTGTAACGAAGTTTGGATCCTAAAGGGGGGCAACAGATTTGAGAGGCAGTGAAGATGACATCATAAATTGCAGGCATGAAGAGGATGACAACATAAGTATCTATATGTATGTATGTATGTATGTATGTACTACTAGAACTTATTATGTTGAATGGCTAGGACTATGAGCCAATACTTGGTGTAATGGTTGGACACATAGATGAAGTTGGAATATATTGGGATTGGATCAGATGTGTATATCCATGTATTGGAATTTATTGTATTTGTGTTCTGGATTGACATTTGGACCATATGTGCGCATTTGGAATTTGGATTTTCATGTGGTTTACTCTCACGAAATAATATATTTTTGTGGTGGTGTTCTCTCATGAAATACTATATTTTCTATGTTCTCACGAAATCAATTTCATGAGAGTGACTCTCACGAAATCAATTTCCTGAGATGAAATATCAAACTCTCACGAAATGAGTTCGTGAAGGTGACCTCTCATGGAATACCATAAAAGACCGTCATGAAAACACCAATGCAAATCTGGTGACAACGTTATTTTCATGAGGGTGGTCACTCTCATGAAAATAATCCGTGGCAGTGAACTCTCATGAAAATGTGTATTTCGTGTGTCTATTATCATGAGAGTTAATCCGTGACGGTGCACCCTCATGTATTATTTTCGTGAGAGTAAAACCGTATTTCATGACGTGTTTTGCACTCTCACGAAATCTCCAGTTTCTGGTAGTGACCGTGCGTTGACGACAATGAAGGGATTATTAGTTAGAGCCTTTTACTTATATATGTCATTAAAAAAGATGGCAATCTTATCGAAGAACCTCAAAAGATGAATCTATCAGGAGCATATAAGTGTGAAAAAAAATTTTCCCACGCGGCCACGCCATTCCGTCTGGTCACCATTTGTTTTTGGCCGTTTGGGACACCTGACATGTGGAGTCAGGTATGAAAAATGACCTAAATGCCCATGGGTGTAGTTAGAAGAGGGAGAGACCGTGTTGACTGACCTTGACCGCCCCCACTCTCTCTCCCCCTCCCCCGACACTGAAACCCTAGCGGCGGCGAAGAGATCCAGCGGGGCCGGCGGCGCAGGACGTGGTTTCATTGGCGGCGAGGGGACAAGGAGCAACCTATCCCAGTGCGGCATGGGATAGTCGAGCAAGGAGGAACCGTGAAGAGGAGTCGAGGCGCATGGCGGTGAACATGGGGGGCGACCGAGCTTCCTTCCTGGTTTCGACGAGGGTTAGTACTAGATTCCCCCCTCCCACCTTCATTCCCTGTTCTTTGTTAGAAACTGGATATGTTGGTGTACATGCGGTTTTGGATGATTTGTTAGTTTGGTCCCTGATAGATATTTGCCCCCTGTGTGATTGTTGTTGTCCATCTGTAGGATGGACCCAAATAGTAGCTACAACCTAGAATTTTGGATTATTGCTCCAAATTGCCGTGCTCACTGGTTTAGCTTGAACGAAGTTGTGGATTCTGATCTTGCAAACTACTCAAATGTGGTAGAGGGCATTGTGGATAAGTATCCTGGGCGGTATGGGGATGTCAGCAGTTTGTTTTACTGGTGCCATGAAACAAAGAAGAATATCCATATCTGCAACGATCATCAACTAGTGGAAATGTTTGAGAAAAACAAAGCTACTAGGTGCTGCTACATGACTTTAGCCTACCATGCACCCAATACAGAGCCTCCTCCAATCCCATCTTGGAAAACATTGATGAGCAGTCTACTGAACCTCCCATGACTCCTTCCATGCCTTGTTCTAGTAATGCAGCCCCAAGCCAGAGTCATACTCAACCAAACCATACTCAAATTAAACCTGCAGGGCCAAGCCAAAGTCATATGAACCTGCAAAATCAAGCCAAATACATACTCAGCCTGCAGATGATTCATTCATGGACCTAAGCCAAAGTGAGTCTGATACTAAAACTACAGATGATGGAATTCTAGTTAACCCAAACCCAGAGAATGAGCATATTGGTATTGATGATGAAGGGTTGTACGGATGCGAGAGGAACACACTCCTCCGGCAAAACCTAACTCCGCCGTCACACATCGACGACGAGCAAACCCTAGACCTAGATGGACTCGACTCGGACTCTACGAAGCAATAGATCAATTAAAACGATGGACCCCCGTTCCTCCTCTCCACCGGTAGGAGGCCGGATGCGAGAGGAACAGGGGTCAAACGGCGGCGGCGGCTGGTGTCGCCCGCTCGTGCCTGAACGAGAGATTTTGACGCCCCGCCCCGGAGCAGCTGGCTGCTCAGCTCAACGTTTCACATAGGGGGAATACATCTATTTTGGCTCCCTTAATTATTATTTTTTTCTTTGATCTTTACACTTTACAACAGGATATTTGACCCCCTTCAAACCGCTTGAACGACCTCCTTACTCCGGAAGGCGGTTTTGTCTCTTCGAGTAAAACATAATTAATAAACACTTGTTAATTACTTGTTGAAAATGCCTCCAAGCTTATAAAAAACAAATAACATGTTTAGAGCTCATGAAACTATCTCTATAAACTTTAAAACTAGACATTACACTAGGGGAATGAGAAAAGTATCTAGCGATCCTAGAAATTTGCCAAAACGTCTTAATCAGTGTATAAACATGTTTCTAAAAATACACAACAACAAAAATGACATGCGACCACCATGAATACACACATACATTAATGTGTGAATGCACTCAAGCTGTTATGTCGTGAAAGTTTACAAAACACGTTTAGACATCAATTAGAGAATGTTTTGGGAATTTCTAGTCTTTTCTTTGTAGGAGTACTTTTCTAGTGCTAAATATGTTTTTGCAGCATGTGAAGGTACTTTCAGGAGCTGTAAATATTTTTCCACCTTCCAAACAATTTCCATTTAGAAGGAGGATGTAATTCTAAGAACAACTCCAAGAAAAATGGCTAAAAGGATCTTTGAAGCCATAAATAGTTAATAAATATGGGCCTAAAATCATCTCAGATTACTCTCCAAGCCCGTCAACAAATTTACCAGTGGCCACAGTTGGCTGTCACTAGAAGCATGAGCCCGCAGCAATGCCTATTTTACCTCTCCACCTGCTGCAGTTAGTTCTTAGTTGGAATGCTAATGAAGTGACAACTTTGAATATAGAAAACGAGAATTTTTTTAGAATAAATTATTTTAGAGGATAGTTAATCATGGGTTTTTAGAATCTATTCTTAACTACCATCTTGAAATTTCTCTAACTTTTTTTTTGAAACTGTAAACAACTTTATTACTCGTCAGACCAAGCTAAATCGCCGACTACCAATTCCTCAAAATCACGAGGAAGCCCCTCCCAAGTGTAATAGCATCCACTTGGGAGATTACAACCAAAAGCAGCAATAGAATGCGCCACTGTGTTACATTCACGTTTACAAATTGAGACATTAAAAGATCTAAATTCAGCACCTATGAGTTGCTTAATCTTAGTGATCTTGAGAGCTCATATATATTTGGTATTTATTATTTCGAAGGGGTGCCTATTATAGAAATCGGAGGAAAGTAACACATCTTGGCCCGGCCCATCCCTGTAACCGAAGGAAACGGCATTCAATTGTGAACTCGAACCTGAAACCGCCTCTAGGCGCTCGGTCTGAAATCCCAATTCCCGTTGCTGTTCTTGTTGAAATCCCCAATCCCTCCTCTCCTAACCCTTGTTCTAATCCGAGCCCCTGCGCTCAAGTTATCAGGTTCCTGACAATTGGTATCCAGAGCCTTGGATTGGGAAGGGAAATTTGTTTTTCCTCTGAACCAGCAGGATCAGCGACCTGGCGCCACGGATTTCGCAGTTTCAGAGAGAGATGGCCACCTCCATTGAAGGCGTTGATGGACGATGGGAAGGTTGACAAGCTAGCGACGCAGCTGGAGTCGTTCCAGGAGATGATTGATGGGCCAGATGCTGGACAAGTTCGGTGCCATGGAGGCATGGCGCTCGGAGGCGACCAAGTCATTCGAGGCTTTGCTCCAGAAGGCCTCCAACACCTCCATCGACATCGGCTTAGCGTCGGCGAGGCTGGATCGACTGGAGACCCGACCACCACCGCTGTCGGCGACTCCGACGATCCCAGTACCGCAAACAACGATGGCGGCGTACACGGTTCAGGCGGCACACCACGTGTCCGACCTGAACGTTGCTCCGGATCCCTTGGCGCGCCCATCGCGTCGAGTGGGGAGCGAGCCAGCGGCCACGCGGCGAGCTTGGCCGGGGGACCGGGAGCGGGAGTCTCCTGGGTACCTTCCCGCCGCCCATCCATCAGGGTACGTTGCACTCTAATGGAAGTTTCATTGCACAGTTTCATATGCATCTAGATTTTGGAAACAGTGCAGAAGAGTTTCATCCTCATGAAACTCTCTCTACTCCCATGAAACTTTCACATTCTCTCTCTTAGTAAATACTATACCATGTCAGCATATTTAATGCCCATGAAACTCTATGAAACTCCCATTGAGATTAGCCTAATCCGCACACCCCCGTTGGTTCCGAGAGCAATGATTCTGTCATTTCGTTTCATCATGCACCACCACACCCTAAACTCGATTTCCCTAAATTCTGTGGCGAGAATCCAAGGTGGTGGAAGGATCAGTGCCAAGTTTACTTTGAAGTGTACTCGACTCATCCATGCATGAAGACTCGGTTTGCCAGGCTGAATTTCACGGGTCCGGCGTCAATATGGTTGCAGACTGTGGAGTGCAGAGGCAGGATTGCTGATTTGGGACAAGCTTGTTGAGTTGGTGTTCGCTAAGTTTGACTGTGATCAGTATCCTCTATTTTTGAAGCAGTTTGATTCTCTGAAACAGCATGGTTCAGTTTTGGACTATCAAACGTGTTTTGATGAGCTGGCTCATGCAATTTTGCTGTACAATACATCTTATGATGAGTTGATGACACCTACTTGGTTACCAGATTTGTGGGCGGGCTTAAGGAAGAAATTCGTTCAGATCTTACTTTGCATCACCCTAAGGATGTCGCCACAGCTTACACTTAGGCTCTTTTACAGGAGGAGGAATTGGAGTCTATGAAGAAAAAGTATGGTAACAAGGAAAATCTGAAACCAGCATTCTGGGCTTATGCAGGTCAGGAGAAACTGAAGGTGGGAGAACAGGACAAACCAAAAGCTAAGTTCAATCAAGATAAGTTGGGCTCCTTGAAGCAGTATAGAAGGGACAATGTTCTGTGCTTTAGATGTGGTGAGAAGTGGGGCTCTGGCCATAAATGTCCTCAACAGGTGTCAATCCATGTGGTAGAAGAATTGCTGTGCTATTGAAAACAATGCAGAAGAGGACCCTCCTGATCCTGTAGAAGAAGAGGAGTCTGAAACTGTGATGGCCGTTGGAGCATCTCGCTGTTCAGGATCTGATCCGGAAGAGGACCATGAAGCTAGTTGCTTACATTGGAAAGCTGTAAGTGCTCATCCTAATTGATTCTGGCAGTGTGGGTTCCTTTATTAGTCTAGCTATTGCAGAAAAACTTGCTTCCCAATTGGAGCCATGCCTTCCTACTCAAGTATGTTATGAGGCCGATGGCTCTCCCATGACTTTGTTCAAGTATATACCGAGTTGATTTGGCATGCTCAAGGACACATGTTCCAAACAGTGAGGGGGTGTTGCCTTTAAGATGCTATGATATGATCCTTGGACAAGATTTGTTGGAGAACTGTAATAATAGGCAATGCATGTATAACATATATTCGCATGTAATCGGTCGGGCGGGTCCCCGTGCTTTATTCCCTTGTTATTTCCTACCTTCTCTGCTTCCTGCTTCCCCTGTTGAATCATTTTATTTGTGTACCTGATGAAACAAAGTTCCCATGTAGGCGTGTGTTAAGTTCATTCAACTTGTATGGTTGCACCACTAGTGGCCTGTGCGTTTCGGTTCTCCGGCGGCCCGGCCCAACTAGCCACACTACTAACCCAATTCGTATCTCATCTCATCGAGAAAACAAAAATTTGTTAGAAATTGAGTTGTTCGATCGCGCTCCTCGGCGAGAATTCTTGATCATCGGGACACACAATCACACACGAACAGAGTAAACACAGAGGGAGAGGGGAAATAGAGTTCTTTTCTTTTTCACTTCTTGATCAAATTGCATTTACAAATGAGCTAGAGCTATGTTTATATAGGTAGTAAGGTCGGTTGCTACAGTAACCGCCTTGCTACAGTGCCCAACATTCAAATACAGCTCATGTACATAAGATGTTAGCTAAGATGATAAGCCAATTTGAACTCTTCCTTCTCTTATAGCTCATCAATTTGATCTTTCCTTCTTCTTCATTTAATTGGCCATCATTCAAAGATCTTCTTTATATTATCTTTGATTCACAACACTCCCCCTTGTCCAATTATATGCCACGTATGCCTCGTCAAAAACTCCCCCAAAAACCCAGTCGGAATAAAGGTGGGAGAAAAGAGTACATCACATGCATTGCTTATGTTGCACCTGTTGCCTCGTTAAAAACCTTGCATGAGAAAACCCAGTGGGAAAAACTCATCAAGGAAAAAAGAGTACAACAGTTGATCATCAAATCAGGTCTTCAGGGCCTACTCGCGATCTTCAGGATCATGTTTATGAGCTATGGCCTTGGGGTTGGTCTCCCCCTGAACCCTGCAACTCATGTCGTCTCACGCCAATTTCACGGACACATCTTGTGGAACCTTGAGGCTGGCAGAGACTGTGAATAAATCTGCTAGATTTTCACAAGACTTTACTTGCAGGTAAAGTTATCTCCCTGCTCTTCTAGAGCTCATGGGGATAAAATAATTTAAGAGCAATGTGCTTCGTGAGATTGCTCTCGACATAGCTCATATACATATGTGCAACACAAGCCGCATTATCTTTATAAATAATGGTGGGGGTGTTAATGATGTTCATACCACATGACTTCGGGATGTAGGGCAATTATCTCTAGGTGGTTGGTTGACACATCAACCTAAGTCTGCTTCGAAGACCGCCATGAAATGGTTGCACCACCACAGAGAAACACAAAACCAGTCTTACTGATCTGGCATTATATGGGTCAGGCATATAGCCAGTGTTCACATACCCTACCATGGTTGAGAGTTGGTTCTTTAGGAACCATAGACTAAGGTCTTGTACCTTGTAGGTATTTGAGGACAATCTTAGCGCCAACCTAATATCTTCTTGGTTGGGGCAGCACTGTACCTCACTAGCAATATCAGGCCTTATGCCATTTGCTTGGTACATTAGTGCTCCAAAGGCGCTCAATTAGGGAACTTCAGGTCCCAATACTTCCTCATAATTACCCTTGGCTTCAAATAGGTCCTTATCCGCTTCTGGGGATTGGAGCACCATGGGGGTTCTCAGAGGGTGGCAATTGCCCATATTAAATTTCAAGGACCCTCTTTGTAGACCGGTGCACAAACACTCCTGCGGGGAGGTGCTTGAGCTACTGGCCCAAGCAAAACTTGGTTTTACCCAAGCCCTTCATCTCTGATTCTTTCTTGATGAAGCTATTGCTTCCTCAATGTCCTCTGCAGTGCAATGATATTCAGATTATCGGCATAAAGCGAGATGATGCAGAAACCCTTCAGGGATTTCTTTGTGAATACACAGGGACAATCATCATTTTATGTGTATAATCCCTCTTCAGGAGGAATTACTCAAACAGTTGAACAACATCCTTTCGGATTGTTTCAACACATACAATGACCGCTGCAGGCGGACGCTAACACATGTTGTGATTTGGATCCGATCCAGGGATCTTGAGTCCTTCAGGGATTCTCATGTGGACCTCCTAATCTAGTGACCCATATAAGTATGCGGCCACAACATTTACCAACTGCATTTAGATTTAAGTTAGCTACCATAAATATTATGTATCGGAACATTTGTACCACTTATAACTGGAGAGTACGTTTCATCATCAATCGATGACGGGTCTCTGCAGGAACCCTTATGCCACTTGCCTCGCTTTGTGCCATCTTTGTTCCTCTTCAGGAGGAAGACCCATTTACATCCTTCAGGGATGACTTCTCGAGGTGTTGGGACTGCAGGCCCAAAAACCTCTTTTTCATAAAGCGAGCGCAACTCTGCCTTAATTGCGGCTTTCTACTTGTCCCAATCAGAGTGCTTCCGTCACTTCACCATGGACTTTGGTTCTGGATCCGGATCTATTTAGCCAGCAATTTCTGAGGCAAAATATATGTCGACAATAGTGGTCTTTCCATTATATGACTCTCCCAACTCCACATAATTAGTGGTGATCTCATGATCGTCCTCCCGCTCATCATGATTTCCCATAACGATTGAGCTGGGGCGTTCCGATCTTCCAATGCGATATTGCGCGCGCGACGCATTAGGATTTCCATCTTCAGGATGGGGTCCTTCAGGGACCTTCCCAACTTCAAGTTGGGTTGCCACTTCAGGGGCATTCTCAACTTCGGGTTGAGCTTCTTTAGCTGAATCCTTGAGTGATGCAAGTGGCTCAGGCCTTATCTCACGGACGTCTCCGCGGAACCTTGTCCTGAACACCCGGAGGTCTCCCCTTCAACCTAGGATCGGATGGAGACAACAGAGTTGGTAACCTTCTAGGTTACCTACACTCTCTCCGACACATTTACTACTGGTAAATGCGACCTTGTCACTCTTATGCTCAGTGAAGGCATTTGGCAGCTCATTTGCAAGACTTTGCAAATTTATCATCTTCTGAACTTCGGGAATGCATTCCACCATGCAATTTCCCGGTATTCTTTTAGATGCCTATCTCCCCCTAATGTCGGGAAATGCAATCAGCATATCGAACCCTATGAAGATCCCGAGTCATAGGCTCATAACCCAACTTTCGGTGGGGTTCCATTGCTATACGCTGAAGTGACGGTACTGGCATGTATACCGCACAACTAATATATACAGATGGGAAATACTTAATTCCCACGCACTGGTTGTCAGGGGGTGCAGTTGGCCTGAGTTGGATTAGTGCATGGCCCCAACTTCTGGTTGGCAGCCTACAACTCTACAGCAACGGCGGAACAATCCGCTTGATCAAGGATTCAACTAGAACATTTTGTGTGGTTCATCCCTAATCTTCAGGAGGGATGGCCCAACAACTATCTTCCCTTTTTGCACATGTGGTGCAAATAAGAATCTTCAGGATTAGGGAAGTCTCTATGGCCATCAGAATTGTTGATCCAACTCAGGATGACCTAATTGGTCATGCCATAATTTTTAAAAATATGGCTTTCATCACAACACATCCCTCAAGGGGGTTTTTTTTAAAACCCCAATGGCAATGAGGGGAGCACTCCACCACATATTTAGATTACCCATAGGGAAGAACCAGTGTGGCACTTTTGGTGCCCAAAATATGAGCATTGCTTCTGGCAATGGTCACTATATTTTCATCTACTCATTATATAAAATATCTGGTTTCACTTAACATTATATTTGTAGTGCCACTGTCTACAGGACAGTTCTCCCCGTTAGCCATCTGGGCTCCCACGAGGGTATGAGAATTTGGGGATTAACATATACTAAAAATGAAAACCAACAATCATAACTTCTCAGGAATATTGCAAATGCTCTTCGGGAGCATGCATGGCCATTTAGCATGTCACAAATGCTCTTCAGGAGCATGTATGGCCAAACCCTACAAGTTTATATGAACATTGCATTGTGACTAACATGATATCTTAGGGATTACCGCAATTCCCTAAATATATCAAAGTCATCATCAAGAAGGTCACCCTCACTTTCATCCATTTGGACGTCTTCACCATTTCCTTTAGCATCGACAAGCATGTCGTTGCGTTCCTGAGCTTCAGGCTCAGTGGTGAGGTGGGACTTATTTTGACTCTCCTTGTCCTTTGCTTCTGGAAGGACTTTGGCAGAGCTCAACTAGGTGGTTCAAGGCACGGTAATTGCAGGATTAATGCCCTGTGCCTCCACACCTACAGCAGTGATTCCGCTGCTCAGATGTTTCACCTATGACCTTCTTGGATCCGCTTTCACCTCTGGGCTTTCTTTTTCCACGGCCTTTCGGCATCAGTGACCTTCTGGTCACATAGACGCGGTCTCGGCACAAACCTATGTAAAGCAGAGTTGTATGCTACCACAGACTTACAGTCTTGGAAGCGTAAGGCGATCTAGTCCAGTTGTGCTCTAGAGAGCAATCAACCTATGCAAAAAGTGCAACACCTTTGCTTTATCAGGTTTTGTGCGCTCATCTTTGCCCGCTTCACATTTGGACAATGGTATAATTGAGGCTCGTGCTATCGAGTTTGATCTCGACGTCATTAGCCCAAGTGAGGTAGTTGCTGCCATCCATGGCAAGCATAGCGAACTCATGTTTCACAATGTTCAACATACTTGCACAATTACTATGCAAGGTTAGTGTATGTCGGTTACACGTAATCTTACGGTTTTACGACTATGTGTAATCTTCGGGATCACACAATTATGTATAGTCTTCTGGACTATATTTTCCCCAAATATCTCATGCATATAATCTTCAAGATTATATGCCACTTATACTAAAATATAAATTTGCAATGAAAATAAATTTGCAAGGTTTAAATAAATACAAGAAAATAAATTACAGTAAATATAACTTGCAATAATATAAAGTTACCATAAGTAAATAGTCATACCATGTATGATCTTTAGGTCACTTCAATTTCTACGGGTTTCAGGCCGCACAGTGGCATGACATAGTGAACTTCAGATCCACTTCTTTTGCGGCTTCAGACCGCATACGCACAACTTTCAATTACTTGGGCATGGACTAAGAGATTCATGCTGTAATCATATGAGGCTTCAGGCCTCCTGCAAATGGCTTCAGGCCATTTGGCTTATGATTTAGTGCGCACGGAAAATGCTTTTGAATTGCAATCTTCAGGATTACAATTAAGTGTAATCTTTAGGACTACACGTTTTGCAATTAAATAAATAATATAAATTGCAATAAAGTAAACTTGTGGAATTTAATTTAATGGAATGATAAATCGCAGGAAATAAAGTATAATATAAAGTAATGCGCAATAATATAGAGTAATTTAGTGGACTTCGGGCCACTATTATTTGTATCGGCTTTGGGCCGTACAAGGTGGTCTCCAGGCCACTTCCATTTTCACGGGCTTCAGGCCGGGCAGGTTACTGCCCATGTCTAGGACCGATTAATTAAATAAATGGCCTTAAGCCCATGTTTGCATGCAAAGGATGCTGCTGCACTGGTGCAGGCGTGGCTTCAGGCCACTTCACCTGCTCCTATCACCTCGTGGACAGAGAAAGCAGCTTCCTCTCAAGAAACTTGCCAGCGAGTGGCACATGGGTATCGACTGGGCATCCTTATCCTCTCCTTCCTCTCTCCCTACTGTATCTTTCTCAGAGCATGTAGCAGGAACAGGGAGGAGGGAGTGCCGGCGGCCGGCAATGGCCAGGTGGGCCTGTGCCCGCGTGCGCTCCTGTGCCAAGGGAACAGCAGCGGCGGTGGCCAGCGGCGGGTGCCGCGCGTGCCCAGAGTAGCCGGTCCGTGCCCGCGGCCTGCAGGGCCAGCGGCGCGGCGGCGACCTTCGGAGCCAGCGACCGGAGCGGCCCGCGGCCTGCCGGGGCCAGTGCCTGCCCACGCCGGGGATGGTGGCACGCTCGCGCGTAGCCTGCAAAGCCAGTGCGGTGGCCGGCCAGGGCCTGCGCCCGCGTCTGGTCTGGCCGGTGCTGCGGCGGTCGGGGCCCTGCGCGCGTGCCGCGGTGGCCGGTCAGAGCTTCTTGCCTGTCGGAGGGGCCGGCCCAGGCTCGCACCCGCACGGAGCGGTGCGGGCGGCGCCAGCGGCCTGTCTGCGGCGACCAGACGGGGCCCGCGCCGGGGCTACGGCGGTGCGCGTCCGCGCCGGGGCAGCGCGGTCGGCGGCGGCCTGCGGGCCCGCGGCTGGCAGCCAGCAGGCGGCGCAGCCAGGCAGGGCCGCGCCGATGCCGCGGCGGGCAGTCGGCGTGTGGCCAGGCCGGGCGGCCGAACGCCTGCGGCTGGTGGCCAGCCGCTGGGCAGGCACCCGCGCCGGGGTGGCTAGCGGCCACAGCTGCTGGTGCGCGTCGGGGCGGCAATAGCAGCCAGCCGGACGGCCAGCTCACCTGGCTCGCGACCGATGGTGTGCTCGCTCGCGGCCTGCAGGGCCAGCGCGGGCGGCGCTAGTGGCCGGGGCAGTCGGCCCGGCACAGCGCGCCCAAGCCGGGGAACGGCCAGCCAGCAGTGGCGGCGGCCTGCAGGGCCAGCACGTGGTGGCCAGGGAACGGGGGGCTCGATCTGCGCGTCTTCAGGGCGGCAGAGGTGTCTGAGCCGCCTTCGGCCGATGCGCCAACGACACAGTAGGTAAGGTGTGCTCGTGTTTGTGCTACGATTGTGTGCTTATTCATATACGTAGCAAAGGATTGTCTAGGAAAACAAACATCTCGCCGTGAAAGAATCGATCTTGTGTGTGTGCTTGTTCAAGGAGCAACGGCAAGCAAATCATGATGCATGTCGAAGAACTGATTTCTTACCTTAGTACCTTAGCTCGGTTAGAACTTCGTGCTGATAACGTGTTAGAAATTGAGTTGTTCGATCGCGCTCCTCGGCGAGAATTCTTGATCATCAGGACACACAATCACACACGAACAGAGTAAACACAGAGGGAGAGGGGAAATAGAGTTCTTTTCTTTTTCACTTCTTGATCAAATTGCATTTACAAATGAGCTAGAGCTATGTTTATATAGGTAGTAAGGTCGGTTGCTACAGTAACCGCCTTGCTACAGTACTCAACATTCAAATACAGCTCATGTACATAAGATGTTAGCTAAGATGATAAGCCAATTTGAACTCTTCCTTCTCTTATAGCTCATCAATTTGATCTTTCCTTCTTCATTTAATTGGCCATCATTCAAAAATCTTCTTTATATTATCTTTGATTCACAACAAAATTGACCTGACCTTCTCCAACTTGACCTGACCTTCTCCAACTTCTTGATGGTACCCCGCCACCGCCAAGCTGCCGGCCGCCCTGCTCCCGCCGCTCGGCCTCCCGACCCAAAGCCGTCGCCCGGCGCCGCGCCATTGCGGGAGCTTCTACGTGCTGCTTGGCCCCGCCTCTAGGTGGTCCGCTCAAGCCGGTTTCTCGGCGCCTCACCGGCCTTCAGGCGGTTACTCCCTTTTTCCTCTCTTTTTAGCGCCCCCTACGGTTTCGTTGGGGATTTCTCCGTAGACCGTAGTTTAACTATGGGATGGGATGTCTATCTGCTTGCCCATCCGTGATTCATCCTGGGTGTAGCACGTTGTGTAAGTATTGTTGACCAATTTCATGCGTAAGGGGATTGGTAGTGAAAAACTGGAAATGGCGTTGGTGTCTTACATAATGCTAGATTTTGCTTCTTGGTGAATGAAGAACATAAAATCGTCGTAGTTCAGTATTTTTATAGCCTTTTCCACTAAACTCATTCCCTGGTTGGCAAATATTTTCTTATGCAATTCAATGTAAATGTTACCTTCAAGCCATAATTTTTCATAGTTACTAAAAAAAGTCATAATTTTCCATATACACTTCATGAGTACCATTTTGTAACAAGCTACTTTAATTAAAGTCTAGAGTTGTACCATGAAAGTTTATAATGCCTAATTTGAATCACTGCAAAAATCCACCACATAAAATTTTATATTATCTTTTTTTTTGTGTGACTTAATTTTATATTATTGTTGTGCATTGAAATAGAGCCTCTCCGGGCTGCGGTGACAATTATATATGTTGTCTGAATGCAACACAAAAGGAGCTAGGTCTGTTACCTGATAAAAAAGCAAAATGGAAAGAAGAAAAGCAAGTGTAACTCTTTAAAAGCCAGTTATCTAGACGAAAGACATGTCCGTCACATTACTCTGCTTGCTAGCCATCATTCCTCATACACTTTCTTTGTACGGAATTGGCTCCTAGGAGCAGAAAATGGACCCAAAAAAGGAGGAGCACCAAGACAGGGGGAGGTGCAAAATCTTTACACGTAGACTAATACATCAAAGACCTGCAAGAAAGTGGGTAAATTGGTGGCAGATCCCACAAGGAGTCAGATGCATCATTCCCCGCGTCAAATACATCCTTGTCCTGAACTCTGTCCATGCCGCCATGGGGTGATGCAGAGCTCTTCTTCTCCAGCTTAATCTTGTCCACCTCTGCGACCACCAAGCAAGCATTCTCATTAGCCATGTCGCATCCATCCGAAGGTGGTGGTATGCTGGTGGTGTTCAGTGCCCATGATTGTTCATACTGTTGTGTAGCTAGCTGGAACTCCTCGCCGCCTCCGCTGACCAAGTATGATGGCCTGTAAGCTTCCTCAGCCATGTTTTGAGCAGGGAGGATGGGAGTGCGGACGCCATGGCTGCTCATGGCGAAGCTGATGCTGGAGCTAGGACTAGGACTGCTGCTAGGACTGACGCTACTGGTGGTCGTGGTGATGGTGCTGGTGCTAGTGGTGCTGGCTGTGGCGGCAGCGGCTCTGGTGATGTCACCTGCAGTGCGATGGTACACTGCTGCAGGGAAGAAGTTGACGGTGGGCTGCTGGGACGACGCGTTCTTCTTCATCCTCTTGTGGTTGAGGATGCCACGGATCCCGCCGCGAGCGGCGAGTCCGGGCGGCGAGGCGCGGCGCGGTGGCGGCGGTTGGTGCGTGTGTTGGCGCCCCGGAGGAGACAGGCAGCCTCATCGTAGGCCCGGGCGGCCTCCTCGGCGGTCTCGAACGTGCCGAGCCACATCCGGATCTTCTGGGTGGTGTCCTTGATCTCGGCCACCCACCTCCCCGATGGCCTCTGCCGGACGCCCACAAACTTGCTGCCGCCGCCGCCACCGCCACCGCCGCCGCCGCACTTGGTTCTCGTTCTTGGCTTGGTTTCCTTTGTGGGTGGCGGTTGTTGGTAGCTGCTATACTGCTGCTGGGGATGGCTTTGTGGCTGCTGGAACTGGAGCTCCATTGGGAATGGGAACGGATGGAGGGCGATCTTTGCATGCGCTGTGAGAACTCTGGTCTGAACTTTGGGGCAGGAGATTGTGTCTGAATTTAAGGGGGAGGCCGTGATGGTGAGGTGCTGGGTGTAGTGGGGGCCTTGTCATGTTCTCCTTGTCTCTCATGTCCAAATCTTCCTAGTGCGTTAAACAATGTCTGAGTTTTCTAAGAGGGGCATTGGGAGCATGATGCTGTATCCCGTAGCTTATTTCAATGTTTGATGTGGTCGTAGTGGCTGACATGTTTGGTGTTTACCCTGCTTGACAAAACCAACCTTTGTTTCCGGCTGTGAGACTAGCTTGGGTGATATGTTTGATGCTTTCATCGATGTGGTGTACTGAAATCAACCATGGGCTTGAGTTAACCCCTCTCCTTGGTAACTGTGGGCTTGGAGTCCCAAAGAACTGCTGAACCATAGTTGCTCACTATACATCGAATTTTATCGTTCGACAAATCCTTTTATTGATGAGTTCTTGTGTTGAGACCCTTTTTTGTACATGGGCAAATCTACTACTATGTGATAACAATGCTGTTGAATTCTTTTCTAGATTGAAATGCCTTGTTCTTCAGGTCAAGAATATTCATCTAATGATTCTCAAGGAATTATCTATTATACCGATAGTGCTTCTGCAGGCCTTTGGCACTTGCTGGTTCCATGAATTTTGTATGAGAGATATTCACAGCTTCAAGAAAAAAAATCGTGCTGGTTACTGGTCACTTCATTTTTTTATATATGTGTGAAATGTGTCCAATTAGTGTTTTTGCAGTTAGGTTGTAAAGAAATTCCCGCCGGCACTGCATTACTGTGAACCCGCTTCAAATGCTTAGTATCTTAGAATATCTGCTTTGTCGCTAACTACCTGCTTGCAGATATTTTACACACCACGCCATCTTCCTCTAGGATACCGAGGCAGGTCATGGTGGCACGACCATTCGCCACTTGGCGGCGCCATGGGATGGTTCATGGTACTACTGCTTGACGACATGGGTGCCTGTCAGAGATTAAACAAGAAAGATAGCATCGCCGTGTAATTAAGGAATTAATTAAAGGATGGAAATGCGGTTAGCCACAAGGCACTCTGCAATGTGCCCGAGGCATGACGATGGGTTTATTTATGGGTCAGGTCAGGTGGACCAAGGAGACGCCTGAGACATGGCTCCCATGTCTGAAGAAATGTTCATGGTGGGTGCTTCGTTCAGCTAGAATGTTTTTTTAGAATGTTTGACTCGGGATGCTGTAAACTTTGATTGTTAGTTGTTGTTTGGTCGAAGATACTGTGAAGAATTTTGAATGTAAAGTGGTAGTCGTGTGAGGTTTTCAAGTAATTTCTGTTGCTACCCTGTTCTTAAATCGGTTTCTGAAATTGGATTCTGGCTGCAATTCCTGAAATGGAATCACAGGAGGGGTACTCTCTCCAGTGACAAGTACATGATACATTCGACTTTGCATGGTATTTAATTTGATCGTATCTTTTGATGACTAATCTCTTCTAAATATAAAATCTTTTTTATGTATAACAAGTTTTGCAAATATTATGAATATGAGTTGACACTTATACGTTTCTAAACTATGTTTAATTTTTCAGGTTTGACTCTTAAACATAAACAGATGTTTTTGTGGTAGAGAGAGTACCAAAGTTTTATTTATATAGAAGAGCATATTTATATGTTCAAGATGACGACAGTTTGCAAGTTAATGGAAAATATAGCAGGTGTGGTAGTCAAACTGCTGGTGACTTCAAAAACAAAGTTTACATGGTGAAGTTTGAGGATGGCTCAATGGCTGGCTAATCAATGTTGAGAGGTGGAGGTCAAAGTTAGTGGACCGCATCATCACAGTTTGTATAATGAAATTATGAAAACGAATAGCATTCAAATTATAGTGGACTGCCGGCCAGAGAGTTCCTTTTACAATTTCTATCTAGAAAGAAACCAACGAATCTGCACAGTTTTCTCGGCTTGCAATTGCAGTAAAAAAACACAACTCTTAGTGGACGCCCTGTGCCCTCTGCCCTGTCCGGCCGGCCAAGATTCTTCTTCAGGTTCTTCTCCAGGACTGATGAAGAAATTTCCTTTAAAAAGATTTCAGAATGTTGCTTTTGTATATTTCCTCTTGAGCCGTACAAGATGAAATTAAAAAAAAAAAAATCTAGGCGAATCGTATGAGAGTTCCTCTACTCAAAAGAAACCTAACAAGTGACGCTCTTGATTTTTGCAGGTAAAAGGAGTAGTAATAGTATATAATATAATTAATCAATTAAGGCATAACCTAATGGTGAACCTGTTGTCCAATTAGATCCTGCGCTGTGGCCGGCCTTTTTTTTTGGGCAAAGCATAGAAAACGGAGGACATGTGTGTTCTTGTGCCTTCTTATGTCAGTTGCATTGCAGCGTCATAGCATGCAGCAACACCCGACGGTCTCAAAAGATTAGGTCTACTTACAGAAATTTCATTAAGCGTTGTTGTGAGATTTTCCGGCTCTTTTGGCATCTTTGTAACTCCTCGTGTTTTGGGGATTCAGAGATTTGGGTTGGGTAGTTAAATCGAGTCACATTTCTTCATCTATGATTACACCAACATCTATAAAAATCAAATTACTTTAGTTAAATTCTACATGGGATATATAAAGTGTTCGTATAGCAAGGCTAAAGATACAAAAGGCGTCTAATTAGCAAGAGTTGGTTCATGCATAGAGCAAGAGTAATGTTTACTTTTGCTTCAAAAAAGAGTAATGTTTACTGGAAATTGTAAACCGATATAGAACCTAGATGAAAAGTCAGTTGTATATACTATATATTGGAGTGTGTTGTGAGGCTCCATGCATGCATAGAGCAGGAGTAATGTTTATCGAGAAATTCTTTCAAAAAATAATTAAATTCATTGAATGACTCATGAATGTCACATGATGGCTTCCTCTTGAAATGAATATAATGCACAATATAGCATCTGAAAACTTGAGTATAGAAGAATAATGGTTCCTCCAAGAATGATACTCGCCTTGTTCTTTTGTCTTATTAGTCGTTCGAACAGTATTTTTCTCTCAAAGCAAATCAGCCGAATCAGCCGACTTATAAGTCCAGCTAAACATGTAGACTATCCTTGATCGCCATTTGTTATGGAGTGGGTACATAACATTGGAAAATAGCACCGATGTTGTAGGACGTTTCCGTTGGTATAGTAGGAAAGGGAAATGCAACAAATCAAGGAGGCTATATAATCAAGAAAAACAAAGATAACTTAAGCATAACAATCCAACAACTAACGAACTACACTAGTGTGGCAGAACCTTCTAAATTATATGGCCCACAAGCACCGACATTGTCCTTAAGACCTCCGTCGGCTATGCTTGTACACCACATAACTTAAAAACGTTACGTCGGGTGGATCCCCGATAAACCACAATTACTCGGGATCGATACTTACCGAAACATCACAGTATTACAACGGTTTTCATACATAAATACTAGAGTAGCGGAAGACTTACAATAAATTTAATTTACAAACCTTTTTCAAAACTTATACAAACCAGAGTGTTGTTACAAACCAGCGGAAGTACCCTGATATAACTTAATTACAAACCACGCAACAAAAGGTGCCCTGCCCAGAGGCCACTCAATTCACTTCTCATCGGTCACTTCTTCGACAACCGTCATGCAACAAGGGCCGTAGCACTCTTGTCCATGCGGTTCACCTGCAACAGGGGTTGAACAAACCCTGAGTACAAAAGTACTCCGCAAGACTTACCCGACCAAAAATTGGGGAGAAGACTCAGGAATGCTGGCTATTGGGAATCAAGGCGAGGCTTTAGCAAGAATCAAAAGACACCTGTTGACACTCGTTAGCGTCAACTTTTACTAGGACATTATACCCGAAGGACAACATGAAAACACACTAGTCTAGGGTTTTATCTGACAAATTCCACGAGTTTTGCATATTCTGTATTTTCCAGGGTGATTTTTAGAAAAGCATAAAAAAGGGGATTAAAGAGCTTAATTATCACGAAATTGATCCGCAACGGAACAACATCACCATCGGACTCGGGAAGGGTCTAGAAGACACCCGAAGGAGCGGGACCCGCAATGAGACCGGTGGGGGCCGGCCGCCCCCCACCGGGGGGGCGGTCGGCGCCCCTAATTTCGCCGATCACCACCGCCTTCTAGAGTCTTCCTCCCACGCATCTTTGGAAGCCAAGCAAGCCATCCCTACGTTGATTTTAGGTCGGTTTGATCCGACGGTACACATGAGATGAAGACGCGGATCGCTGACGTGGCGGTCCCTTGCCCCCTACTCCACCTCGGCCTATATAATGACGCCCAAGGCTCCCTCCAAGAGGCATTCTACACCCCGGTGCTTCATATTCTCTACATAATTAGGGTTAGGGTCCCTCTAGTTGATCTAGTTCTAGTTCATCTAGATCTAGTTCATTTAGATGTAGCAATTAGAAGAGACTAGTTCTTCTAGATCTAGTCTTATTTAGAGATTAGAGAGATTGAGTAGAGGATTAGAGATTCTGGAGGAGTTCTGGCATGTCGGCGCTTCTTCGTGGTCTGTATTCTTACGGATTCAGCTCCCGCCCTGAGCTGCGTTCGAGGTACTTTTGTATTTACCATTCTGATTTAAGTAAGCAACTTGTTCTTATTCGTTCTTTGGTTCACATCTCATATTGAGGGCTTTGATCTTGGTTATTACTTGGTTGAAGTAGTATTTTGTAGTGTAGGCGTGGTGCCTAGGCTAGATTTACTTGTGAATGTCCCCTGATCAGCCGGATAGTGGTAGCTGGCTAATCAATGTTTAGAGGTGGAGGTCAAAGTTAGTGGACCGCATCATCACAGTTTGTATAATGAAATTATGAAAAACGAATAGCATTCAAATTATAGTGGACTGCCGACCAGAGAGTTCCTTTTACAATTTCTATCTAGCTTAATCGGGGAAAATTGGCAGTCGCCGCTGCCAATTGGACCAGAGAGCAGGGACGCCAGCGAGGCTACCGCGCCGCAGACACGCCCGCACGGCCCGTCCGTCGCCCTCACTTTGCGCAAGCAGGCAGGCGCATCACGCAGATCACGTGACCCTCGCCCCGCCAGGCCGCTACCTGACACGCCACTGCCGTGCCCGCCTTCTGCCGTCCCCCGCCGCTTTGGCCGCGAAGGGAAAATTGGCGTCGCCCACGCCAATTGGGTCCCGCCAAGCTCGATGACGACACCCCAAGCCAACCCGAGCCGCTTGATCACTCGCGACGCAGTGATCGCCGTCCGTCGCCACGACGTGACCGGCCGCCGCCTATAAATACCACGCACCGAGCGCCCTAGGGCATCCCAACCCCACGCCGCCACTTGGTGGCCACCACAAGCCGAACCGTGCCGAGAAGAAAGAAGAAGGAGGCGAGAGCACGAGGGAAGAAGCCGCTGGAGCATCCGCCGGAGTCCGCCCGTGGCCGCCGGAGTTGGAGACGAAGCCACAAACGCCTACGTCGACGTTGCTGCGCTGCACGGCACGGCCTCGACGCTCCCCCGCTTCGCCTCGACACTGCTCCGCCATCCTTCCACCCCAGCACCGAGGTGAGCCGCCGCCGCTTCTCTCCCCAACCTGCCCCTTTCGCCCGGCCATGGCGTTCCACACGGAGCGGAGGCCAAAAGGCAGCATTACCCCACGGACACCACACTCACGCGCTTTTTGCCGCGGCGTCGTCCGGCCCGGGCCAAGCGGAGAACCTACCTTGCCAGCGATAGCACCGAGGCCACCATGTCGCCGTCGCAGTGCGTTCCTTCTGGACGCCCAGCGGGCCGCCGTCGTGGCCATCGCCGTTCCGCCAAGCCCCGGACCACCTCGCGGCTGAGTAGATCACCCGTGGAGCATCGTTGTGCGGTGGCACCGCTTTCAGCGCATGCTAACAACTGGCCCGATACCAAGCCGAGCTTGTTAACTCAGCTCTCGGCCTTGCTTTGCGTTCTAGAAGCAGCGGTGACACCCGATGCGGAGTGCCACCTTACCACCGCCGTTAAAACGCGGGCCGGGAACCCTTGGGCGCTGCGGACCCACGAAATGGACTCGACTTCGACTAAGCACACGCCATGCGCGCTAGAACCTGCCTGAGCCACCCGAGCACCCCGAGCCTTGAACGGTGCCACGCCCCGGCGTTGGCGGAGCGCCGCCGTGCCGCGCATGTTCCGGTCTACTCCAGCCACCTCGCGTCGTGTTGTCAAGCCGCCACGCTCCGCCGTGACCTCCAGAGTCCAGCCAAGTAGAGAACCAGCCCCGGAGGCCACCCCAAGCCACGACCGCTCGCACACCGCCTCGCCGGAGCTCCGCCCGCTGGCACCGGACATGCCGCACGCGCCGCCGTGGCCTATGGTCGTCACCGGCAAGCCGAGACACCCCCACCGGGCCACCAATCGACTAGCCACACCACCAATTGCAATGGGAACACCCGACCCGTCCACGCGTCGCGCCGCCGCGGCGCCGGTGCCTAAGCCGCCGCCACGCTGCCTTCCATGGGAACCACGCCGGAGCCACCAAGCACACCATAGTACCCGTCAACGATTCCTGGTGCCGTTGCGCTCCTTAATCGTGGCCGGGAAGAACCGGAGCACCGCTAGCTCGTGTGCTCGCCACCGGCAGAAGCGCCGCCGCTGCGCCCAGCAACAATCGGGGCACCGCAACCACCACCGAGCACCTAGTCGTGCTCGCCTTGACCATCTGAAGCTGACACGCCCTCTGAATGAAGCCGAGGAACGTCGTAGAACCCAAACCCGTGCGCTCGCCGCCGGCGGGAGCACCGTCGTGGTCGTGATGCCGATGCCGCAGCCAGCCACACTGGACGGCTTGCCGTCGCGTGATAAAACCTAGACCTGCCCGCCTTGCCACCCTAGATCCTCGCAGACATGTCAATTGGAGCCAAGACCGCCATAGCCATCACACACGTAAGCTCGCCGGCCCAAGCAAGCTGCGGTGGCGAGACAGAAGAGGAGAGAAAGAGGAGGGAGCCGCGTGCACCCGGTGCATGTGAACCCGAGAGGGGGGGGGAGAGATGGACCCGGTGCGGTGTACTGCGTCGGGTCCATGGACCTACAACAGCCGGTCCACCAGAGGCCCGCGAACCATAGACCCGGGCTAAGCCCAGATCCAGTTGGCGACGTGGCGTTATGAAATGCTGACACGTGTCCGACCCGTATCCGGCCCAAGCCCGGCCCACAAGATGACGTCATCTCACCAGTAACCCCTGATGACGTCATGCTGACGTCAGCAAAGCCAAGTGGCGCCACCAGAGACTGACACGTGTCACGGCCCGGGATTATCGGTCCTTTTCTTTTTCAGAATATTGATTAAACTTTGAAAAATCATAACTTCGTCGTACGAACTCCAAATTTGGTGAACCAAGTCTCAAAATTCATCTAAAATCGAGCTCTACGCATTGGAGTCATGTTTGAGTGCATTTGAATCTTTTTGCAGTTCATTTGATTCTTTGTGCCCTCTATAGGCGTCGCTAACGCGACCGTTTTTGTGCCGTTTTTCGCAGTCGAGGAGGAACGTGCCGAGTACAATCGTGACTACAACGAGGAGGGGGAGACGACCGATTTCGAAGGTGCCACATTCCACCCAATTCTCGTAGATCCTATTACGCATTGCAAATAAGTAGTACTGCTAGTGCTTTATTTACTGTTGCTATCACCTGATTAGGGTTGCATGGTAGTACTTCTTGATTGCCATTATCTTGACGTAACCTTCCCCCCCGCTCACCCATTTGTTAGACTAGACACACGCGCTTGCTATCATGATTACTACTTGATCTCTACTACGCTTTATATCTTAATGTGATGCGTGGTGGAAATTATTATATATATGACTAAGGCACGTGGTGCCAACCTAAACCCGATGGATGGTGAGTGTCTTTGTGTGTGTCTTGGGTGAGTGGAGGGTGAGGGTTGTGTCGGCCGATTGGAATGTGTGACGAGCTTGAGGCGAGTCTTGCTGTGTGATGTGACTTGGGCATCCTATGAGATAAATACCGCGGGCGGGTATATGTGATGTGATGTGTGAGGTGGGATCCCGGGTGTGAGCCTGTTGAGAGGTGGAGCCCTGGGACAAGGGTGCCGTGGTGGCACGTAAAATGGTAAACCCGATGAAGATGTCCGGCTTGGTCAATCCTAAGGACTTACTAGTATCCGGACTCTTAGGGAATCCTTTGCATACCACTCGCTCTCTTGTAATGGGAGGGACGGTTGGACTACTTGGTATGAGTGATGCCATTACTTGCTAGGTTGTGAGGTGATAGGGGAGGACGGTATGGATGCCGGAAGTTCCTCAGATCGTCCGAAGGCGGGTATTACCACTTGTTGGGCCGGTCTTTGCCTCCCCCGCCTTAGCGTGTCGTTTCGCCGGTGTTGACCTAGGGCTAAGTGGTAGGATAGCATCAGTCTATCAAGCAAGCAGCCGGAATTTGCCTAGACAATGCATGGTCAAGGATGGCTATCTTGTGGGTATGTGAAACCTCTGCAGAGTGTTATGGTTGATCGATCGATACATATACCGACTCGTCGGTTATGGACCTTTCCTGGGACCTGCTTCACTAGATAGGAGATGAGTCCTTCTTTTCTCCCCCGTGTTGTGAGATAGTGCCGGTCGAGGACCGTTGAGGCAGGCCGAGTGGGAGTTGGCCTGTTGACACGAGTGAGATGAGATGTGGTGGAGGAAGTGGATGGGTGTTATGGGATGGATGGATGGATGGATGGTATGTGTGGATGTGGTGTTAAACTTAAACTATATACATACTTATATTATACATGACTGATATAGCATAGGAAACCACAGCCAAATATAGGTTCTCTTATATAGCCTTATTGCATCCAGTTCCACAAAGCATTGCAAAGCATAGGGTGGAAATGTGGCGGTACATATCGCATCGATACTTTGGCACGCAGGTTTCCGAGGAGTACTACCTCAAGAGCACGATGGTTGAAGGTTTTCGCCGCTACGCTCAAGTCGTTGGATAGAAGTTGCTTCCGCACCCTCAAGCCGTTCCAGATTGATGCTACTACGTGATTCACGCTTTGTTGGCGTTGTAATAAGTTATTAAACCCTTCTATTTGCACTCTATTTATCGTTGTATGGATTTGATTATCGATTGGAATATAGGTAGTATGATTTAAAAGGTCATGTTACACTTCGACTGTGTGGATTTTCCCTTCGTGGAAAATCGGGTCGTTTCAGTTGGTATCAGAGCCATACTTGACCCTAGGACGAAACCCTTAGAAATGGACGATAGAAATAGGACAAACCAATCCTCTCTTCGGTTATATACCGACCCCGCAACACTTTTATTTACAAGGCTTATCTACTATTGACCAATTTGCTAACCGTTACCGTTTGAAACGTTGCAACACCTTAGAAATATGGGTGGCCTATAGGATCGACCTAGACTTTATTTCCAAAAGCCATTTTGGAGAGAAATGTTTAAACGAGACATCTTTCTGCTGCAACTCAAGTGCCCGTCTACATTCATTGAAGACCTAGCTGGCTTAGGAGCCAACTAAGCCTTAGTTACACGGGCCACCTATACTAGGCTAGACAACAAGGTTGGAACTATAGACAGCTGAGATCCTACGTAGGATACCTCCCCGAACAAGATCTAGTGCAAAAGAATCTAGCAAAGACCTTAGTTGTGACCTACCATGAGATAGGTTGAACCATTTTAGAGAAGAACCTAGACTTGGCTAGACGTCAACTTGGTATGTATAGTACGATCTTCGCGAATCCTCTAGCGTAGCTGCTAGGGATATCGCAGTGTAGAAAACCTATGTAATGAGTGAATTGGCTCTTAACGCATCTTTATGGGTCTTAATTGCTTCTTTGATTGAGTGTAGGGTAGAAAAATATTTTAAATCTGATTAAGCTCTTAATTACTATTAAAATAAAGTTGCTATAATCCATGTCAAATGCACTAAAATACTTTTATGGCTATGACGCAGATGTCTTCGCGATGTTCTGCTCGCCTGGAAGGCCGCCGCGCCCCATCCCCTGAACCAGCCATGGGGCGTGGAGCGAATCGCAACCGCGGTCAAGGACGCGGTCGTGGTCGTGGACGTGGACTAATGGGGGACGTGATTCCCGATCTTCCGTCAGGTTCAAGATAACTATCGATTTGGTCGAAGAGCGACACACCGATCCCGGCCGGATCATAAAGACCGAACCCCGCAACCTTAGCACCACGTCTCCTCTGTTTATCAACCGTATCACAATTCGGTTGACCTCACCAAAAAGGCTAATCCCTGCTGCGAATCGAAGAACACAAGCAAGAACAAGATAATACGCAACTCAAGTGAAGTGACAATTGCAGATATATGATTAAAATCTCAATGTGGGGTTTCACAAACCGATAACGGCGACTGTTCGATGACAGATTGATCTAAAGCAAAACCCAAACCCTAACGAGAGCGGCGGCTACTGAATATAAGGTCAAAGGGTCGTCGCTCCCCTGGACACGCCCCTAATGGGCTTAAACACGATACACGGCCCAACGGACCAAAAACAGTGACGCAGCACCAAGACAGATTTTGGACGCTGACATATTTTGATGATTCCCGTTGACTCCAATAGAATTTGGACCTCAAACCAAATCCATTAGTTAGCTTATAAAATTATCTTTCCATCCATATATGGATCATCAAAAACGGAGTTCGGATGTGTCCTGGGCGTCCGGTTTATCGCTCGCTGGTCCTGAAGGCCGAGACTGACGCGAACTCGAGTTGGACTGGGCCTCCGGCTTGGTTTGGACGTCCTTGCTTGCCCCCTAAGGTGGTGGCCAAGGAGGAGGACGTCCAAAGGCTTCCTTGGTGTGTTTTCTATCTTCACGGAGTATGCTCCAACTTGGGCCAGGGTCCCAAGTGTGAATATCAAGCCCATGACGATGATGTAGCTTCCGACAAAGAATAAAGTGATAGAATATCTTGATGATTTAGAGGTCTTGCCAACGTGATATTGAGATAGGACCTGATTTATTTGAAAGCTTATCAAATAAGCTTTCCATCAAGTGCTTATTGACACCATTCGCACTCCGGATAGATGAGTTATGGCCTTCCCAACGAGGTACTATCGGGTCACCGGCGAATCTTGATTGTCCTGCACTTTGAGAAATATTTATACCTACAAGCAAATAGGAACATGTACATGTGGAACCAAGTGAGTTACACCAAAAATCACTAAATAATCTCACCTTATAATTAATGGTTATATCTGAATGTGTCATGTCCTCATCATCCTCCCCTTCTTGACAATAAACCGTCCTCGGTTTGAGCTTAGTTGGAGGGCAGGTTGTAGGTAGTAGCCAACATTGCTTCCCTTCTTGAAATTTAACGTTTCTTTATAACAAAATTTGGGGATCTTGACATGACATAATTATTTATTTTGTGGCCCTCTAATTGATCATATATTTGCACAGCAAAAGATTTTAGATTTGAACAAATATGGACACGATGCACCATATACTCTCCTTTGAAATTATATTTGCCAACAAAGTAATATATATACATCTAGATAACCATGGTAATTCAGTATTTTTAAATTTCTCTTCCAAAATATTAAGAGCACATAGAGTATTAAACTCAATATAACCCAAAGTATTTAAAGAAGATAATAATTTTAGCTCATCCTTTTCAGTGGTAATGGGAAGAAAATATTTACTTGCAAAGCAATAGTACTTTGTTCCAAAATAGAAGAATCAATTTCTTTTACAAATGGTGGTATAGAAATAACAAAAGTGCTATCATGCAACTTCTCTTCACCACAAATATCAGTAGAATCATCATGTGGTAAAGGTAAATCAAGAGAAGGATCTAGTATTGCATTAATAGCATCATTGGTCGGCAAATTCAGCACCTCAAGAGAGCTCTTACCTGAGACAGTTACCTGTTCTTTCTCTATTACCTTATCCTCTTTTGTAGATACATGCTGTAAACTATTAGTTTCAATAATAGATAAAGCAATATCTTTATTTTGTAAATTTTCAGATTTAGATGAAGGTATTGCAACATTAGAAATTAACCATTCTTCCCTAAAAGGCTCATTTTTTCTTCTCTCTATTCTCATAAGATCTTCTCTTAAAATTTCAGCAACAGTCATGGGTATGAGAGTGATATTTCTACCACTGTATTTAAATAAATATTTATTATCAATCATATTATGCATAACATTATTATCAAATATCCATGGTTTACCAAATAATAAATGACAAGATTGCATAGGTACTATATCAAAATCTACGCTATCCTTATAAACTCCAAGGGAAAATTTAATGCGTACAATTTCAGTTACCTTTATCTTGTCCCAAGAATTCACCCATTTGATGTAGTATGGATGTGGATGTGGTCTTGTGGTCAAGCCAAGCTTCTCAACCAACTCTAAGCTTGCAAGGTTGTTGCAACTCTCATCATCGATCATGACACGGCAACGTGCCTCTTTCACAACAAAATATGTTTGGAACACGCTGTTGAACTGGTTTTGCTCTGTCTTCTCCATTTGGGAACTGAGCACTTGATGTGCAAACTCTATGGTGCATGTGGGAAGTGGTTGTGATGATGTCACCTTGCAGCTATGGAGGAAGACGACTGATCCATGATGCCCTGCAATTCACACTTAAAAACTTGTTGTTTGGTATTGTTAGAAATCAAAATCCCTATCAATTACAATATGTGTCGGTGGAAGCACACTCTCACACGTCTTACCAAATTCTTACAAGTGTTCTTACCAAAGCAAGATAGTCAATGGTACAACCGGCGGCTGGTTCGTGATACCTGTGAGGATGTGGCACCAAAATTGCAAGGGTCTTTTTCTGTACTGATCTGAAATATATATGTAGAGCTTGGGAGGCTTTAATATAGTAGCAAGAAATAGCAATAATTTAATTCAGAATTGCAAGATTGAAAAGTAGCCCCAAGCTAGTGTGTGTCGTCAGCCTAAGCTCGCCCTAAACCTAGCACAAACACAACTTAGCACAAGGACTCAAAGGATGCAAGCACTTCTGGTTTTTTTTCTTTTTTTTCTTCTTTTTTTTTTCTCCTCAGTTCTTTTCCTCTTTTTTTTGGTGCAGCTTTTTCTCTTTTTTTTCGCACCTCTCGGTTTTCCTTTTTTTTTAGTTCAGTAAGTGCCGCAGATAATACAGCTTAGAAACTTGACCTGACTGAAAACTAGAGCAACAGAATTATATATGGTTGATAGCTCAAAATACACTCTGTTTATTGATGATCCGGGAATCTTTTGGGCTCTAAAAAAATATAAATCCACTCTCCTTGCTTATGAACTGCCTGGTGCTCGAGCTAACCACAATATAGCAAGATCCTTTTCTTTATGCACAAATCAGCAATGAGGTTCTTGAGAAAAAAACTGATTTAAATTCTTTCCGGAAGGCTACTCCAAAAGGAAAAATAATATTTTATTACTCAACAACAAATCTCCTTCCCTGACTCACGTGGACTAGAAGATGGAAAATCTTCTATATGCACGTTTCACAAAACACAAACACAACACAACCAACTGACCTAATACAGTGTATCTAGGACTAACTCTCAACACCCAACTACGAGGAACAAATTAAGGATGAACTAGACTTTGACTTGAATAAACTGACGAACACAATGACACAACGAGGGACGTCCGTTCAATAAAATAATCTGAAATAAAAAATTGCAGAGGCACAACGGGTGATAGGAATAGGGGAAAATAACGATGAACACAAATATATTTGTAAGGCAACTTTCTAGATTTATAGGACGAAGGCAAACACTCGAACTAAACTAGGGTAAAAGTGAATCTGACGGTAATACCTGAAGCTCTGATTACCACTTGATGGGGACGTGATTCCCGATCTTCCGTCAGGTTCAAGATAACTATCGATTTGGTCGAAGAGCGACACACCGATCCGGCTTCAGATCACAAAGACCGAACCCCGCAACCTTAGCACCACGTCTCCTCCGGTTATCAACCGTGTCACAATCCGGTTGACCTCGCCAAGAAGGCTAATCCCTGCCGCGAATCGAAGAACACAAGCAAGAACAAGATAATACGCAACTCAAGTGAAGTGACAATTGCAGATATATGATTAAGATCTCAACGTGGGGTTTCACAAACCGATAACGGCGACTGTTCGATAACAGATTGATCTAAAGCAAAACCCAAACCCTAACGAGAGTGGCGGCTACTGAATATAAGGTCAAAGGGTCGTCGCTCCCCCTGGACACGCCCCCTAATGGGCTTAAACACGATACACGGCCCAACGGACCAAAAACGGTGACGCAGCACCAAGACAGATTTTGGACGCTGAAATATTTTGACGATTCCCGTTGACTCCAATGGAATTTGGACCTCAAACCAAATCCATTAGTTAGCTTATAAAATTATCTTTCCATCCACATATGGATCATCAAAAACGGAGTTCGGATGTGTCCTGGGCGTCCGGTTTATCGCTCGCTGGTCCTGAAGGCCGAGACCGACGCGAACTCGAGTTGGACTGGGCCTCCGGCTTGGTTTGGACGTCCTTGCTTGCCCCCTAAGGTGGTGGCCAAGGAGGAGGACGTCCAAAGGCTTCCTTTGTGTGTTTTCTATCTTCACGGAATATGCTCCAACTTGGGCCAGGGTCCCAAGTGTGAATATCAAGCCCATGACGATGATGTAGCTCCTGACAGCAACAGCGACAGAATATCTTGATGATTTGGAGGTCTTGTCAACGTGATATTGAGATGGGACCTGATTTATTTGAAAGCTTATCAAATAAGCTTTCCATCAAGTGCTCATTGACACCATTCGCACTCCGGATGGATGAGTTATGGCCTTCCCAACGAGGTACTATTGGGTCACCGGCGAATCTTGATTGTCCTGCACTTTGAGAAATATTTGTACCTACAAGCAAATAGGAACATATACATGTGGAACCAAGTGAGTTGCACCAAAAATCACTAAATAATCTCACCTTATAATTAATGGTTATATCTGAATATGTCATGTCCTCATCATGGACGTGCCGAACACGTTCCCTACGACCAGGAAGTTGAAGACGTCCGTGAACAAACCCTGCCTACCCACGATTCCTGTTGCCCATGAAGTCCCTGTTGGAGGAGCACCACCCCCACCACCTCCGCCGCCTACGCTTGCTGAGGTGATGGCCCAACAGACTCAACTTCTGGCATCGCTCGTGGAAGGAGCAAATCGCCGCTATGGAGGTCACCACAACGACTTCCAGCGAAAAATTGAGGGATTCATGAAGCTCAGGCCGCCCACTTATGATGGCTCTGACCCTGATCCGCTCGCTGCTAGTGACTGGCTCAAGGAAATAGAGAAGAAACTGGACATGACCACTTGCACCACTGACGAGGAGTGTGTCGCCGCCGCTACGCATCAGCTCACAGGTTCTGCTCGTGCCTGGTGGGATAGCTATAGTGATGCGCATGAGGACCCCGCCAACATCTCTTGGGAGGAATTTGTGGAAGCTTTCACCGAGTACCACATCCCAGAGGGAGTGATGGAAGCTAAAGCTGAGGAATTTCGCAACATTGAGATGGAGAGAGACAGTGTCTGTGAATACACCAACCGCTTCACCAATCTCCTACGCTATGCACCCAGCTCTATCAGGTCCTCCGAGAAAAAGAAGCTCTACTACTACAGGAAAGGGTTAGACTCCCGTATTAAGGTGAATCTGGGAGGCACCAAAAGCCACACACTGCGTGACCTGATCGACCGCTCCATCCAGATCGAGAAGGATCGCAAGGAAGTCGTAGGAGAGTACAGAGAGAAGAAGCACAAGTATGACCGACCGTACCACAGCTCTGAGCACAAGAGGTACCGCGGTGAGACGCCTTCAGCAGGCCGTAACCGCTACAACAAGAATGGTGGATCCTACCACACCGGCCACTCTCGCTCTGCTCCAGATCGCTACAACAAGGATCGTTCTACCCAGCCACGCATCGCGTATGAGCACCCCACGCAAGACCAAGACCCACCAAATGCCGACACCCATGAGACCCCTGCACCCACACCATCCAGCGGTGTGCGCATCACATGCTTTACTTGTGGTCAACCTGGGCACAAGGCCGCCTATTGTCCAAAGAATATCGTTACCCCTGCACCACAGAAGTATGGCACCCCTGCACCACACAAGTCTGCTACACCTGCGCACCAGAAGTTGCACTACAAGGGATCGGCTACTCGTGGACGCCTCACCCATCTGAACGCAAGGAACGCGCAAGCTACATCGACTGAGGAGTATGGTACATACTAGATTATGGCATTAAAGCATTATGGAGTACCACGATAATATACAAGCATCAACATAAAAGAATCCAATCATTGAGCACGACAACCCCACCGTTTGGAGAGTACGTCACACTTTAATCTCGGGGATGAGATCCTCATGAGGGAGTAGTACTGTAACAACCCGAATTTTTACACAACACAAAAATCCTAACTATAAAATTTTTCCTAAACATCCCATGTTTGTTGATTGTCATTTAGAGAACCAACCCTAGCACGCAATATAGGGAACCCAGGTAGGACATTTCTATTGTCATATGCATGTCAACATACTACTGTGTTACTATTATCACATGAGAATAAGTTATTACTTTTAGTTCTATAAATATAAATATTGTACAATGATAATAGAAACCATGTGTGATTTGGGATTTTTCTTGGAGATTATGATGTGATAAAGTAACTAAAGAAATATAATAAATAATTAATGAGGATCATTAATTATTTAACCTAATTAGCCCTACCATACATATGTCTTTTTTATAAATAATATAAATATGTATATATATGCATAATCCCATATATGGGAATAATCCCCAAACCTACCATAGACCCTCTTTGGACCCCACCAGAATAACTAACTACTAACCTCCCGTGCTAATCATGGTTACATTACTTAAGGGATGAAAACTAGAATAAGAAAAGAAGAAGAAAAGGAAAGGGAGAAAGAAGCCCGCAGCAGCCCAAAGGAGCCCAAGTCGGCCTGCCACCATTTCCCCTCCTTTCCCTTCTTTCCCGCACGCACGCGCTCGGCCTGGCCCAACCAGCCCGCTCCCTTCCTTTCCCTTCCTTCTCCCGCATCCGCGCCGCCCAGTGGGCGGCCCATCAGCCAGCCCGCGCGGCAGCAGGTACCACAGCAGAGCCCAGCAGTCCACGTCGCTGGCGCCCAAACACAACCGCCTTCCCTGACACTGGCGACGACTTCTTTCTTCCTTACGCCCGGCGCTCCGCGCGATAAACGTGACCAAGCAACGCCCGGCGAGGCTCACCGACTCGCACCACGCCCCTGCCGCGGCCCGTCCGTCGCCCTCTTTGCCGCGCAGGAGGCCGCGCATCACGCAGATCGCGTGACCCTCATACGCGCGCTCTCGCCAGCTGCACGCCACTGCCGTGCCCGCCTTCCTGCCGTCCCTGCTCGCCTTGGCCGCGAAGGGAAAATTGGTAGTCCCTCACGCCAATTGGGTCCGCCGCAAGCTTCGATGATGACACCCCAAAGCCAACCCGAGCCGCGATCACTTGGGCCTTGATGATCGCCGTCCATCGCCACGACGTGACCGCCGCCGCCTATAAATACCACGCACCGAGCGCCCTAGGGCATCCCAACCCCACGCCGCCACTTGGTGGCCACCACAAGCCGAACCGTGCCGAGAAGAAAGAAGAAGGAGGCGAGAGCGCGAGGGAAGAAGCCGCTGGAGCATCCGTGTTGACACCTCTTAATGTTATCTCTAATAACGGCGTCAAAAATGCTAGAACAAATAAGACCGCCACTAGAATGCCAAGTTGTCATCCCCAAGCATAACACCAAGAGGTGTGGTATTAAATCATGCCACCATCTAGAATATAGAAATGTATCCGCAAGTTTACAGATCAAATACCATTGTAGCATTTTACCCGGAGTATTACGGGTTGTCATTTATATTTTCCCAAAGGAAGGTCTACATGGCTGTGTAAAGGTAGTATGTTGACCTAGGGTGTAATGAATAGGCATAACCATGCCCTCGCTACTCAATGCAGGGGTAAGTCATAAGATAAATAATAAGATAAGTATATAATCATCAGCATAAACAGATAGAGACTCCTAGCTATATCATTAGGGTTGCTAGTAGAACATCAAGAGATATTTCTGGTTTATTCCTAGCTATATGTCAATGTACATTATGATTAGTGCAATACACCTAGTAATCATGGCTAAGGTTAGCATTACATTTATTCATAGTGGACATACTAAGGAGGTTTGAGAACATAGCTCGCCCTTCTGTCGTATACAAGCCCTCATCGTGCCTATAAACGGGGTTCGGATTACATAGGACTCAACAGGAATGTCACACCCGCGATCTACCAAACCCGGCCTATAGGGTGCATTCGCAGATAAACAGCATATAAGCACCACGCTTACACTTTGTTTATCACTCACCCAACGATCAATTAGATGAGTGCTATACGAACCTATGGATAAACATAATGTTAATCTAGCTATACTAAGCATATAACCATAATAGACAAAGAACATAATAACTATGAATATAAGTAAATAAGAATTCATCAATTCAATTGTAGCAATCATATAACTATACAATGAAAGAGAACAAAGGCGAGAGGAGGTAAGAATTAAACCAAATCCTAGCTCTTGATGGCTCGGAATCCAAGCCTGCGCTTGCCTCCCTCTAGTTCTAATCTAGCTATCTAGGCCCTAGCTAAGGAGCTCGATTAGGGTTTTCGGGCCGATGATCGGACTTCCGAATGAGAATGAATGAATGGGGGCCTCCCCAAGGGGGGGTGCCTCTTCTTTATAGCCCTAGGCGATGATCGTGAGCCATCGGATCAAACCGACATTGACGGGTGGCTAGGATTGATCCTCAAAGGCGGTGGAGCGAACCGGGCGAACCGGGACCCGACCGGGGGCCCAGGCCGACCGGCCGGGCAGGGGTGGGGGGACCGCCGGTCCCACCTGGTGGCCTCCGGCCCCCGGCTCGGTGTGGTGCCTTCTCGTCTCTTTACGGAACCTTCTGTGTAGCCGTGGAGTCCGTTTTCCGTTTCCTTGTTCCGATAAGCTTGTATGTTTGCGCCTTTTCCGGTTTGCGCCTGCACAAATAGTGAAACACCAAAACTCGTGGAATTCGATCAGTGTAAACCCTATGTCTACTTTGGTGATCTCATTTGCATCCTTTTTCTGGCTAGTTGACGGTTGAATTAATACAATAGTGGCCGTCAACAATCCGCCGGAGTCTGCCGGTGGCCGCCGGAGTTGGAGGCGAAGCCACGAACGCCTACGTCGGCGTTCTTTGCGGGGCTGCACGGCACGGCCTCGACGCAGCTCCCACCGCCGCCTCGACACTGCTCCGCCATCCTTCCACCCCAGCACCGAGGTGAGCCGCCGCCGCTTCTCTCCCCAACCTGCCCTGCTCGCCGGCCATGGCGTTCCACACCGGAACGCGGAGGCCAAGGCCGCTACCGGCCACGGACACCACACTCACACGCACCTGTACGACGTCGTCCAGCCCGGGCCAAACGGAGAACCTACCTTGCCACTGATAGCACCAGGCCACCATGTCGCCGTCGCGGTGCGTTCCCGAGCGCGCTCTGGACCGCCGCGGAGCGCCACCGTGGCCATCGCCGTTCCCGCCAAGCCAGACTACCTCGCGCTGAGAAGATGACCCGTGGAGCATCGTCGTGCAGTGGCACACGCTGCGCGCATGCTAAAAGCCTGAGCAGTACCAAGCCGAGCTGGTTAACTCAGCTCTCGACGCCGCTGCTGCGTTCTAGAAGCGCGGTGACACCGATGCGGAGTGCCACCTTACCACCGCCGTTCCGGCACGGACCGGAACCCTTGGACGCTGCGGACCCCTGAAACGGACTCGACTCGACTAAGCACATGCCATGCGCGCGCTAGAACCCTGCCTGAGCCACCCGAGCACCCTGAGCCTTGAACGGTGCCCACGCCGGCGTTCCGCGGAGCGCCGCCGTGCCGCGCATGTTCCGGTCTACTCCAGCCACCTCGCGTCGTGTTGTCAAGCCGCCACGCTCCGCCGTGACCTCCTGAGTCCAGCCAAGTAGAGAACCAACCCCGGAGGCCACCCCAAGCCCTGACCGCTCGCACACCGCCTCGCTGGAGCTCCGCCGCCAGGGCACCGGACATCTTTGCACGCGCCGCCGTGGCCTATGGTCGTCATCGGCAAGCCAGACACCCCCACTGGGCCACCAATCGACTAGCCACACCACCAATTGCACCCTGGGAACACCCCGACCCGTCCACGCGTCGCGCCGCCGTGCGTCGGTGTGTCTAAGCCGCCGTCGCCGCGGCCAGCTTCGCAGGGAACCACGCCGGAGCCACCAAGCACACCATAGTACCCGTCAACGATTCCTGGTGCCGTTGCGCTCCTTAATCGAGGGCGGGAAGAAGCCGGGCGCCGCCCGGCTTCGTGTGCTCGCCAAGCGCGCCGCCCATTGCATCCCGGCAACAATCGGGGCACCGCAACCACCACCGAGCACCTAGTCGTGCTCGCCTTGACCATCTGAAGCTGACACGCCCTCTGAATGAAGCCGAGGACCGTCGTAGAACCCAAACCCGTGCGCTCGCCGTCGGCGGGAGAACCGCCGTGGTCGTGATGCCGCTGCCGCAGCCAGCCACACTGGACGGCTTGCCGTCGCATGATAAAACCTAGACCTGCCCGCCTTGCCACCCTAGATCCTCTGCACATTCAATTGGAGCCGAAGACCGCCATAGCCGTCACACACGTAAGCTCGTCGCCGGCAAGCCCGCGGTGGCGAGACAGGAAGAGGAGAGAAAGAGGAGGGAGCCGCGTGCACCCGGTGCATGTGAACCCGAGAGGGGGGGGGAGAGATGGACCTAGTGCACGGTGTACTGCGTCTCTGGTCCATGGACCTACAACAGCCGGCCCACCAGAGGCCCACGAACCATAGACCCGGGCTAAGCCCAGATCCAGTTGGCGACGTGGCGTTATGAAACGCTGACACGTGTCCGTCCCGTATCCGGTGCAAGCCCGGCCCACAAGATGACGTCATCATGACGTCATCTCACCAGTAACCCCTGATGACGTCATGCTGACGTCAGCAAAGCCAAGTGGCGCCACCAGAGACTGACACGTGTCACAGCCAGGATTATGCAGTCCTTTTCTTTTTCAGAATATTGACTAAACTTTGAAAAATCATAACTTCATCGTACGAACTCCAAATTTAGTGAACCAAGTCTCAAAATTCATCTAAAATCGAGCTCTACGCATCGGAGTCATGTTTGAGTGTATTTGAATCTTTTTGCAGTTCATTTGATTCTTTGTGCCCTCTATAGGCGTCGCTAACGCGACCGTTTTTGTGCCGTTTCAGAGTCAGAGGAGGAACGTGCCGACTACAATCGTGACTACAACGAGGAACTGGGAGACGACCGTTCTAAAGGTGCCACATTCCACCCAATTCTCGTAGATCCTATTACGCATTGCAAATAAGTAGTACTGCTAGTGCTTTATTTACTGTTGCTATCACCTGATTAGAGTTGCATGGTAGTACTTCTTGATTGCCATTATCTTGACGTAACCTTCCCCCTGCTCACCCGCTGTTAGACTAGACACACGCGCTTGCTATCATGATTACTACTTGATCTCTACTACGCTTTATATCTTAATGTGATGCGTGGTGGAAATTATTATATATATGACTAAGGCACGTGGTGCCAACCTAAACCTGATGGATGGTGAGTGTGCTGTGTGTGTCTTGGGTGAGTGGAGGGTGAGGGTTGTGTCGACCGAGCTGGAATGTGTGACGAGCTTGAGGCGAGTCTTGCTGTGTGATGTGACTTGGGCATCCTATGAGATAAATACCTATGGCGGGTATATGTGATGTGATGTGTGAGGTGGGATCCTGGGTGTGAGCCTGTTGAGAGGTGGAGCCGGGGACGGGGGGGTGCTTTGTGGTGGCACGTAAAATGGTAAACCTGATGAAGATGTCCAGCTTGGTCAATCCTAAGGACGTACTAGTATCCAGACTCACCGGGAATCCTTTGCATACCACTCGCTCTCTTGTAATGGGAGGGACGGTTGGACTACTTGGTATGAGTGATGCCATTACTGCTAGGTTGTGAGGTGATAGGGAGGACGGTATGGATGCCGGAAGTTCCTGTATCGTCCGAGTCGGCAGTACCACTTGTTGGGCCCGGTGCTGCCTCCCCCAGTCTTAGCGTGCCGTTTCGCCGGTGTTGACCTAGGGCTAAGTGGTAGGATGGCATCAGTCTATCAAGCAAGCAGCCGGAATTTGCCTAGACAATGCATGGTCAAGGATGGCTATCTTGTGGGTATGTGAAACCTCTGCAGAGTGTTATGGTTGATCGATCGATACATATACCGACTCGTCGGTTATGGACCTTTCCTGGGACCTGCTTCACTAGATAGGAGATGAGTCCTTCTTTTCTCCCCCGTGTTGTGAGATAGTGCCGGTCGAGGACCGTTGAGGCAGGCCGAGTGGGAGTTGGCCTGTCGACACGAGTGAGATGAGATGTGGTGGAGGAGGTGGATGGGTGGTATGGGATAGATGGATGGATGGATGGATGGTATGTGTGGATGTGGTGTTAAACTTAAACTATATACATACTTATATTATACATGACTGATATTGCATAGGAAACCATAGCCAAATATAGGTTCTTTTGTATAGCCTTATTGCATCCAGTTCTACAAAGCATTGCAAAGCATAGGGTGGAAATGTGGCCAGTACATATCGTACTGATACTTTGGCACGTTGAGGTTCCGAGGAGTACTACTCAAGAGCACGATGGTTGAGGGTTTCGTCGCTACGCTCAAGTCGTTGGATAGAAGTTGCTTCCGCACCCTCAAGCTGTTCCAGTTGATGCTACTCTGTGATTCGCGCCTGTTGGCGTTGTAATAAGTTATTAAACCCTTCTATTTGCACTCTATTTATTGTTGTATGGATTTGATTATCGACTGGAATATGGGTAATATGATTTAAAAGGTCATGTTACACTTCGACTGTGTGGATTTTCCCTTCGTGGAAAATCGGGTCGTTTCACTTACAGCGGTGGCGATGGTTGGCCGGAGTTGGAGGAGATGACGGCTTGAAGGCGATCTGCACCGCCTCACGGCTCAACTAATGGCTTGGAGCGTGCGCAAGAGCGAGGCGGAGGTGACTGCGGGAGCAATTGGGCGGTGACTGCGTGAGGTGCTCGAATTTGGTAAAGAACGATAGCGGCCGACGGTGAGGAGTGGGGAGGAAAAAGAAGAATTGGCGGCCGGCTTATGCTTTTATAAGGCAAAGGATGGTCGGACGGTGGTCGGGCGACTTCACGAAGGCGTGGAGGTGGGGCGGCGCGTGAAATCGGCGACGACGCGAGAAGGGACACGGCGGCCGGCAAGAACACCGGGCGGCCATGCCGCACCGTGAAAGCACCGTAGTGACACCTCACCCCCATGCATTTGAAACTATTTTATACAAATTCTCTCAAAATTTGAACTAAACTCAAAAAGCTTCCAAAATATAGATTGCTTAGAATTTTATGCTCTACAACTTTTATTTAGAAAGTTTGGTCAGATTCCAAATAATTTTTGAATTGCATTTCAAATTTGAAATTTAGGTAAAAACCCTAACTGCAAGGATTTTGAAACTACTTTTAAATTTTGAACAAAAGATGAAAATATCAAAAAATAAAAGTTGTTCCATTTTTCAAGATCTACAACTTTCATATAGAAAGTTTTTCATAAAACCCAATAATTTTTGAATTGTAGTTTAAAACTCAAAAAAGGGCATTTTCCAATTCAACTAACTTTTGAAATTACTTCAAATTTTATTCAAAAACTTGAAAAACTTTATATACCAAAGTTGTAGAGCTCAAAGAGATGCACAAACTGTACTTTTAGAATTTTCCCAAATTTTGAATATTTTGAGGTGAAATTATAAAGGGGGCAAAAACACTTTGAAAATCTCCCTTTTTTGAAAGGTTTTGCAAATTGAATCTTTGGGCAAATAATTAATGATGATGTGGCACTTTTCAAACCCAACCAATAGTACACTTTCAAAGTACAAAGTTCATACTTTGAAATAGTACCATTGGTTAGCAACTTTATTTGTAAAATTAATTATGGTTAGCTCACTAAAATTGAAAGTGAAATTCCAATTTCAACACTTAGCCACTTGAGCTAGGGTTTGGAATTTGAATTCTAAATTCAAATTTGATTCTTTATTTTGCACCATTTGCTTGGTAAAACATCTTTGGGGTGTGAGTCGGGGTTAGACAAACACTTGCAAACACCGGGGTTTATTTTGATTGATTACTTTTTATTGCTAAAAGTAAACATGTGAGTGAAGTTTAAATTATCAACACATACACCTGTGATATAAAAGAACTCAAACAACACCCTAAAATCATAAACTCATTTTAATTGTTTGAATTAGGGTTCTCTAATGATGAATGCTTATGCAATGACGATGATGACATGACGGGGTTTAGGTTAACGTAACACCGGAGGTGTTACAACTAGATACCAACCATTATTTTTACTGGCACAAAGAGCCATATGTTGCAACGACACCTTTTTCTGAGAGACTAACATTAGCGTATGGTCATCACAAACACCATAATTGTAGCCATGATTATTAAACTTATAATGTTACAACTACCCTCCCCCACAACTCCCACCATATTATGAACTACTAGCGTGTCACAACTCTCTACATGGGCTCTCAACCGATACAACTACCGCGGCAACCACCTTTTGTCATAAGACTCAAGCCTCATGAGAAAATAAAGGTACCTCACTAACTTGTTTGGTTACTATATTGCACTAGGAGGCCTGGCCAGGCAACACGCTCAATCAAAGGTGTATGGAATTGAACGCTTGATATATATCTTTATATATCTTTGCCTAGCGTAGGCACCTTTTTAGGTTGCAAAGCAAATACTCCCTCCATATCGTAATTAGAAGACGTTTTAGACATAATTGTGATTACCGAGAAGTCATTAATTAGAGGTTACTTTTCCCTGTTTACCCTTATTAAATAGGGCTGCGAGTGCCTTGTTTGCATAAAGCAAACAACACCCAAGTGGCTAGCGCGGTGAGTGTTGTGTCCCGAGGTCCCAAGTTTGATCCCTATTGGGCACTACTTTTTGCCGGATTTTGCGCGTTGAATATGGACGAGGAAACCAGGGCATGCGAACAGGCCCTGCTAGAGGTAATCGCGTCCGATGCTGCCAAGCGTCGTCTTTTGGCGCAAACGGCGCCCACGCCAGAATGTGCTCTTTATACGATATGGAGGGAGTACGCCATAAGGGCGTCCGCAATGGGTTGTTTAAATTGCTAGCTGAAGTAGTGTTCAGACGAAATTAAAAAAGAGAGCAACCTGCATGCAGTAAAAGCTGAAGAGGAGCAGAGACACAAATACCATCAATGGAAGTGCGAGATTAGCGCTTGTATTCTCGCTAGTGAGTCATTTTTCTATACTCTCCTTCCCCTAGGTTGGATAGATTTTGATAGCAGTCAGCGACTTTGACTGTCAGTTGGGGATGCCCTAAGTGCCACCATGTAAGGCTAGTTGCTATGGTTCACAACTACTACTGCTACCTACTAGACTGACCAACAATCCATAGAAATTAGGGGGTCAATTCCTACCTACCCATTGCGAATTATTCAAATCTATCAATATTCTCAATGACATATGGTTCCACCTGTATTATCAATATTAATGTGGTAATAACGAACTAGAAATATATAATATAACATAATATGATAATGATAGAGGAGTAGGAGTAATTTATAATGTACAGTATCTGAGTATAAAATCAAATAAAATCAAATCAAATAATAATAAAAGTAGAGGGCTCCCTACCGAAAGCGTGTTTCCAACCGAATTGATGACGTAATCCGGCTTCCAACCCCAGCTGACTAGTGGGCCTCACTGGGGCCCAGCGCCTGTGTTAGTTTCGTTCGGCTGAGCGAGCGGCGTCGCTAATCGCTGGCTCATCACTGCTGGATCCACCACACTAGTTTCAACTTGGCCTCGTCCTCTCTCTGTCCTTCCCTCTCCCGCGAGGCGAGAGCACGTGTCCGAACTCAGAATCAACCTAGCAAACCCTAACCCTACCCGCCGCGAGCCTCGCCGAGGCCGCGGATGAAGCCCTCCTCCACCGCCGGCGACGCCTCCGCGTCGACGGAGGCGGGCGTCGGCATCGGCGTCGGCGTCGTCCTCCTCGGGGCCCTCCACCTCCGCGTCCACGTCCTCGTCCACTTCCGCCGCGGACGCCACCCACTACATCGCCAAGCGGGTGCTCCGGGGCAGCGCCGTGCTCCACGTCGCCGAGGGATGCTTCCGCTCGCCCGACTCCGCCGACGTCGTCCTCGCCAAGGTTCGCTCTGCTTTGCTTCCCGCACACTTATTCCACCGAGATGTCTGTCGGTCGAATCATGTACGTATAGGGATGGGGAGAATTTGGAGATGAGCAGTGTCTGTTTGCGGTTTCGTTGTGCTGTAGCTGTACTCTGTGTAGTTGGAACATCAGTGTTTGATGTCGCTGCAGACTGCAGATAGGGTAGGTATCAGGAAGAATGATTTTGAGTTCCGGATCACCCAAACGATCATGGCTGTAGTTTGTTTAGTGTAGTAGTTCCAGAAGTTTTTTCCCCCCAGTTTCAGAAGCTGAGTACTCTGTAGTTGTAACATTGTCATTCTTTATCATCTTCTGCTCAAATTCTTTGTCGTCTTGATGAAATTTCAATCCTGGCATGACATGCTTGGGAGACAAGTTTTGCTACTGCATATGAAGCTGAACTAATAATGTTATCTGAATGGAGACATGCATCTAAGAAGCAACACCTCACCTAGTATAAAACTAGCATATGTGTCAATGTAGGGTTAAAGCTCTACTGGATCAATTTTACAATTTACACAATGCATTTGCTGGTTCCTGTTTCCTGTTTTATCTAACTTGGTTTCTGCTTCAGGAAACTTCACTGGAGTTGGTTTCTGTTGGTGACGACGGTGTTTTACAGTCAATATGTGAACAAGACATGTTTGGGATTATAAAAGATATTGGTGTATTGCAATGGCACTCTAGACATGTTGGTTTAATTCCACAGGTGCTGTTCCTTCTCACTACAGTCCTCAATCTTTGCAATGTTCTTTTGTACTCAACTGTGTTCACAAGTGAGTGATTAATTAATTGTTGATCTTTTTCCAGATAGAACGCAAAGATCTTCTGGTTGTCCTTTCAGATTCTGGAAAGCTATCCCTTCTTTACTTTTGTTCTGAGATGCATAGGTTAGTGCTATTTGCCTCTGTTTTTATGCCCTTGTTCTCTGTTTGTCAGTAGTAGATTTTCTCTTAAATGTCTTTTTTACGGTAATAATCCTGAGTCAACTCTATGTTATGCATCTAGCAGTATGCTGCCAGCCATTATCTTGTACTCCTCTAGTCTAATGATTTTGTGCAAAATAAAATAATATAAAAAACCCAAGAGGCACCAGTGAGGGTTAAAAAGATTATGTGTTCCAGTTTTAGGAAGTATAACAGATTACTTTCACTATCCAACCCTACTGTTTATAGTTTTCTTATTATGTTGAAGTTATGAGGTGCCAGCTCACCTATATTTGACATATAGCACCCCTATTTCATTCTCTTCTCTCTCAAAAATCCCATTTCTTTTCACAACATCTGGGATCCATGTGGTGTCCGCCTTGCTTCTACTCCCTCTGTTCCAAAGTATAAGACGTTTTGGCATTTCTAGATACATAAATTTTGCTATGTGCTTAGATATACACTATGTCTAGACACATAGTAAAAGAAATGTATCTAGAAAAGCCAAAACGTCTTATAATTTGGAACGGAGGTAGTACATTTCAATGGTCAAAAGCCCAACACTGCTGGTGGAGGTCCAGTCGAGACGGTTTTTCTACAGAGAGAGCATAGATAATAGTTTGTGTAAGAGATGGTAGGCAAGTGAGCCTACAACTTACTTTCATCGGATAAAATGGTTCAAGAATTGAGCCCGTCGACTCATCCAAAAATCTAAGAAACAAGATGACATTACATCAGTTTAAAAAACCAGTTCTGTAGTACTCCCTCCAGTCCAATATAACTGGCGTTCACGCGTTTTTTAAACTGGCCACAATAAGTGGCGGAAAGCAGTAACTGGGCGTAGTCATTACTCCGGAGTACTCTCAAGTCTCCAATCGCAGCGATGCATGCTGCATGTATACATGAGCCAGAGCTGAAACGTCGGCATGCACGCTAGCTAGCTATAGTACTCTCACGTCTGTGTGGCCGAAACTAGGATAAAAAAATGATTTCGTGGCCGGCGGCGGTGCTATCGCGACGTAGCTAATGGTGGCACTTAATACACGTGCGTACTTCCATACATTCCTTGGTATCTGATATTTAGCCTGGTACGCCACATATATCGGACCGGAGGGAGTAGTGTAGTTTTCACTGTTAAGTAGAGATTCTTTTGGAAGGGCGAATGGAGTAAATATCCATACATTCCTAAATTCTGATAAATGCTTGATTTGAAGTGAATCTATTCATGTGGGCCCACATTTTAGTTAATTCCTTGGACTGTGGGCCCACAATTAGGGATGTTATTGTGGTTTTATTTCTGTCTACCAGCATGAGAATGATGACCAATATAATTGCACCATGCCTGGAACTATGGACACAAATAAGGAAAAATTGCAGTACAGTGTCCAAAAACCTGCTGCCAGTTTCATTTATTTAATTTAATAGAAGCATGCAGTAGGCATATTATTAATTAACCTGATGAGAATTCAGTTAACTTTTATTTAGCATGCAATTCATTCTGCAGTTGTAGTCCTGTTTTATCTGAGAATGAACCGTCCACAGTTCAACATTACTGATAGATATTAATGTATTTTAGGTTCTTCGCAATTGCCAATATTGAGTTATCCAAACCAGGAAATCTGAGGCATCATCTGGGAAGAATTTTAGCTATAGATCGAGAGTAAGAGCAAGTTTCTTCTTCTGAGGCCTTTTGATTACACTGCTTTTTTTTTTTCTGTTGCAAGAAAAAAGTTACAGCTAACTTTTGCCATTACCAAGTCATGTTTTTGTGTACATTTCTGCTATACGTTTACTTTGGTTTTAATATTTGTTATACCATCTCTTGTTCTGAGCAAAAGTTGCATTGATAATTTTAACCACTCTTTCCACCATCAACATTGCATTATTTTGCAGCCATCCCTTTTAGCTTGAGTATTCTATCGTCATTGCCCTTAACTAATTGGGAATATTCTAGTTTATATGGCAAATAGCATAAAAAATTTCCATCCTTCCTGTCAGATATTGTAATTTTGTTGATGCTTATGGTTGACATTGTGTGCTTGTGTTAGGTTTGAATAGTTACATACAGTTGCAACTACTTCTCTGTGCTTATGCATGAAACATCTTATCACATACCAGTTTACACTATTGTCTTATGTTAAGATACTGTCAAAGTCAAATCCTACCCAAGCATTTCAACCACATTAAATGGTGTTTGAATGTGATTATGGTTTTAAGATTGAGTCCTATGGATCATGACTAGCAACTTTTTCTTAATTACAAGCATTTCTATATCATGGAAGCTTTTTCTGTATATATAATATATATCATGCTTTTGTTAGTTTTGCTTTGTTATCTTGTCACAAATAGTAAACATATTAAGCACCTAAAGTTAAGGGGCTCTTATTATGAAGTTTCTTGACCTTAACTTCTCTTTTCAGATCTAATTTTGTTGCTGTCAGTTCATATGAGGATAAGTTTGCCCTTATACATGTTTCTGTTTCTCAGAGTGGTTCTGGCAGGGGTATTATTTCGGAGAAGGTGAGAGTTGAATGTTGTTAAGTGACTTCCTTGACTCGTTTATCATATGCTCAGTCTAATATTTACATTATATTATTCCAGATTTTGAAGATCTTCCATGTCATAATTTCAGAAATATTTTTATACACCAGAAAATGAAGAGGATGCAAGGACCACAAGTTCGTCTAGGACAAGCATCCGTGGTCACAATTTGGACGATGCGCTTCATATCTATGCCCCAAGATGAAGAATACTATCCAGTTCTGGCAATGATAATTAACAGGTTTGTTTGCTCTGAATTCATTTCATTTCGTTTGTAACTTGCAATTGAATTCTACTATTTTCTTGGTATTCTTATTTAAATGTTGCACTAAATTCATTCCAGGAAAGGCACTGATGTGAATGACTTGTCATTATTTGGATATGACTCCATCAGCTGTGTTATCAACCACATCTCTAGTTATTCAGAAATTGGACCATTGGCACTTGACATATCAGAAATTCCTGAAATGTTTGGCTTTGCACTTCTGTTGCGTGTTGGTGATGCTTTATTGTTGGATCTTAGAAACCCAAGGAACGTCTGCTGTATCCGAAGAATCAGTTTGGTGACTAGCCTGATTGGAGAGTCAATCAGTGTTGATGATTCCTGTCCAGGATTAGATGTTGATGATGATGTGGCTGCTTGTGCTTTGCTAGAATTGAGAGATTCTGCTAATAACATAATGAAGGATGATGGTTATATGGACATTGATGGTGTTGACAGCAGAGGTAATATGAAACCAAGGATCGTTTGCTCGTGGAGCTGGGAGCCACCTGATCCTGTGAGGCAAGGATGGGCAAGACTTCTATTCTGTTTGGATGATGGAGAATTTCATATTTTGGAATTTACTTTGGATGTTGAAGGGGTGAAGCTGTACACATTTGAATATATTGATAGGAATTTGCCTTGCAGACCTCTTTTTTGGATGAAAAATAGAATGATAATAGGGTTTGTAGAGATGGGGGATGGCATGATTTTTAAACTTGGCCATCGTAGGTTGTTTCATAAAAGCACAATTCAGAATGTAGCACCAATATTGGATCTAGCAATTGCTGATTACCATGGTGAGAAACAGGATCAGATGTTTGCATGTTGTGGAATGTCCCCTGAGGGCTCTCTTCGAGTTTTACGGAACGGTGTCAATGTGGACAGACTTCTGAAAACTGAAGCTATTTATCAAGGTGTCACTGGTTTGTGGACTTTGAGAATGAAGACAACTGATGCCTACCATTCTTTTCTTGTGTTATCATTTGTGGAGGAAACCAGAATACTGTCAGTAGGTCTAAGTTTTAGTGATATCAGTGATGCCGTGGGATTCCAGCCTGATGTTTGCACTTTAGCTTGTGGTTTGGTGGCTGATGGTCTGCTCGTTCAAATTTACAGTAAAGGTGTTAAGGTCTGTTTGCCTACAGTATATGCTCATCCTGAAGGTGCCCCTTTAACTTCTCCAATTTGCACTGACTGGTATCCTGCTATCACTATCAGTGTTGGTGCTGTAGGACATAATATTGTTGTTGTTGCTACATCAAATCCGTGTTGCTTATATGTCCTTGGTGTTAGATCATCATCATCTTACCAGTACGAGTTGTATGCGACACATCATGTGCAATTGCAGTATGAAGTATCATGCATATCAATCCCACAAGAGGATTGGAGACATGATAATGTTGCTTTCAGCTGTGGAGAGGGTGATAACATTTGTAACAAACCCCCTCCTAAAGTTAATTTTTGCAAGTTTGCTGTTATTGGAACTCATAGACCTTCAGTGGAAATCATATCCTTGGAACCTGGAGAAGCATTAAGGGTATTAACCATTGGGACTATATCAGTGAATAATGCATTTGGTGCCCCTATGAGTGGTTGTATACCTGAAAATGTCAGGTTTGTTGCGGCTGAGAGGTTCTACATTCTTGCAGGCTTGAGAAACGGAATGCTACTCAGATTTGAGTCAGAAGCAAGTGATTATCTCCCTGGTTTTTTCTACAAGGACTCTTCTATTCCTTCTGTTAATACATTCCTTCAGTTGATTTCGATACGGCGTATTGGAATTACTCCTGTACTGTTAGTGCCAATACATGATTCAGCTAATGCTGATATCATTGTTCTCAGTGATAGACCTTGGCTATTACATGCAGCAAGGCATAGCCTGGCATATTCGTCCATTTCATTTCTTTCTGCTTCTCATGTCACTCCAGTTTCATCTGTTGATTGCCCCAATGGTCTACTGTTTGTTGCTGAGAGCTGTTTGCATTTGGTAAGTTACTGTGACCAGTAAAACCAGCAAAAGAAAAATATCTATACATCTGTTTTTCTTCCCTAGGGATCAAGAATTTTGTCTTGCATTGAGTGCCCTATGGACGGACAAGAGAGTAGAAATCACCAGAATTAAATTCCATGCTAATAAACATCTAAATACGTATTAGTACTGGCTGATTTTTGTTGCAACAATCACATTGAATGAATTGAAGTATTAGACTAGCAATCCAATGCCAAAAATAATGGGACAATAAATTTCCCTTCTCCTTTTTCTCCTTGTTTTTATCTAGGCGCATTTATTGACAAACAATTTGGCAATGGTACATACTTATTTTCTCACTTGCAGCAGCAATTCCAACATCACATGATCCGGTTGTGGGACTATTTAATCTCAGTTTCTCTGGTCAGTTTGTCAACTTAAGCTGTCAGCTTTTCTGGCCACTGAACACTATTTGCAGCATTGAGCTTGTGCCGCTCTTGTTGAAAGCGGTAACTGCTCAACTGCGAACACGTGCCTATGTGTTTCAACCTTTGTTTAAGTGATTCACACCTGTGATTTTTCTTTTTGAAAATGTTCGATATTAACTGCACGTGGTTAAGTCTGGAACCGGTGAACTTCAGTAGTTGCTTGACTTCAGTTTCTCCTTTTGTTTTAACAATTCACTTTGAAAGAATCTGTGAATTGTGAAATGTTCAAATCTTTCTTGGATTTTAGACTGTTCTGGACAGATAAAAACTGACTTTATGACCAGATATCACCTCTATTTGGTAATGGTGTACCGCTTAACTCTTGTCTTTTTGGAACCCACAACTAGAAGCTCCCCCCCACCGCCTCCTCTCTCTCTCTTTATCTCTATTTCCCCCGTTGTCATGTTATTCTTCCATGTTTCAACTAATGCATCAGTTATTGGTCTTGGCACATGGTATGTGAGGCAATTACTGGTACAATATCTGATGCAATTTTGGTTCAGAACTAGTCTTTGAGATATTACTCCAGTGAGATGTTCTATTTCTTTCACACAATGTTTGCCTGTGGTGTTCTCACTTGTGTATGTATTAGTGTGTCCATGTATGTGTGCTTTTCTTCTGTCATTTGCATTACATTTCCCTTTTTTTTCTGTCAGGTTGAATTGGTTCATGGGAAGCGATTGAATGCACAAAAGTTTTCAATTGGAGGTACTCCAAGGAAAGTGCTATACCATAATGAAAGCAGAACACTGTTGGTACTGAGAACTGGGCTAAGTGGTGCATCGTCTTCTTCAGATATTGTCCAAGTAGATCCACAAAATGGGGTATTACTTTCGAGATATAAATGCGAACCTGGTGAAACAGCAAAATGCATGCAAATTGCGAAAATAGGAAATGATCAAGTTTTAATTGTCGGGACCAATAAGTCTGCTGGACGGCCAATGATGTCAAATGGTGAAGCAGAAAGGTTCACACCTGATCTTTTTTTTTTTTTTTTTTTTTTATAATAATACAGTTTATTTCTAATATGTCCATTATTCATTAGCAATATTTTCTTTGATTTGCAACTACATAATTTTTTGTGGTTGTGTAGTGTAACCATTGAGGATATCTTTACCTTTCATTTTTTTTCCACCACGGTAGGAACCAAATTTCATTAATCTTTACCTTTCATCTAGACTTAGTTACATTCATGAACTTCATATGATGATACTCACGCAGTGTTTAGATGTTATGCTAGAAAAATTACCAAGTTTGAGTTTTTTTTTTTTTTTTTTTGGTATGGTTTTGGTTTGCACAGTATCAAGTTCTATATAAATGTTTCCTAAATTAAGGAATTAGATTTATATAGAGCATCTGAAACCATAAGCCATGTAGTTCTTTATTTTTCTCATACAAAAGCTTCATCAGTCTGCAATCTAGATATGTTTAAATAGCTGTCTGATTTTTATTGATTGATTGTTATCAATGACCATCCGTGATTTTAGTTGAATGAAGCTAAGACTGCTATTCTTTATTGATGAAGCAGCATCAAGGGACGCCTGATTGTTCTAAGCTTGGAGGCCGTTGAAAGTCCTCGTGAGAGCAGTTCGTTTATTCCAACTTCTAGTTTCAATCCCTCTTCACATTCTGGTTCTCCTTTCCATGAGATTGTTGGATATACAACTGAGGAATTTTCTAGTAACAGCCTGTGCAGCAGTCCTGATGAGTTTTGCTGCAACCAGATCCAAGCTGAACAAATGGCAGGACAATTGAGATCATTGACTCATGCTATATTGAATGGCGCAGTTCTTGCTGTGTGTTCCTATCTGGATCGTTATGTGTTGGCAGCTGCTGGCAATACGGTATGATATCTATATGCTGCTTTAATTATTTTTTTGTGAATTTTTTTCTTAAAGGAACTGAACTCTCCTATGACAAAATATCTAAAAGGAAATCAGTAATGTCAGAGTAGTGGCTGAGGCCCTTAGTGGGCTTGCCCAGTATGGGCTTAGGGTTTTGTATTGTGCCAGATCTTGGGCCCATGCATAGATGATTGTTTCCTTGACAGGCAAGGTTTCTCCCTGATGGATATGATTCTATAAATCCTCCCGGGACATTGCCTATATATGTGTACCATACCCATTGCAATAATCTAGTCTATTTCCCGTCTAATTCTCTTCCATGGTATTACGTGGATTGCCCGTGATTCTTTTGCTGCCCTTGCGTGCCTTTGTGGCTGCGCATCCCCTTCCTACGCGTCCCCACGGCAGCGCCCCTTCCCGCATAAAATATGGGATAACATCTAAGTCCGCATAAAATATGGGATAACATCTAAGTAAACATTTTATCTTGGAGAATAAGGATCTTGTATGTCTTTGCCCTCATGATCTTGGAGATTATCAAACGAGATGTGCAGTGGTAGAGGAGTGTGCAAGTGTTGGGGAGACTTATGGCTTAGCTTATTAATGCAATAATAATATAATACACAACTCTCATGGAATTGTTCAATTAAAAAGAAGGAACAAGTCTTATTTTGGCCATCGAACTATAGCCAGAGTCTGATTTTTGGCCATCAAACTCCAAAACTGGCATCCTTGTCCATGGAACTCTGATCCTTGGCTGGTTTCAAAGATGTTTTTCCCGATATATGTATTTTTCTAAAAACAATATAAATGTGGTTAAAGCTCTAAAAAATCATAGTTTTTTTGTAAATCTTTAAAAAAAATACAAAACCAGTATTAATTTTTTTCTAAAAATATAATCTTTTGGTCGGTGCTCTATCGAGTTATTTGGATCTTACTTGTTCCTGATCCTAGTGTTTTATTGGTTGTAGTCATGATAGTGGTGAGTGTAGCAAAAGGTCAGGCGTATGATGACCTTTATCAGTGGCTAGGCACGAAGGAAGGGGAGAAGGACATTTATAGGATGGCTCGGATCCGCGAGAGGAAGACAAGGGACATCAACCAAATCAAATGCATCAAGGATGGGACAGATCGACTTCTGGTGAAAGACGAGGAGATCAAGGATAGATGGAGAGAGTACTTCGACAACATTTGACGATACCAATAGACGCTTTGTGAGGAGAATCCAGGAGGCAGAGATCGGGGAGGCTTTGAAGAGGATGAAGGGAGGTAAAGCGATGGGCCCTGATGGTATCCCCATTGAGGTGTGGAGATGCTTGGGCACTAGAGCGATAGTGTGGTTAACTAAGCTTTTTAACCTCATTTTTTGATCTAACAAGATGCCTGAAGAATGGAGGAGAAGTATATTAGTACCTATCTTCAAGAACAAGGGTGATGTTCAAAGTTGTACGAACTACCGTGGGATTAAGTTGATGAGTCATACAATGAAGCTCTGGGAGAGGGTCATCGAGCATCGCCTGAGAAGAGTGACAAGTGTGACTCAAAATCAGTTTGGGTTCATGCCTGGTAGGTCGACCATGGAGGCGATTTCCTTTTACGACAATTGTTGGAGAGATATAGGGAACAAAAGAAGGACTTGCACATGGTCTTCATTGACCTCGAGAAGGCATATGACAAAGTACCGAGGAATGTCATGTGGTGGGCTTTGGAAAAGCACAAAGTACCAACTAAGTACATTTCCCTCATTAGGGATATGTACAGGGATGCGGTGACGTTTGTCCGAACTTGTGATGGCGACACCGGTGACTTTCCAATTAAAATAGGACTACATCAGGGGTCAGCATTGAGCCCTTATTTATTTGCTTTGGTGATGGATGAGGTCACAAGGGACATACAAGGTGATATCCCTTGGTGTATGCTCTTTGCTGACGATGTGGTGCTAGTGGATGACAGTAGGGCAGGGGTTAATAGGAAGTTAGAACTATGGAGACACACGTTAGAGTCGAAAGGGTTCAGACTTTGTAGGACCAAGACCGAGTACATGAGGTGCGATTTCAGCGCGACTAGGCACGAGGAGGGAGACGTTAGCCTAGATGGGCAAGTGGTGGCCAGATACTTTTCGGTATTTAGGATCGATGCTACAAAAGGATGGCGACATAGATGAAGACGTCAGGCATAGAATTGCAGCGGGTTGGTTGAAATGACGTCAAGCTTCTGGCGTCCTTTGTGATAAAAGGGCGCCTCAGAAGCTGAAGGGTAAGTTTTATGGGACGGTGATTCGCCCGGCGATGTTATGCGGTGCTTCACAAAAAGGCGACATGTCTAGCAATTGAGTGTGGCAGAGATGCGTATGTTGCGTTGGTTTTGCGGGCACACCAGGAGGGATAGAGTTCGGAACGACGATATTCGGGATAGGGTTGGGGTGGCACCAATGGAGGAGTTCAACATCGATTGAGATGGTTTGGACATGTCCAACGGAGGCCTCCCGAGGCGCCCGGTGCGTAGTGGGGTTCTCAAGCGGGCCGATAACGTAAAAGAGCGGTAGAGGTCGACCTAAACCGACTTGGGACGAAGCCGGTTAAGAGAGACCTTAAGGAGTGGAATATCTCCAAGGATTTAGTTTTTGGACGGGGAGCGCTTGGAGACCGGCAATCAACGTGCCTGAACCGTGACCTCTTTCTCGTCGTGTGCCCTTTTGTGTCTCCCCTGTTTTCTCGTCTCTCTTGGGTTTCATCTCTAGCCTACCCCAACTTGCTTGGGATAAAAGGCTTTGTTGTTGTTGTTGTTGTAGTAGTAGTCATGATAGTGGTGACGCCAACCTTGCAGATGCCCTGCTGCACAACATATAGATCCCATTTAGGCATTACATGGCTAGTGCTTTTATTTTTTATCGCTCGAGTAGGTAACAGGTTTCCAATAAGCATGGGTACACATCATGCAATCAACTAATAAAGCAATCAACATAAAGTAGAGCACAAACAATAATTTAAATAAATAATGGCCACACCTACAACCAATAAAATGCTAGCAGCAAGAACATGCAAGATCCAAAGAACTCTAAATAAGAGCAGCAATAGATAGATTATATTTTTCTTAAATATTTTTATGCCAGTTATGTTTTTGAGATTTAAACATTATTTTTATTATATTTAGACACATACACACACATATATATAGGCAAAACCACCTTTGGAACCACTTGAGGACCAAAGTTGTCTGGTTTTGATAGTTCAAGGCCAAAGATTTCCGGTTTAGGAGTTTGATGGCCAAAATCAGATGGGCAATAGTTCGCTGGCCAAAAATAGACTTCTTCCAAAAAAATCTGGAGGGAAGGTATCTGTTGCTCTGTGCCATCTTAGAAAGTTTTGAATGGATACCAAAAAGAGTGTTACTTGATGTTAATTGGCTATCTTCGTTGCTTTGAGGTGATATATTTCTCTTGTTTCATTTCTTTGCAATGCTAATGAAATATTATCCTTTGGCCATGTTTAGTTGACTGCAACTGCTTATGGAAGCTAACATTTGTTCTTTACTTTTTAAATTTGGACAGATTTATGTATTTGGTTTCACAAATGAAAATCCCCACAGGATGAAAAAGTGTGCTGTTGGTAGGACACGATTTACAATAACTTGTCTGAAGACATTTGCATCACGAATTGCTGTTGGTGATTGTCGTGATGGTGTTCTCTTCTATTCTTATAATGAGGTAGTACTTGGGTCTGATTAAAATGACACGTTCTTTATGGTTTTGTGATGGAATAGTGCTCTTTCTATTGTTGGCTCTAATCTTGGCTCTTCATTTCCTGATTATTATCAGACTCATCGGAAGTTGGAATTGATCTATTCTGATCCTGCTCATAGATTGGTGGGTGATATTGCTCTTTTAAGTTGCGAAACTGCTGTGGTATCAGATCGACGTGGGAGCATATCTGTATTATCATGCACAAGATTGGAAGGTAGGCACTATGCTGATGGTGTAAATGTTAATGCCACCCTTCTTTTTCCAATGGAGTGTTGGAATTATATGTTCGCTAGCTAGTTCATAGTAGTCATGTTCAGCTAGCATATATCCTGTGTTTTGCTGTGATTTTTTTATGTTATTTTTCTTCCCCGAAATTATATTATTTTTTATGCTACATTGTCTATCAACATTTGTAGACTATTTACAGTTTGTAAATTGTGCTACAGAAAGTTGCCTTTTTCATGAGAATGTTGTTTGTCTGCTGATCTTTTTTAAACTTGTCTTGCAGTTTCAGAAAGTCCACAGAAGAACTTAGCTGTGAATTGTTCATTTTATATGGGTGAAACAGCTATGAGCATTCAGAAGGTAAGTATTTTGTTGTTGCATAGATTGTTAATTTATTGCTTTGCCATTCATCATACCTTGCCTTTTTTGCATTGGTCCCTTCTAAAAGTGTCAAAATCCGCTGCTTCCATGGTTCATGTCTGAGACATTTGTTAACTCATGGTTATGATTTATTGTAGGCTGCATTCAGGTATCGGCTTCCAATTGATGATGATACTGACCCGGTGCTTGAGACAGTTTACGACTGTATTGTGGCAAGTACCATGCTGGGGAGCCTCTTTGTTATGATCCCACTTACAAGGTATATCATGATGCAAAACATTCCCATCTTGGCCTGATAGCTGACATTTTCAGTGTTAGTGACTAAGTCATCTTGAATCTGCTGGCCAATTTGGAGACCTGGATTTAGGTTTTGACTAGGATAATTGTGCCAGACTACTAGCTCTCCTAAGACTGCAGGTCCCCACCTGCTCAGTCATTTTTTACAAATTACAATGAGAACCAACATTTATACTTGTTGCAAGTAACCTCCTGTGCTTTTCAATGTAGAAGTGCATAAGAAGCTGAACTATGAGAATCATTAGATTAGTTTGAGGCAGGAGATTTTGCCTATTTTTGCAGATGTACTGGTTCATGCTAGTTAATACTTCTGTCAGGAATACTAGTGATTTACTGCAGTCCATTTTGAAGTAACTCACACTGGTTATAAAGATATATATGAATCTCAAGTGCTTAAATTTATACAAGTATATCTTGCTAGGGTTAGGGTAAATGTAAGCATGAAGATTATCATTCTTGGAGCAGGATACTTTATATCTCCACATTCCATGTTTCAGAAAATGTATCTCTACATTCCCCCTCTTAATCTATGTAGATCACAGGCATAGTTCTTCCCAAATCTTGCTGTTTTCTTTTACTCATGATCTGCTCATCGACTATTTACTTCTGTTCGCATGACTTTTTTCATTGTTCAGTACTATTGGTACACTTAGGTACTGTACACAACGCTGTTCCAACTGCTGATTCCTACTGTTGTCCTGTTCACAAATCCTGTTGTCCACTGTTTATGTGCTGAGTGCGCCTGTTCAGGCTAGTGTTTTTTATATGGGATAAAATTAGGACATCCAAGAAAGGGAGCTGCATAAACTTATGTGAACAATCATTTGTAACTTATTCCATGTGCATTTATGCCCTGAATTTTTTGTATACACCATTTGTGGAGGATTAATATGCAGTTTCTGAAATGCATAAATTGATACTGCAGTGAGGAGCATCAGCTTTTGCAAGATGTCCAAGAAAGACTCTCAGTACACCCACTAACTGCACCAGTCTTGGGAAATGATCATGCGGAATTCCGGCAGCGTGGTGCCCCTGTAAGATATCATTATTATATCTTTAACTTTGCCTAATTTAGAAGTTTGTGATATATGACTTATTAACTTGTGATCTGCAGTCAGTAGTGCCTCCCATTCTTGATGGTGATATGCTTGTGCAATTCTTGGAGCTCACCGGCGAACAACAGCAAGTCATCCTTAATCATACTTTGCCGGGGAAGGGGCCACATAAGCCCCTCTCAGTTTTCCAGGTTTTGCGGACATTAGAGCGCGTTCATTATGCTCTTAACTGAGGGTTTCTTCAACCACAGGTACTAAAAAGGTTTGGATATCAAAGCTGGTTGGCCTTCACTGTTTGAGATGCGGTCAGAGCTAAGGTCTGAGTGACCTTTGAAACTTAAGACGGCCGATTCCAATGTGCTGGTTGCCCAAGTCTGCCATGATATTTATCAGAATGTTTGATTGGTGATGCAGCTGGAGCTTAATACTAGAAAATCTCATGGTGGCGAGTATCCTGTGGAGGCACAAGATGTATTGAACCCCTTGTGTATATAACAATCGCCGCTTTAGGTGGACTGTTGTATGGTGCATCCTGCATAGAAATGATATTGCTTTTGTTTGTTTCGTAGATAATGTAAGTTTTTTTAGGTCTCTTGTGCCAGCTGGTCGGATGCTCATTGAGAAATAAGGAAAACGTTGAATTGCATTAGCCGTCCTGCACTCTGTCACATGCTTCTAACAATAAGTGATGCACCACAGCACCAGCCACAATGGTCAAGATCGCTGTAGCTCCTTGTCAGGATGCCGAAGAGCACGATGCTGAGTCCGGTCCGGCAGGGACGAGCCTTTAGTTGCGGTTGTCGGAAAGTCCCAGCTTGGTAGAACCCATGCTAAGGCATGTTTGGATGGGATAGGGAAATGGTAGTGAAAATAGATTAGGAATAAATAAAAGGAGAGGGTATGGGATGGGTATGCTAGTCTGTATTTTCCTACCCCTCTCTTTAAATAGAATACTGTTTCTTACCTCTGTATCATTATAAAAAATGGTCGTACACCTACAGACCATTAAAAAATTTGAATACAACTTATTTTGCCCTCCATGTCGTCCCATCGGCATCTACTGCTAACGGTGTTAAATGACGCTGCAAAATGTCAGTACTGCCCCCTCTGGCTAGACACTAACCTCATTTGTCCTCTACGTCATTCCATCAGCATCTACTGCTAATGGTGTCAAATGAAGCTGTGAAAAGTCAGTGCTGCCAGTTTGTCTAGAGTCCTTGCTCCTCCTGTGCCGCCACTCCCTGGTCCCAGTAGACTACTACCTCCGTCGCTGAATACTGGAACTCCTAGAATCCGTGCCAGTCAAACTTTTTTAACTTTGACCAACTTTACAGAAAAAAGTATCAATATCTATGACATAAAATGAGCATCTTATGAAAATACATCGTATGATAAATCTAATGGTACTAATTTAGTACCATACATCTTAGTATTTTTTTCTAGAAATTTGGTCAAAGTTTAAAAATTTTGACTTAAGACAATTCTAGAAGTGCAGTATTCGGGGACAGAGGGAGTAGTTCACAGGTCAGCGTTCACACCTCACACACATATAATGCTCATCCGTACCAATCAATCCTCTTGTAGTATTTAGCAAGCAATCAAACAACAGCAGAGCTGCTCGGCTCGTATTTAGCTAAGCGGCTGCACAGTAGGTAGTGTGTGGCGCGCGCCATCTGAAGGGCACCTGCCCTGAGTGAGACCATCATCCATCGGTCCGTTTGGAAACTGAGAACTCTATCTATGTCCCTTCCCTCAGCCGGATCGGATGTGCTCACGGGCACGCTCGTCCCAGGTCGGCTGGATCTCCTTGAGTACCGACGCCCGGACCAGGCGGAATCGGACAGGGTGGCGCGCCCACTAGCCACTGCAAATCCTATGGACCCTCCCTCCTTAGAGCACAATATGAGCACGGAGAAAATAAGAGGAAACATGAAACCTTTTATTCTCTCGTACGTATAGATTGGTACACTCGTTCTTCATATACATAAGGTTCATTCGCACGTAAAATATTCCACGACATTAGACTACAGCGTTGTAGTCACAGATTTTTTATTCGCGTTTTCAAAATGTTGTATCATCATAATAATTATTTTTTTAAAAAAAGAACGGCAAGCTCTACCTCTCAATTATTAAGGAAAGAGAAAATAATGCTTATGTACAAAGGAAGCCCGAGGAACTGGGCAGCCAAACACCAAAAAAAAAGGCCAGCTTGCTAGCCCTCTTTCCTTTGCTCAATGTCTTCCATACGCTGAATAACAACATTCTTGTCCTTAACGAATGGATCGAGTTTAGTATTTTCTTAGCTAGACATGTGGCTGCACAGAAAGACATTTGGCTACGAGGAGCACAGGAAGACATTCGGTTCTCCATTCAATTCTGCCTCAACAATCAATACAACAGATCAATATTTGTGCGAACCAGATCCGGTTATCTTAGGATGGATCCTTTCAAACCTTTGGGTTAAACAAGGCAGACTAGATTTAACGCCTCAACTTATATAACAGTTTCAAACAAAATTTTGAATAGCCCACATTTTTACATTGACCCATTGACCTTTTCACAATATTGTTCAAGGGGCCATCAAAGAGATCACATCTACTGTACGACTGGCATTTACTAAGCTTGTCCTCCTGTATAACGAGCAAAAATGTGGTTGTCCATGGGCTCATCAATCTCTGTTCCAGTGTGCCACAAAGGTAAAAGATCAAGTATCATGAAGTTCAAGGGTTGTCTTGTGATGGCAGTGAACTCTGAACATATTCAATTGCCTTCTGCTGCACAAGCTGAATTCTTTCGTTGTCTTCACCCAGTGACTTCTCGAAATTAAGGTACTTCTTGAACAAGAACTGTGACAGTGAAGCACACAGCATTCAGCATTAAGACCAAGTCCCAAAAAACAAGTGACATCTTATTATAATTTTTTTTACAAGAAAAACATAGACAAGCACAAAACCATAGTGCAACAAGTAACAATCAATCCAATACTAATATCAAGCAATCCAATGTTACAGTAGAAGAAACAGAGATGCAGATTCGAGACAGAAAAACAACTAAGAAATTAGAACACCCATTTCAAGGTTGAGTTTTAGCAAAGAATTGTAACATAAAGCAAAACAGGTAATATTTCGCTCATGAAATCAAGTACACACAGGAAGTGAAATCGGCATAAGAATTACTGAGTGAAGTTTATGCATGTATATGTTATCACAATACATATAAGACAGCAAAATACTAAAACAACTGAAAGGAAGCCATACCTGCATCTTTTTTGGAGGTAGGGTAAGACAAGTCACCCTCTCAAACAATGCCCGTATAACTTCTATGTCACCAAGGCGTATTTCCTACAAAAGGTCAATTTATGTCAACAAAATTGCATGATTTGAAAGAATAAAAAGTACAGATGACATTTTGATGAATTTCATGCTCCTTACTTGGTCTAGATAAACACTCCAAAGGTCTGTCCTTTTGGGGTACTCCCGCAATATTAGTTCAAATCTGGACCTTCCTTCTTCAGGCACCCCACTTTTGAATTCCAGAATAGCTGTCTGCGAGAGGAACTTTATGCGCTTTCTATGTGGCAAGCTTAGAAGCGCACGGTTTACAATGGTTTTGATGTACTCAACATCCTTGCCTTGCTTGAGGGCAAACTGAATGCGGCATAACCATATCTGCGGTTACATTATACATGTCACAAACAGGATCTCCACATATGAATAGGGCAAACTGAATGTGGCAGAGCCTTATGGTTTCAACTCGAAACTTTTTTTTTTTTTACAAACCTACCTTGCAAGAAGTTTTGAACCTTTTGGTCATTCTGTCTAGAAGTTCGTCCGCAAGTTCATACTGTTCGGTCCTCTCGTACATCGCAAGAAGAGCCAAGTGTAACTTTTTGGGATCACAATATTGCAAGGCTCTTTGGAATACCTTTTTCACAGCATCCTGTGGTGTACACAACCAAGTGTCTCAGTATATCCAAGTACAGCACAGCAACACCAAAATACAACATTATTCAGCTTTACCTCCCGTGGACTACTGTATTCATTTTCCAGATTGAAATATGCTACCCAAACATTAAGTTTCTCCTCTTCTTCTCTGGGGATTATTGTTTTTAAAGCCCTAAAAACATGAGACAGTTGTAAAAGATGATGACAAAAAACTAACAGAAAAAGGACAAACATGTATCATTCGAATTGACATTATTGAAAGAATGTTTCAACAAGTAAATTCCACATCCTTCGGAAATGAAACAAGCACAAAACCAAATCAAATCTATCAACACTATTAAGATGATAGAAAATAACTTCCTATCACTACAGATCTTTTTTATATTAAAAACAAATGTTTTGGGCAGCAGACAGACCTCTCAGCTACTGCACGTGCTTTCTCAACATCTGCAAGATCTAACAAAGTAGCCATATATTTTATCCAAACAAAACTACTATTTGGAGAACTTCTGACCAACTTCTCAAAATCATCCGGAGTTTGTGGTATATCTCCCTGCAAAGCCCTTTCCTCCATAGCACTGATTTCTAGCTCCCTGTTGAAGACCATGTTAAGTTTGATGCATATGTCATTGTCAATGAAATAAGGTCATAGGGTAGAATGAAATGTAGGAATACCTTTGTTTTCTTGCTTCCTTCTTTAACTGTTTATCAGTCTTTTTAGCATTTGCTTCAGTTCCATTAGCAATTTCAAGACCTTTACTATTATTATTATCCTCTAGGTCAGAACCTTCAGATTCGTCCAAGGAAACCTGAAGAGGCAGCACAGAAGCCCTTGGTTCTGCTTTGCGATGAACTAAACTCCTGTTATGATATTCAACCATCTGGGGGGCAACGCTGATGTCCATAAGAGCAGTTTCATCATCTTCATCACCATTTGTATCAGCAGTCAGATCAGAATCAAAGTACGCCTTCTTCATTCCAAGTGATACTCGATGCCGCTTCTCATCGATCTTTATTTTAAAAAACAAAGTAATGAATTTTAAAACATGCAACGGCAAAATGAAAATCCTGAAAGAGATGAACCTTACCTTCAGAATTTTAGCTTTAACCATATCACCAGCTTTATAGCATGAGTTAATATCAACGACACGTTGATCAGAAAGTTCTGATACATGGCACAGACCAACCTGCAAAAGAGTATTTACAAAACAGAACACAATGCTTTCAAAAGGCTGAGTCTAGAGATAGCAATGTACCAATTCACTTCTCCGAATTGTAATGAATAATCCAAAGGATTCAACCCGCTTAACTTGTCCATCAATGATATCCCCAACATGCAAATCACTATAACTAATATCATCCAGCTTTTCCAATTTCGAACCAGTGGTCTTCCTAAGTGATGCCTCAACTCTCCCTGATGACGGATCAGTAGACAGGACCCTGCAGATTTTTGTCAGTTTCACAGGAGAGCATATCTGTAATTCACATGAGCATTCGAAAATGGTAAGATCTCACCTTCCATGTACAAGCATTCCAACAGGGAAATCCTTCTGTGGATTTTCAACATAATCATCTGATAAATTTGATAGAGTAATCCTAGCCTCAACCATTCGAGAAAGCATAATAAAACATCCTTTGGAATTAACATTCTTCACATAGCCCTAGAATTTTAGCAGAAGAATCAGGTCACTTCACATTACAGAAAATGGTAAAAAAAAAAAGCACGCCTTTATTTATCAAATATATTCACCGAAAAACTAACTTCAATTTATTTATTCCTAAACTCGATTCACTAGCTTGTGCGCTCTTTTTTTCTCTCAGTCTTGGTCCCTATTGCATGCCACTATTTTCCACCTTTCACCTCTAGATACAGGTTTTGTCTGCCTTTTCTGTAACTCCTGTTCTCTTCATTCTTTTTTTAATAAAATGCACAGTATGGGACGACCTACTGTATTTCCCCTAAAAACCTAACTTCAATTAATGGCATACTACAACTTCAGCAATGACAATTTACAGGTATAAAACAAAAAATTTAATATTAGTTGCAGGCAACCTTTGGACAAGAGGTAAAAAACACAGACGTTCTGGTACAGCATATAGGGAATTCACCCAGAATTATACTATGCTGATTAAAAAAAAGGAAAAAAAAAAAAAAAGAGGACTGGAGCAGAGATCTCCAGTATATTCAACCAATCAACCCTAGCTTGAAATTCGCTCCCACGGATAGTCAAACCCATGATCTGAGGAGTGCTACTAGAACCATCTAACCATCTCAGGCCTGTTCGCTTGACACCAACACTATTTACAGCTTTTTTGTTGGCAATTAGCAGATTGTGCTTTTCATGAATGATAAATCCAATATACGTTTAGATAATGCCAGAATTATATAGTTGTCTTATTCACATGTTAAATTACATTTATTGCACAAAACTTAAGATAAAAGTAAAATAGTACAAAAATTGCGAAAAATACCTTAATCTCAGTTCCAGGGAGCAGATCCTTGATCTTCTCAATCCGAGAGGTACAGGTTGCCCTAAGAAACAACAATGATACATGATGTAAATGACATTGGGAATGCTACATATACTTTCTGGACAATGCAACAACAATAATAGGGCCTGCTTGGCTGTGTGGTAGTGGCCCAGGATTTTACCCCCAAAAGGGAGAGATCTTGAGCTAATGCTTCATATACAAAACCAGTTTGGAGTACCGTTTATGTTTTTTAATGGAAGAGAACACTTAACACAAATAAAAGATTGATGAAAAAAAAGAGCTCTAGCACTTACTGATCATCAACTAGTCTTGAGTTGCTAGAGTCTCTGATTAGGTTTGATGAACGGAGTGATAGATCAACTCGAAGTGATCCTTCTGATGAGCGGCTCACAGACAGAACCTTGCACTTCACAAACTGACCCTCATGGAATCCAGACAAGGGTTCAGCCACCCATGAGTCGACAATTTCAGTATAATGAACCCTCCCATGGAGATGAGGTCCAATCTGAACAACAAGCCCACCAACACCAGGTAGAATTTTTTGAATACGTCCACCAATGATGTCTCCTTGTTTTGTTTGTTCAACCACAGAGGACTCTGTTTGTTGTATTTCATCTATATTCAATTGTGTGCATTGGTTATCAAGTGCCTTCAACCGAAGTAACCTTTTCTCCCGGTTCACACTGATAACACGGCCTTTCACTGCTTGGCCTACACTAAAACGCTGCTGGAACTCTTTCAGTTCGCTGGGCTCCGAAGAACTATCAAGTACAAATAAATGAGCCATAAAATTTCTTGATACGGTTAACCAGACCCATTCCTTATCCACCTTGACGACATAAGCACGCACGATCCCATTTGTAGTATGATTTTGTTCTTTTTGAGCAGTTGATTCTTCAAACTCACCTGTTCAATTTCAAGTAATAAAGATCCAACAATCAGAAAAGTTAGCCATCTCAAAGATTAACAAACACAAAAAGGCATAAACAATGCAAAGAAATCAGCATATAGGATTTTAGCTATGGACGAACTGAATGAAAGCTGTAAGATTTATATTGAATAATTATCATGGAATAGAAAAATTAAAATTGCTGATATTAAAGCATACCCTTCACTATAGATGACCTAATAGACAATTCCCATTTGAAATTTTTGCCACTCTTTCCTGAAGATTCAGCCTCTGCAACAATTCTGGCAGTAAGCTTTTGCCCTATTCTGAGTTTACTAAAGGGATGCTCAGCAGAATCCTCTTCAAGAACCTACGAGAAATGTATCACTAATTAGTAATTAGCCAATAAATATTACATAAGAAAGGCATCTCAAGCAATGTCTGGTGTTCACCTCAGTAATATGGATTCTTCCATGAAGATTGCCACCAAATTTCAGCAGAAGTTCAAGCGGCTTGATATCAATAATCTGATGTCCAAAAAGAATGTGTAAGCGTAGTTCGCAGACATTGAAAATGAAAAAAGTTATCAATTTTAGGATCATAATTGAAAATAACTGCACCTCTGCTTCAACAAGTGACCCAACTTTGTAGCCTGATTTCTTCTTAGCCCTTTTAGAATCAGAGAGGGCAGAATACTGAGCTGAAGCTTTTGGTAGTAGGATAAGTCTTCCAGAAGAGTCAGAACTTGGGATATTTCCAACAACCACAGTAATGCTTCAAAAAAAAAAAAAAAAAAGAAGAGACAAAAAAGTGGGTGACGTAGTCCAGATTCTCTTCTTTGTTGTTCGGCACTCATGAAAAGTACAAGCTTATCTTGAACACAAAATGTCGTTCTTTATTGTTTTGTTCGCATTTTTCTGCTTAGGCTATGATAGTTGCAAGCTCGAGCAAATATTTGTTGGAATTACATGAGCAAAGCCCATTTATACATATGTACATATCAATAGACTAATTACAACATTCTTCTGGAGCGGTAAAGCTGTAATTCAAGATCAATTTAGGTCAAGACTGATAAAGTGATAAGCCTGTAACCCTAAATGAATTTATATCAAGAGATTAGTTCTAACATTGTTCTGCACTATCTAGTACAAATAGAAAGGTTCAAAAGTTTCTTCAGTATTTATGTCAAAGCCTTCCAGTAAGGGGTACTCAAATAGTAGCAGATACTTCCTCCAGTTGGAAATACAAGTCCACAAAGGTTTGGCACAGGTTAAACTTTTTTTTCAACTTTGAGTAGTAAAATTTATAAAAAATATATTAACATAAATGAAAAAAGTTATATATTAACAATAATATAGTGAAAGAACTATTACAATGATTAGAATGAATCTAGTAATGCTGATCTTCCTTTGTCAATCTATATAAAATTTTACATATTGACGATCAATGTTAAAAAGAGTTTGACCTATGACTATGACAAACTTTGATGTTCTTATATTTCCGATTGGAGAGAAGTATGTAAAAAGGCAAGAATTGGAATCAAATCAAAATGGGCGAACTTCCAAATATTACCGTTGTCCATTATCATAGTGGTGGTGGGGAAGCAGTTGGGTGTTGTAATCCATCAGTGGTGCAAAACCAATTGTGTAATTGTACTCAGGGATGGAAAGGACCTGGATTAAACAAAAGAACAAAAAAAGTGTAAATAATTGCAATCAGACTACAATTCAACAAACAAATTGGTCAATGAAGAGAGTAATTTACACACCACATAGCTCTCTTTGATTATTTCCACAACTGCATTCACTTCCTCATGAAGCTCCAAGTCTGCAACAGCAGTCCTTTGGCGTTTCTGAAGTGGAACAGGAGATATAATGTAAAGTTATGATAATAAATGAAATAGAGATTGCATATATAGTTGCAAAAAATGCATATCATGCTCATTAAAGGTGAGACTAAAAATGGTGATTGAGATCCGGATAAAGTTGTTATGATACGATACAATGTTATAACCTATACCAAGCCACCAAGGGCATGCCTGAACAGGTATACAAACAACTTCACACCAAGGGTACAAACATTACCTTCTTTTTTCCAACATTTCTGACACTGCCAATTAGCTCTGGTTTAAGGGACAAGTTAACGACTCCATCAGATAAATCCAAAACAAGGCCCTTCACAGAAGATCCCACTTCTAAAATACTGCCACCAACTGCAAAAATAGAAAAAGATGAAAACTGGTAGGATTGCAGATTGAATAGTTAATATCATGAAAGGACAAAATTACTTACGTTGATGATGTTCGATTAAACCAACAACATCCGGATGGTCTTTGAAGTTAAGGATAATACCATATTCTTCTATTGCTCCCACCTCCCCTTCAACTAAGCTACCAATGCCAAAAGTGTGAGCCCAATCATTACTTGAGTACTTCAATGCTGCAATCTATATCAAAGAAATAGCCACAAATGATAAGCAAGTTAAAACATCATTATCAATGAGCTTAACACCATATGAAATTTTATCTTCAGATTCTGACAGTGGTATTTTGATCTAAGCTAAAAGTTATTGAATAAGATACCCTACATGAAGACCGACAGTAAACTCACACATCCTAGATTCTCTTGTAGGTGACCAAAAGGTCACCATCTATCACATTTTTTCCCAATACGGTCGAAACCGAATTTCATTACGAACATAACGGAATTACAAAGTTCAGAGAGGTACGTAGCAGCTGTTCAACAACAACAACAACAACAACAAAGCCTTTTATCCCAAGCAAGTTGGGGTAGGCTAGAGATACGTAGCAGCTGTTCATGCAAAAAAAAAGTCCATGACTCTGCCATCGAGGAAGCAACCAAACTAACCAAAACGTGTCTACTCCAAGGCAAAGCACCAGCACAAGCCAAACCTATCACATACGCCAGCAAATGAGCGAGATGCCCTGGGAGTACACATAGAAAAGGAAAGTAGCATCTAGACACTACATACAGTAACATAAATACATAATACAAGAAAATAGCCATTAGTTACACATGTCCCCACATTCCCACAAGAAAACTGTAACTAATTAGCAGGTTCCACAAAATCTCACATGCCCACACATTGGAAGCTTCTATTCAACACAGAGTAAGAGGTAATTGTTTTATTATAACCTTCTGATCCAAAAGAAAGTATCCTTGAATAAATGAAGAATCCGTTGAGGAGCACATTGACTGTTGAAGTGCGAGTTTTACTCTAGCAGTTTCCACATTTACCTGCAAGGGGACGAACAAAAAAAAAAGATTTAGAAAAACACAAATAATAGAGGATGACAACAAATATATACCAGTAATTATGGCATACGCTGAGTATATGACTCCGAACTGACTGGCCAACATAGAAGGCATCAGAAAGCCTTTCTATCCGCCTATCAACTGCCTTTGTGAAACAAGAATAATTAGACATTCTTTTCAAATCAAAACAACAAAAAGAAACAGAATGACAGAGCTGAAAATTTCTTACTTTGTCCTTGGGAGAGAAACCAGTCAAATGTCCGAGAAAACGGACGAAACAACCAGCTTCAATAATGTTGCAGATGTAACCCTAAGATAAAATAAATGTCAGCTGAGTTGCTCATCTTGGGCTAAGCAAATATAGCTAGAGAAAGATTACATGAACTACAACTCCAGGATGCATCCACGAGATCTCGGAAGGAATGTCATTTGCGCAATTGATAAGTGAGTGCTTTGCTGAAAGAATCAAATTTTGACCTTCAATATCTGCAGAACGGTATTAAAAAATCAGAAAAATTAGCAATGTGCTCAAATATCAATCTAACAACAATAAAAGATGCATCATCATTAAGCAGTGCAAACAACCGATTGCATCGTGAGGTCATGTATAGACCATGACACGCTACAAATGTGCGCGCAGAACAGTGAACTTCCTACTTGCCATTGTGAAATTCTGCACATCCTTCATAAACTATACATGGTAGTATGGTACTCCCACTAGATATACAAAGTTTAGAAAGTGTGTACACTCGATACTCCACTAGTTCAAACAAAAAAAAACTTTGTACTGGCCATGACGTAATGATTTTAGATTCTTTTTTTGCTATCACTTCTACAACATAACTGTGTAATAACTGCCCAAAGCGTCAAATGTTTATTAAAAGAAAAAAAGGCTACTCTGTTTTTTTCGAAGTGCATTGATAACAAATGGAGTTTATTGACTTCACCGAGAACTAGGAGTTGGTTGAACTCGTGCCCAGGTTTCAGCAAATTCTTCAACTGAGCAGCTTGACCTAATGGAAAAAAACAGATTATGGTCAGCAGAGCAGTAATGTTATATGAATAAAGAGCAACAAATATGAGTGTGAACCCACAAGGGAAAACTATTGATGCAATAGGGTACATGCAAACCATATAACAGATGAGGATATACCATGATGGTCTGCCAAATGTTCATTTAGTATTGTCCCCTTGGAGAAGCCATTTACACTGACTACAACAGCTGCAGGAGTAAGCCGTTCCACAACACCAGAGACAATACTACCCAACTCTGGAGTGTCTATTAGAATAACCCTACATGGGGCAAAAATAAATGCAGAGGATAAAAATTAAATTATAAATCTACAAATCAGGAAAATGACCATTCTAGATATTCATTACAAGTTCCAAAACAAATCAGAGAACTAGCACAACCCTTTTTTTTTTTCTTGTTAAAAGATGACAAGTAAAATAACAGAAAATGCTCTATGAAACAATATAAACTTTCAAGAAATTCTAAAAAATACATGTAAAAAATTAAGGCAACAATTACCATTCGTCATGTCAAAGAAAGGCAGTTTATAAATAGAACATAAAAATAGTAGAAGCAAAAGAGCATGTAGAGAACTCACCTATTATGGGATATGACAAAACTAACATTTAGTTTCCTTGAAGCAGGGAGCACATTGATAATTCTACATTTGACCACTTGACCAACATGATAAACATTTTCTGCTTCAGTTCCAGCCTCTAATCCAAGGTCAGATCTATAAATTTACCAGGAATCAAGAAAGCAGATGATTCAGAATCATATAAATATAAGTAAAACTGTGACGAAATATTCTACTAAAACCATGGTGCCAAGAACATCACAAGAACAACCCTCATAGACAGATACACAAGTCAAAAATAAATAAGTGCATCTTTCACTATTGATTATCGACAAGTTTGCAGAGAAATCTATCTTGATTTACAACACCAAGCTGATCTGCTTCAGAAATAGGAAACGGAGAAACTAACCTGCTAACAAAACCCTGAACTCCATTGTAGAATTTTACAAAGCAACCATGCTTTTCAATTTTAGTAATCCATCCATGAGTCACTAAACCAATTTTTGCATCAGCATATGATGCTAGCACATCAAGTTTTGATTTCACCTGAAATGGACACATAATTATACTACTGGACAGTCTCAGAGAAAACAAAGAATGCATGTAAATAAGGTTATGGGCTCTATCTTGATTCTTCTGAGCTAGAGAAAAATTAGGAAAGATTTAGAAACAATAATACAATATCATGTACTGTTGTATATAATGTACCAGAATTTATAGAAATTATTAAGGTAAGAGCAAAGTACCAGAGACTTCTTGTATGTCACTGTAACTCTCTTGGATTTGCAGCCCAATACACGGAAAAGAAGCTCAGCTCCAACCTACACAAAGAACAAATATGAAGTTCATTAATCATCACATTCAACATCTCTTAACAGAAAAATTTCATGTACAAACAATTGGAAGTGGAACTGAGCAACCTTAAATTTCTTTGGTGGTTTCACAACATGTTCCAACTCTGACATGTGAGGAAGCGGGCAAAGTGCCTTCACACCACTTGAAAACTGTACAATAGCACCGAATGGCTCGACAGTAGCAACCTTAGCTCTCACTAACATTCCAGGTTTAATATCATCATGAGTGAAAACAGACCCTTCGAAAGCACTGTCCTGCAAACACAGAGAGCATAGGGATCCTAAGGCAATAAAATTGACTCAACAAATATCAGTCACCTATATTATCATGTAAACATGGACATATACTAAAACATGCATGTTCACAATGGTGCAAGTCTTCTAAACCATATGAAAACCAATTAAAATCTTGCACTATTGCAACTCCTATATTACCATGTAAACATGGATAAAATATACATGCATGTTCACAAGGCACCAAACCCATGCCACAAGGTAAATGATTTGACATGAGCTATGAAAGATAAAATAAAAGAAAGGTGCTCATATCTTTGCTGAAAACTAAAAATTCAAGTGAAATAAATCAGGACACAATAACATAAGTGTGCCACTAGCATTCCTTTTGATGAATACCATTATTTAAAAAAAAAGTGATGTCATGTAATTACTTTTACGGTGCCTATGGCAACTCCTTCAAGATTCCGCACTCCAAGTATACGGACACGTAAGCTACTGCCCTCCTTAAACTTCTCCAAGTTTTTTGCATCCTTGTCTGACACATCATGTATCTGAGGATCAGGTTACAATATCAGCATATTAAGATGGATCTTTGTGAGAGCTTTCACATCATCATTCAACAATGAAATATAACAAAACATTCATCATAATTTCACATACACTAATAAATCCGGGCGATGGAGTTGGAGAAGGTATTTCAAGAAAAAGACCAGCCTTTTTATCTACCCTCAGCACCTTTGATTTATCGTAGATATCTCCAGCTTTTAGATTCTGCATTAGGACAAATTACCAATCAAAAAAGAACATTGAATAAAACAACAGCAATTCCTACTATTTTCTAGAGGCCTTACAGGCATTAAGGGAAACATATAAGAATACATCAAACTGATTATCATGCCAAAACAGACAACTTACAATAGGGGGTACTTCAAGATGAAGTAAATGTTTGTTCAATGTAAGCCCAACTGCTCTTGTTGATGGATCAACAAACAGGATGCGAGCATTTACCTGTAAAATATAGTGGAAGGACTCAGAAGATAACTCTAGATATAGAATTTTGTTAAAAAAATTCAGATTATCAGAGATGTTGCAATGTAGGCGCCACAGACACAACAATTATCAACAAAAAAATAGTGAATACCTTCTTATTCTTACTGTAATCATCTTTCCAATTACCAGAGGGGGAACGAATTCAACAAATTAAAAATATCAACCTGACAATAGAAGGAACACACTATGAAATGAAATGGAAGCACTCCTGTAAAGCCAAAAAATAAGTCCGGTCTGTGAAAGCTTACTGTTCCACTGAAATAAGTAAGAAATGATAACATGACTCCATTTTCAAGAACTGAATGGACACGTGCATTAACCATCATCCCAGGAATCAAATGATCAATAGAAAGGCCTTTCAGATCCTTAATCTATACAAAAACAACAATAAATCACAAATTAGAGATGAGTCACGTCCCAGTCAAAATAAAGAAGAAATTAAATAGCATTTATAGTGATTTGCCATACAATAGATTTAGAAAGCAAGTCTTTATCAGAACTCAAGTGAACAATAGCCCGAGTTTTGTCAATCGCCTTCACAACACACATTGCATCAGTTGTCGGCGCTCAATCTTCACATTTTCTGTACAAGAGAACAACAGTTAAACAACTACCTGAGTACCACCCTAGAAAGAATATCATGATCAGCATTGGCAATGGGAGGGATCAAACAGATTTCAAGTCTATGGCACATATTAAGTAAGACAAATAACACTAATGTTTATCCTTCTAGCAAAGCATATAAATCTATAGAAAGCAGCTTAAAGTTACATAAGTAACAACACAACATTTTATATACTCCACACTATGCCTTGTAAAAGTGCATGAACTACAAACATGAAGACAACAAAAGAAACTCTAAGAACTAAACTGTTTTTGTGCATAAATAAACCAAAAAATAAGAGAAGGGTCAGATCATTTGTATTTTCCTACAAAATGTATGTTTTTCAAGATAGAATATTGAAATTGTACAAAAAAAAAAAATATAACCACAAGCTCATGTCCAAACAAAACATGTAGAACTTCTAGATTGCTAGGCAAAATTTATGTGTTATCAGGGAGTGCAATCCAATATGAACAGCTGCTATTAGAACATCAGCCAGTCAAATGCACAGTTATATGAATATGTCACGAAGAAACACCAATATTTAACGATCTGATGAGGTCATTGGTTAAGTGTACCTTTGTCATCTTTTTGCATAAATCCGCTAAAGGAGGATACTCCAAAATGAAGAATGTAACCATGGTCCTCAATGCTTTTGACTTGGGCCGTAAGTACCTAATGAAACGAAAACATGTGCATCCATTACATACAAGATTTGACTCAGAATCTAACTTTTTCCAATGGAAACTACTCCCTCCATTCTTTTTGTTTGATGTTTTTGACGTTTCATGGTCCCTATGATGCAACTTTGGCCTCTACCTTCTATAAATTTATAACAGTATCAATTTATAATAACAAAATAACACTTTGGTGGATGCATTTCTAGTTTAACAGCAAATCCCCCCAATAGCTTTAAATGCATCAATTGTCAAATTTTAGGAAGTTTGACAGCCAGGATTTTAGGAAATCAAAAAAATAGCAGGGAGCATAAAACAGGCCTACAAAGAAAAGGTTAGGTAAATCTAGGATCTAGCATACTGCAGAGCAAGTAGTAGTAATCAAGTAGCAAAAAAATCAATATAGTCAAGCATGCCCTGTCAAGTTCCTTGTTCTCGATACAGTTGCAAGCCTGATAACAACTCCACATATGTAGACTCAATAGTCAGTATAACTATCAATGAAACAACCGATTTATTATAAACAAAAATTAGTTAGATAAATAATTTATTGAAAAGCCTGGAAAACTCCACAAATAGGGAGGGGAGGGAGAGAGGTAAAGGCGGTGCACGTGCATGTGACCATGTCTCATGGGACGGGGTGATGAGGAAATGAGATTCTTTAAAAATGGTGAATGTTCCCAATAGTAATAGGGAACAAGAAGGGGAATGGTGTTAGGATTTTTTTTTTTTTTTTACTATAAAACTGGATCTGATCTTTTCTGGGTGCATATGCTCCTACAGATATTAGCAAGCTTGAGTGTGCATGCTCTAACCAGTTACTCTGATTTTGCATGTAAATTCTTGCCCCAACTTTTTTTTCAGAAAACATGCTCCATTTATAATTTCAGTAGAATAATCAAATCATTCAATCAAGAACCAAATACTCAAATGGTTGTGAAATATAATACAAAAATAGTAAGGACAAAGGTGCACAATGAAACAACCATAGTTGATATTTTTTCTGCCCCAAAAGCTTACAGCTTATGAAGCACATTCAGAATAGGGTGATTAAAATTACCATTCCTTCCTGCAAGCCATCCAGGGAAAGTCCCTTGTACAGTAGGCTTAATCGCAATGATAGCCAAACCCGTCTGCTTACTTTTCCTTCTTTCTTATCATCGTCAACTCGTAGGACTATACAAGGAACAAGCTGACCAACATGAACAACTTCTGCGCATAAACTGTTCTCACTATCCTGCAAAAGAACAGTATCAGTTGGTTCACCAGATGGCAAATCACTGACAAAGCAATATCAATTATGGATTACTTAAAAAGAAAATATCTACCTTACGATTTTCCTGCAAAGCAATGTCGCACACATCCTCCGGCGAACAAACCCTCTAATTCCACCAGGTAGACTTATCACAATATCTTTCTGGTTAACCTCAATTACAACACCCCAGAGCTTCATATTTGGTGAAATATTCTGACAAAAGAATGCGGGGATGTCATGACCAGTTCAGCAATATAGCAGCATTTTGTGAAGGATTTAAATAAAAAAATAATAAAAGATCCTAGAACTGACCACTACTTCTCCATTTTAACATGCTCTCAATAAATAGATAAAGATATTAAAGATAGCTGACATAAAACAAGGACATTTGCTACCAACCTGAGGCCAGTCATCACATAGATATGTTCCAAAATCCAAACATTTCAAGGTAACAAATAAGATTAACCACAGTAATACCACCCAATACAAAGCTAGTGATATATAACCTAGACATCTCGTTCAAAGGGCCAAATGGTAACCCTGTCAGCCTCAACTAATGCAATGAACTTTGAACAATGAGCGATCTGCATGTAGCATTACACTACATCATCTTAGTAATGTGCATCAAGGTGCATAACTTGTACAATATTTCAGCAACTGGAACTGAAACTGTCCAAAACAAATTCTTGTCATTGTTTTCAGTCGAAGCTTGCCTCTGCATCTAATGAACCTATTTCATGCTACCAGATAAATATGAATGCGTATAGCGTTTTCTCATTTCTAATCGCCAGGTAAACAATACTCTTGAGTCTTGACTTATGCTGAGCAGTTAAGAGGCCTTAAATATGCGGATTTCAGGTTTACCTATGATGCAGTTCAATTGGAAGGTCTACCCATTCCTACATAGTAACTGAATTTAAGAGGGTAACCTTTACTGTGATGCGATTAGCAAAGCGTGGGAGCTTCCCAGTGGTGGCCCCACCGAAGAGTGTCCCCAAGTCGTCATCCGCGCCAAAACCAGACGACTCGCCGCCCCTCCTCTTCCTTTTCCCCTTCCCCTTCTTCCCTTCCCTCTGGAAATCCTCCTCCGCCTCCGCTCGAGCCTCCGCCATCTCATCCTTGCTCAGGAGGCTGCGTCCCCCTGCGCACCGCCCCAAACGCACAACACCACATCAGTGCAGAGCAAAATTGACAGGGAGGAGGCAGGGGTGTTGCGGGACTGCGCAGCTCGACACCTACCTCTCGGGAAGTCAGCTTCGTCAGAAGCTGCGGCGAGAAGCGCAGCGGAACCCGGCCCTGCCGCCTGCTGCCGCTCTCCGTCGTCGTCCCCCTGCTCAGCGGCTGCGCCCTCCTTGCGGTTCCTTTTGAACTGCTTCCGGTCGGGGCGCAGGTCCGTCTTGCCGCCGGCGCCCTTCCCCTTCTTCCTGTCGCCGCGCGGCGGCGCCATAGCGGCGAGTCGCTAACCTCCTCGGCCGCGGGTCGCTACCACGCTGCTCCGCTGCGGCTGTCGATTCCCTTGGAGCCTCGCCTAGCACGCCCGTGACACGCCGGCTGCCTGCTCGCCGTCAGCACGGAGTCCCCAGCCAGCCACCGTGCAGCAGGTAATGAATGAGGCCGCCACCTCTGTTCGTCGTTGTTCTTGGGGGGTTAGGGTTTTAGTAAGTCATGGGCTGGGCTTAGGGTTTTGGAAAGCTGTGGGCTCCGTTTTGTTGGCTCTCGTAAGGCCGGCCCATGTTGCATTGGTCCGAATTGCCCGATTATACACCGGCCCAGGTGGTAGCCATGGCGACCATGGCCCACGGCCGCTCGGCCACGAGCTCCTTCAGCGCGAAGGAAAGACGAAAGAGGAGAGAGGGGCGGCGGGGCGCAGCGCATTTTTTTTTTTTTTTTTTTGAAATTTGCTATTGGACATTGTAAGTGACCGCTCTTTTCGGGCTGAAAGCACTGAAGAAGTTGAAATTTGATGGAGGACACCTTAATTCTTATTCAATTTGCTGGTGGATACCATGCCCAACCAAATTTTTTTATAAAATAGATATAAAATCATATAAACGCCATAAAATTATACCATAAAATACATTTAGACTCTACGTGATAAGAACTACACAAGTAAAATATTGTTTTGCACTGAAAAAACTATTTTGTCTCTCTTCATAAATAAATAAATTTGATTATGGTTAACTTTGTTTATTTATGAAGAGAGGCAAAATAATTATTTTTAGTCCAAAACAATATTTTACTCTGTAGTTCTCATCACGTAGAGTCTAACAGATTTTATGGTATAATTTTTGTTGCACTTATATGATTTTATATCTATTTTATACCACACTCAACCAAATATTTTTTATAAAATAGATATAAAATCATATAAGTGCCACAAAATTATACCATAAAATCCATTAGACTCTATATGATGAGAACTAAACGGTAAATTATTGTTTTAAACTAAAAATAACTATTTTGTCTCGCTTTATAAATAAACAAAGTTAACCATGGTCAAATTTGTTTATTTATGAAGAGAGACAAAATAGTTATTTTCAATGCAAAACAATATTTTTCTTTGTGTAGTTCTCATCATGTAGAGTCTAACAGTTTTTATAGTATAATTTTGTGGTACTTATATAATTTTATATCTATTTTATAAAAATATTTGGTTGGGCGTGGTGTCCACCAAGCAAATTTAACAAGAATCAAGGTGTCTCCAAGCAAATTTCAACTTCTTCGGTGTCCAAGTAGCAAAGAGCGGTCACTTGCGGTGTCTAGTGGCAAATTTTCCCTTTTTTTTTTAAAGTCATCATATTATTAGCAGCATGTAGCTGCAAAGTGCGTGATACAAGTCCATTGTACAAGATTTATGTCCTCTTTGAGAGGACAGTTGGGTACATGATTGACATTTGAGCACCTAAATGTAGAATTTGTGACAGCCTCTTGCATGCAATGGAAGCCTTGTGACGCTAGATTATGAGCCATGATGTTTTGTTCCCTTGTGATCTTGTAGATTCTTCCGTTGTCGTCACAGTTATGGAAGTTTTGAGTAAACCACCTTATGTTCCAATGAGGAACATCTTGGTTTTGTGGTGAGTTGAGGTAGCTTACAAGCAGCTGATTATCGCACAGATAAGATATGTTCTGTAAACCTGTTTTTTGGATTATCGATGCAGCAAAGGATATTTCAGCTGCTTCGGCCATGAGAACTGATGTTATTGAGGCCATCTTTGCCTTTATTTTTGACTTGAATTCCTTTCCCTGCTCGGTGATGATGATGAAGAATTGAAGATTCCCAAACCTATTGGTCTTGATTTTTCTTGATCTTGATCCGGTAAAGTTGAAGCATCTGTATAGCATCGTACTCCCATTAGGGACCATGGATCCTGTAACCTGTAATACGGGGGTCGTGGAAATTCTTGCATAGACACCGAGTATGAAGCGAACCGGGATTTCAAAACTTGAAATACCGACTCTTTTGCCCCTCTGTGATAGTCCCAGGATATCTCGGCTATCACGGACATCCACTTTTCAACTGATTACAAAGTCATACAACACAGAGTATAAAAAATAAGCCTAATACATAATCTACTTGCAAGCCCACTGGGCTAAAACAAACAAAACACCGATAATCTACTCGTAGCAGCGAAGCATGATGATCTTCCAATCCACAGGCATCCTTGAGAGTAGACCGCAAACCAACTACTAATCTTAACACCATTGCAAGCAAAGAAATCTACACACCACCAGATATGTGCAGGCCATGGTCAGCACCGAATGAGCTTTGGTGGAAATAGAAAATAAAAGGATCTGGTGATCCTAATGTTTAGCTGTTGTTTACATCCTAGCGCATGCAAAAAGACATCAATAGTATAACATAAATCTTCTATAATTCCCAACCAAAATCTCACACTCACATACCATCATCATCAACATGTCTCATCACCAATCTCATCTCATCTCATATCTCACCACTCATCATCCCTCACAACACCCTCATCTCTCGGTCTAAGCAACGAGGCGGCCTCCGCACGCCCCCTCGTCTCAACGGCGTCAAGCCGGGACCTATCTTCGAGGGGAGAGAAAGCAAAGCACAAGAGAAGCTAGTGAGCTGAACCCGCACGCACAGGTAAGTGATCATAACCGAGACCGCGGCTATACGTATAGATTTTTAACCTCTGCGAGAGAGTACCTTTGTTACCCCACATGAACACCGCCAATGAGTCACCATCAGCAGTGAACACCACCACCACAAACTAGGCCGACGAACACCGGACCTATCCACCGGTAGGAGTGAAGATATATAGACGCCACTACACAAAAGTGGGGTCGTGTCATCGAGGTTATGCGCGGTAACCTCCACCCTCCCCGACACTAATTGCACAGGGCCACGCACCGCGTGCCTACTATCTCCCACAGAGACTGGTGGTCGCCTGCACTAATTTGGGCAACGGGCCATACCCAGCTAGGCATATGGTGTGTACGAAAAGAACCCATGATTTATGGTTGCAACCTACTCAGTCCTTAAGTTGGCTAGAGCGAGCACCTTCCACCAAACCGTGTGCCTCACAGCACTAGACTCACCCCTCAGAGGTGATCTATCCACAACTCCTCATCCCCAATGTCCCTCATGGACCGTCGTCCAGGACTCTATGTTCCCGCCATAGGAACTACCCTTGGTGCACTCCGTATATCATAGCAACCTCTCACTCTAGCCAGTATCTCCAAAGAAACAGGTCAAGGGCAAAGAATATCTCCAGAACTCCTCATATCACCATCACCCACTCAGGATTCACCGCTCCCGTCGCGTACCCAACCATCATATACCTCATGGGGGTGCCTCACGGCCATACCCCAACCACCATCCACATATCACCAAACCATCACACATCACATATCAAAGGTATGTATGTAATTATGATGGAGTAAATGCAAGCAAGCAGACAAGTATAAATATAAGTGGCGAGCGCGAAGCTAGGTAATCAGGGTGAAGTGGTTTCAATCCAGGCAATCAAGGCTCAGGCAATAGCATGCAACTCCTATTCTAGCAAATGAATAAGTATAAAGCGCTAGCAATTCTATTTTGCAATGCCTAATGGGATTCTCTAAGTAAAGGTGCTGCCATGACACCTGCGATGTCGAGGTAGTAGTGGTACGCGTCTCTGGAAGTCGAGGTCGTCCACCATCAGGGTCCATCACCTCCGAATGCGTCGTCGGATCCATTCGAGCTTGACTCGTCACTACGCCAAAATAAAAGTCGAGAACGACGAGCAAATAAGAAGCAACAAAAACTGCAAATAAAACTAACCCAAAAGAACATAAGAACTGTACTAGGAGGTAGGGTAGGATTTTAGAAAAATTATGAAACTGGTTTCATAATTTTTGGAGCTAGGATAAATTTTTGGCGAATTTTTGAAGGTAGCAAGGATTTCTAAAAAAGAAAAAGGACAGGGATTCAGCTGGGCTGATTTGCTTGCTGCGGGTCCATCAGCAAGTGGAGCATAGGGAAGTCGATCTGGGCCATCCGGTCAGTTCCGACCCAAGCCGGATGGGCCACTGGGCTGGTTTATGAAAGAGAACAGGCTCAGCTCTTCGCGCCCCAAGTGCTCGACGAAATGCCTGAAGGCTCGCCGAGGTGCTTAGCTCGCGAGTTCGGTTGTCGGATAGGGAAACTGGTCAAGGACGAGCATGTCGCTGCTGCAGCAGCTCGAGCTTGCCCAAGGTATCCTGTGCGGGACTGTGAGGTTGGGCCGGTGGTGAAGACAAGGCTACGGCGGTAGCCGTGTGTGTGTTGTGCTGTGCATGGTAGAACGCGGAGAGCACAGGTGTGCCGTGCGCACTGGGTCACGTGGTCCGTGCAACGCTACGTCTTGGTCACCCGTGGTGTGCGGCTCCAAGACTGGAACAGCAAACGCACAAAAGGGTGGGGGCTTGTGCTCGCTCCAGGCCATGGCAGTGCTGATGCCGAGCTGTGCAGGTGCTCTCAGGTGGTGGCTTCAAATCAGGCTTGATCCATGGCCGTGGGCAGCCAGAGGTGTGGAAGTGCTTGTGGAGTGTGGTGTGGTGGCCGGAGGTGCCTGTGACGTCTGCCTCAGTGAGGTGCAGGGCGTGCTGGTGCCATGGGCATGTGCTGGTGTTGTTCTGGCCGTGCGGCGGCTGTGCCGGCGCTCGCGCAGAGGTGCGCTTGAGGTGACAACCAGGAGCTACGAACAGCGGCGTCGTTAGCAAGGATGCGGCTTGGCTTGGTCCAAGCGATGCGGGCTCGTGGTTACCGCGTCCGTGTGCGTCCATGCAAGGACGGGGCTGCGCGTAGGCCAACGAACGGCAAAACAAGAAAAGGCAGGGCTTGCGGTGCTCACCGGCAGCTGCAGGCGAACCTGGGAGAACGTCGTCGCAGTCACGCGAACTCCGGTGTCGCGGCGTTCTGCGCCGTGGTTCGTGGAGCACTCCTAGCGTCAACAGCTGGCTTTGGAAAGTGACGGCATGTTGGAACGGCATCGCATTGCCAGGCCGAGGTGGTCCACGTCGGCTAGGCGTCGCGGCGGCTCAGCGCGACGTCGCGGTCGTGGAAGGAGGGCTCGCCGCGGGGTGTCCGGCTTCCCTGCGGAGAGCAGTCACGGCCCAAGGGTCGGTCTCAGGGTGGACAACGCGGCGACGGAGAAAAAGGTGGAGCTTTTGCAAGGGGAAACTCACCGGCGGCCTGCTGGCGGCTAAGAGGCGCGTCGCGGAGAGGTCGGGGCGATGGCGATGGCGTTGCCCGGAGCGGCGAGGCTCGGTGCTGGGTCGGGCGAGGTCGTGTTGTCGTCGCGTCCGCGGCGAAGATGCAGTGCACGTCGTTCGCCGAGGTCGCAGTCGTGGCGAGGTGAGGACGGGCTCCGGGCTGCGACGTCGTGCAGCTGGCCGGCGACTGGTCCGGCGCTGGCGTCGTTGTGCTTCAGCGGGCGGCGCTGCGAGGGCAGGTTAGGGTGGCATGGTGATGCACAGCGGCGGGGATGGCAAAAGGACGCGTCTTTAGCTAGGGAAGAGGCTCACCGGCGGCTTGCTGTGCGTTCGCCGTCGGTCTCGGGCTTGGCGTGGTCGGGCGCGGAGCTGTGGCGGCTTGCCGTCGCGATGAAGTGGCGGAGGCGCAGCTCGACACGGCGTTTGGCGCCGCGGCGTGGCAACGCTATGGGTTGCCGCGGCCGCGCGGCTTGAAGACGCGTTCGCCGACGCGCGGCTCGACGAGGGCGAGGGCTTCAGCGAGGGCGGCGACAGGGTCGCGCGCGGTGCAGTCGGCTCCGGCCAGCGAGCTCCATGGCCGCGTTCCGGCGCGTCGAGGCGAGGCGAGAGGAGGAAGAAGGAAACTGGGAAGAAGGGCGTGGCGGCGGACAGGGGAGAGGATAAGGGCGAGGCAAGGGCGTCCGGGGCTTTTTACGCCGGCTGCTAGGGCTCGACACAAGGGAAGGGCCTCCTACGGGCAGCGGGGATTCTTGGCGTCCGCGCTACCGAGACACGCGGCGTGCATCCGCTGCGTGAGTAGTTGCTCGAGCTGGGAAGGTTCGAGAAGGGCTTCGGGGTTTCGGCCACGCGATGCGGGGCGTGCGAGGGCAGGATCCGTGCTGAGGTCACGCGAGACGGCGAGGGGCATCCGAGGCCAGGCGCCGTGGCTTCCGACGGAAAGCAGGGCGGCCTTCTCTTGCTCGGACGGAAAGCAGCGGGTGAGACCGTGAGAGCAGGGGAGGGAGGAAGACGACGCGCTGTTTCTGACGGGAAGCGACGGAAGGGAAACGGGAGTCCGGAGGTGCTGACGGGTGTGGGACGGAGGGAGCGCTTCCCCACTCAATCTCACTGGCTGGTGGGACCCATGGTCACAGCGGCATGCAGTGGTGGTGTTTCCTTCGTAGCGAAGGGAACGGCGGCGGCGTTTCCGCGCCTGCGTGCTGTGCACGTGAGAGAGACAGAGAAGGGAAACTGGGCTGCTATTGGACGAGTTGGGCCTGGGCCAAAGAAGGAGAATGCCGGGTTGCTTGCCGGTTCGAGGCGGACTGCAGGTCGCCGGGCCAAGCACAGCAACTGAGACGTCTCCGTGTGCGTACATATACGTACGTGCGTGTGTGTACGTGAGAGGCATGGAGGGACAACGGGCTTGCTGTGCTAGCTTCTTATGGTTGGCCGTACGGACGTGTAGTGTGCATGTCAATGTACACTATCGTATACACGCATGATTGATCTGTGTCGTACGTATGTGCATGCTACTGTTCTGGAGGACAAACAACAGACAAGCAGCAACAGAGAGGTCCTTATGTGTGTGTACGTGAGAAGATGTGAGCTAGATGTGCTCATGCATGTAGCTTGCCGTAGGGTGGTGTGTTGTGTACATGAGCGAGGCGATTAGCAAACATGCTTAGGGAAGAGATGTATGTTAGGATAGTCTATAGGAAAGGAAAAGTATTTCCTATTTTTGATCTGGGATATTTAGACAAAGGAAAACCTCCAAGTACAAGCAAAATAAAATCCAAATTACACATGCACCTATATTACATGCGATGCATAATTTAATTAGGAGCTTTGTCATGTGAGGCTAATTATATTTTATTTAATTTTATAAATTGCAGTTCGGAGGGATAGGAGAAAAGAACATTTCGCAAAAGTATTGGTCGGATACTACATGCAACACACATTCAGACAAAAATTTTAAAAAGTCGGGATTTTTTATTACATAGGAATTTATGGAATGTTCTGTCCTCCCCCCCTTACAGGAATCTCGCCCCCGAGATTAAGATGATACTCGGTCGGTGAAGAGGTGGGGGTTTGCTTTGAAGCTCTTCTTCTTCCTTCTCCCAAGTTGCTTCTCGCTCGGTGTGGTTGCTCCATAGAACTTTGCAGAAGGGGATGGTTGTTCTTCTGGTTTCTTTGATGGCTCGATCTAGAATCTTCACGGGGTGCTCAAGATACTCAAGAGTGTCTTGTAGATCCAGGGCTTCTGTGTGAACTTGTTCTTCAGGCACTCGCAGGCATTTCTTCAAGTGTGAGACATGGAACACGGGATGCACTCCAGCTAGATTAGCGGGCAGCTCTAGCTTGTAGGCAAGCTTTCCAATCTTCTTCAGAATCTTGAAGGGACCTACAAAGCGAGGTGCTAGCTTTCCTTTGACGTGAAACCTTACGGTGCCTCGGAGAGGTGACACCTTGAGATACACGAAATCCCCAACTTCAAAGGTGAGATCTCGTCTTCTCTTGTCAGCATAGCTCTTCTGTCGAGTCTGTGCAATCTTCAAGTTCTCTCTGACTTTGGCAACTTGTTCTTCGGCATCTTTTATCGTAGCAGGCCCAAAGAATTATCTTTCTCCAACTTCTGACCACATGAGTGGGGTGTTGCATCTTCTGCCATACAAAGCTTCGAACGGTGACATCTTCAAGCTAGCTTGATAGCTATTGTTGTAGGAGAACTCGGCAAAAGACAAGCTTTTCTCCCAATCTTTGCCATAAGTCATCACACAAGCTCTGAGCAAGTCTTCTAGGATTTGATTCACTCTTTTCGGTCACGTCCATCACCGAGGGTGGAATGTCGTGCTGTAATCTAAAGATGTACCCATGACTTGGTGGAAGCTCTTCCAGAACTTAGCAGTGAACTGGGGTCCTCTATCAGACACAATACTCTTGGGAGCTCCATGCAAACGCAAAATATTATCAATGTAAAGCTCTGCCAGCTTATCCACAGAGTAACCGGTCTTAACAGGAATGAAGTGTGCCACTTTGGTCAATCGATCCACAATCACCCAAATCGAGTCATGTCCCTTCTGAGAGCGGGGAAGTCCAACTATGAAGTCCATACTAATATCATCCCACTTCCAAACTGGAATATCCAAGGGTTGGAGTAATCCAGCTGGTCTTTGATGTTCAGCTTTTACTCTCTAACAGATATCACAATGTGCCACATATGAAGCTATGTCAGCCTTCATAGACTTCCACCCGAATCTGCTTCTGAGGTCACAATACATCTTGGTACATCCAGGGTGGATTGAGTACTTTGAGTTATGTGCCTCTGATAAGATAGTATCTCGAATCTGTTGATCTTGGGGTACGCAAATCCTCTGTTTCAGCCACAGTGTGCCTTGTTCATCAACTCTGTAGTCTTGGTGGTGACCCATCTTCATAGCAGCCTTGATCTTTTTGATTTCTAGGCACTTCTTCTGAGCTTGTCGGATCTGATCTTCAAGAGTGTAGGTGACTTGTAGTGTATGAAGGTGGTCACTGTCATAAGCTTCCAATCTCAGCTTCTCTAGTTCTTCATGTAACTCAGGCAATCGCCCTTTGGTAACGAGACTGTTGCAATAGCTCTTTCTGCTCAAGGCATCTGCCACAACATTTGCTTTACCAGGATGGTAATGAATCTCCATATCATAGTCCTTGATCAGTTCTAGCCATCTTCGCTGCCTCATATTCAACTCACTCTGCGTGAAGAAATATTTGAGGCTCTTGTGATCGGTATAGATATCACACTTGTTGCTGATCAAGTAGTGCCTCCAAATCTTGAGTGCATGAACAACTGCAGCTAACTCAAGGTCATGGGTAGGATAGTTCTTCTCATGATCTCTCAGCTGTCGAGAGGCATAGGCAATCACTCTGTCATTCTGCATGAGAACACATCCTAGCCCTTGCTTGGAAGCATCACAATATACCACGAAATTCTGATGAATATCAGGTAAGGCAAGGATTGGAGTGGTGGTGAGTCTTCTCTTTAGCTCTTGGAAGCTCTTCTCACGTGCCTCATTGTAACATTCTAAATGTTAATTACATTACATTGCATTTGCATCATGCATAAAGCACTATTTTGCATTTAATGATAAGCATGAGCTATTGCAAGTTTCTATGTGTGCAATATACATGATTGTTAACAATCTCAAAAGTGGGTTAAAAATGTTTAGGATTATATTTGAGATAGGGTTTGTATACAACTTTTTGGCTAAAAGTGCCCACATGTGATGATAAAGTTAATTATGCCTTTTTCATGTTATTAGAAAGCTTATATCACAAGTATATGATTTATTTAGTTTTTGGGGTAAAGCCCTAAATAAAAGTTGTAGTATAAGATATATGCCACAACTTTTATTTAAGGTCCCAGGACTGAATCCCATCTTAAATTGTTCAAATAGTGGCTCTAAATTTGAAAGTGAATTGAAATCAGCAAAAGACTTAGAAATTTTCTAAGTCCTGGAACTCAGCATTAAGTTCAATTTTTAAGGCTATGCAATTCTATTTTACTTGAACCAATTTCTGAAAACCAGTTCACTGTTTGTTGGAACAAAGTTTCTACTTTAATGATGTGATTTTGGTTGGGGTTAGTTGCTGTTAGTTAGCTCTTAATTAGTTGCCTAACATAGCTAATCAAGGTAATTAGAACCCTGCTTAACTGAATGAAGCTAAACGAGAGGTTGCAGTGTGTTTTTAGGGTGGTTTAGCACCTTTTAGTTTGCAAACTAATCCAAATTAGAGTTTGATCTCTTAACCAAAGTTGCAGCCCACATATCAAAGAGCACCGTGGTGAATTTGGTTTTGCGTTTTGGTGGCTTTGAGCAGAGGATTAGAGCGAGGAGAATATAGGGCTTTCAGTCGGCTACAGTGTTCGACAGGGGAGGCAGCTTCCCGTCGATTTTCTTGTGGCCGCCGGTGATTGGCCGCCGTCGCCACGCCGTGTTGCCTCTGTTCTTTACATCGCGCTGGTCGCAGGAGACTGGAGAGCTCGTGCGTCGCCCATACCGTTGCCATGCCGTTTCCACCGGCCGCCAGCTCGCCGCCGTTCCCCTTCCTTCCTCTCTCTGTTCACCGGCGACACGACTACGGTCGTCCGGACTTCGCGCGCGGCCGCCCATGTGTTGATTGCCACGGGAACGACTTCGTGAAGCTGCTAACCATCTCCCAGTACGCGGCATTGCCTATAAAAGCCAGCCCTGGCCGCCGATCACCATTTTTCTTCTTCTTCCTCGTCGACGACCGAACATCACCTCTCGGTGAAATTCACCATCAACACTCCTTTGCTTTCCAAATAAACTTGACGCTAGCTCCGCAACCCCCTTGCGCGTCGATTGCACCCACTCACACTAGTTGCCATCACCATAATCGCCCAGTCGACCTCGTCTTCCTCGCGGCCGGCCAGGAACGCCGCCGTGCTCGGTCCTTTCATCGACTGGACATCTCCGTGAGCCTTTTTGCCCACCAATTGTTGCGATAGCCTTGCCTAAGACTGTAGACCATGATCGGCTCTTCCTCTTCATCCCTACCATGCAGGACACGCCCGCAATTTATACGCCGCCGGGGGTTCACATTTGAAAGCCTGCTCCGCCGACGAACTACCTACGCACCGCCCTTAACTTAGACGGCGTGAGCATCGTGAAGCGTGGTGGACCATTGATCTTTTCTGAGCCATTAATTCCACCTCTACTGCGCTCTATGCATCAGAACACATCACGCCGGTGAGCCTTGCGCCGCCGTGCCGCCATCACTGCAACCGAGCTCACTAGGAGCCATGTTGGTTCAATTGCTTAGGTTAGGGTGTTTAGGGAAAATGGAGAAAGCCGTAGCCGTCATTGCTGCTACCGGAAAACCCGCGGAGGGCCATCGCCGTCGCTGGCGGCGCCCGCCGCCGCCATGGCCATCGGGGGATGCTCGCCATGGCACTTGCTAGGGCCAACCAACACCCGGGGGTGATGCGCGGGATCACCCCGAAAGCACGTAGGTGAAGACCTCGTCGCCCCGGCGACCTCACCGCCCGGTGAGTTATCGCCGGTCAACGGGCGTCGCCGCCGTGGTCAGCGCGCGGAGGCACTGTGCGCTGACCGGCGGGGCCCGCCTGTCAGCCACCACAGCACTGCGCGCCGCTGGGAAGGGTTACTGTGCGCGGCTGTTTCACTTTTATTTGAAATTCCAAATAGTGCTCAGATTTGTCTTTTTTGTAGAAAAATAATTAAAGCTCCAAAAATTCTGAAAATTTTTGTGTGACCTCCCTGTGATGGAATCTATGTGGGAAAAATATAAAACCTAGAAAAACAATAGTTTTTACATGTTCTAAAATTACCTCTTTTAATTAACAAATGGACATTCCATGATTTTTCTAGAATAAAATATTGATCCAAAAATCATGAAAATTATTTTACACCCATTTCATGATAGTACCAATCTGTATAAAAAGTTTGAGAAGAATTTGAGAATGTTTTATAAAATCATTATTTCTAAAATTAGAAGTAAAAAGAAAAGGAAAAGAATGTGATTTCATGTGTGTGATATATTTGAATATTCTAAATCCTTGCTTGGCTGTTTTAGGTTTTCAGAGTACTGCTTGAACTTAAAATAATTCAATTAGTTTACGTATGTCTTATTATTTCATGTCACATTTCTTAGAGTACATAAATAAGTGTGTATGCATTATATACTTTTAAAGGAGAACACTACCATGTGATGCGTGAATGACTTCCTATGCTATTTTGTTTTGCCTTGGATCATGAACCCCACTGATCCTCGGCATCTTCTTCGCTTAGTAATAATAATCTTAATATCTTTGGTTAGTAGATAATGTTTGTTCCTTGTAGTAATTAAAATGAGCTTTCGAGAAAAAGAGATATACACATACTCAGTAAATGTGATAACAAGTAATGTGTAGCTTCTTTTACACAACTCTGATAATATAGTGTTGTCATCAGAGAAAGAGAATTGCACACATGGAACCTTATGTAGCTTTCCATCATTACCATTAACATGATCATCGCATCACGTATCATTTCATGTCATGACATGCTACCATCATGCATTCTATATGCATTCTTGGTATTTATGCAACATATACATTCATATAGGATCCGAGGGAGAACCTACCATCGAGTATATAGTGATCGAGGAGGATCCGCAGGAGTCAGCACCCGGAGACGAAGGAGGAACCACTGACCCACTGCCGGAGTGCCCGAACCACGGTCCCTCTACTTTTCACCGAGGCAAGCCCCGGAGCATTCTATTAACCTGTTCTATTTTAAAATGCAATTACTTACTTTCAATTACTTTACTTTATACAGTACATTATAGGATTTGCGTGATACCGTTGTCGCATGAATGCCTTGACCACTAAAAGACACCCTATTTATTCCACTAGTATTGGTAGATAGTTGATGCTTAGCCATGCCTAGATAATTAGGAGTCGGGTGATTCCTGTCACCCGCAACCCGAGGTTAATACTTGTGATGTCCTTAATCATATGATGGATAATAATTGGAGACCAGACTGTTGGTATTTCTAACGTCACCACTAAAAGATAGAGCTAAGCCCTAGTCCTAGTGACGGCGCCAGAAATACCGTGGGTATTATAACTACTTGTCATTAGCAACTAGCCACTTTTGAATTACTAATATTCCTGAACATGAAATAGGTTGTCATCCCCGATTATATTGCTAGGAAATTATTATAGATTTATATTGTACTATTGTGACTAGGCGGATAAATGTATGAATAAGATATAAATGTAAACTAATGGGTTACGCAAGCGGACAGATAATTATACCGTTGTAGCATTTCACCTAGGGAAGTATCCGGGTTGTCGATTTATAATTATACCTCTAGGAAGGCTATGTGTCAAACTATTATTGTCATATTGATGAAGTACATGGATAGTTGATATTAATTATGAAGTCACCTCCTTCGCGACCGCGCCCATGCTAGTCCTACATACGGGGGTGGACTACAGAGGAACTAACGTAGTCTGTCACCTACGCGAGACTACCACACGCCCCCGGCATGTCGGGGTGCACTCGCAGATAAACAAGACATCTAGACACCGCGTCTACATATCGCCTATCATCTACCCATTGTACATATGGATAAACGCTATACGAGCAATTACATGAATTCAATAAGATCAAAGTAACTAAACTAGACATATAATTAAAGTAGACAATGACTAATGCAATTAAGAACATATGAATATATTTAGAGTAAAGTCTCCCTAATCTGAATGTTGAATACAATAAAGTAACTAAGAACTAGATCTATTACCGAACTCTTGCGCTCCACCCGGGCACGCCTGGGGCTCAGATCCGATGAAGAACTAGATCTCCTCTACTTCTAATCTAACTAGCTAATCCTATGAACTAGAAGGCTCTTGATGAACTTGAAGGCTCTTGATGCTTGACGGCTTGAGGCCTTGATGAATAATGAATTGTTCGCCTTTTCAGGGGGGTCTACCCATGTATTTATAGTCCGGTGGGATGCGCGTGCGCCGCAGGATCAAACCGACTTAACCGACGGCTGAGATGAAAACCCTAGGCGCCGGGGAGGAAGGTTGAAGGAAGGGGAGGGAGGGGGGGGGCGCCGCCGGCCGAGGTGGGGCCGGCCGGCCCCACCTGGCGGGGTCTCGCCCTCTCGCTCCTCCTGGTGTCTTCTGGAGTCTTCCTGAGTCTTCCCGTGGTATCCTTCGTGGCGGATAAGTTTCGTGGTTTTATTTGCACTTGAATCCCTCTTTTCAGCTTTTTCCGAAATCTCCTAGAAATTACAGAATATGCAAAACTCGTGGAAATTGTCAGATAAATCCCTAGACTAGTGTGTTTTCTCGTTTCCTTTTGGATGAAAAGCTCTAGTAAAAGTTGACGCTAACAGATGTCAACAATACCCCCAAGCTTTACCTTTTGCCAGTCCCTTGGCAAACACACTAAGCCTAAATGTTTATCATATTTGGATCAGGAGTTGCTACAATGTCATTATACTTTCCAGTACACATACTTTCAAATAAAATTCCCTCCGAATCAGACAATGTATACTTTAACCTTAAAACTTACTCATTTTACCTGTAATATGGGGTTTCACAGCTTTTGCATAAGTCTTGAGCAGCTGAAAGATAGATCAATCAAGCTAAACACTATGTCTCAAGTTCTTTGCAATACTATCATTCCGGAGTTTTTAATAGGTTTTTGAGAATAAAACTCGAGCTTTGTTGTATGACACCCTCAAATCTCTCGGTGTATGTGGTATTTGTGGTTCTCTCTTGAGGCATTAATGTTGTTATGCCTCCTATAGCTAAAGGTATATATAAAGTAGAGCTTATAGGAGTGGCAAAAACAAGGATAGGCTTACTTGCAAAACATGTATTGTAGAGTCAACTAATGGATCCACAGAGAATCGAGGCATACAATCAAACCAAGATGTGTATGTGTATGGAATATGATGGATGGGTGTATATGTATTATTTATAGCTAACTCCTATTTCTATTTTTGCTCTTTTCGGGAATGACTCTCTTTTAAAATTTATCTCGGGGAAAGACATGGGCTATCTTTATTATCTCTTTTTAGGGAGGCGGGTATCTAGTACCCATTGTTTTCATTCTTTGGGACATTTGTCCATCTTTTACTCCCCTTTTTCTTTCTTTCTTTTTTTTTTCTTTTTCCTTTATTTTGCATAGCCACATGCATCCTTTGAATACAATAAATGAATCGAGAGGTATGATCCGGACTTAGAGCATTAAAAGACAAAGGTTATCCTATAGGTTGTGGGATTTTTTTTTTTGTGTTCTCTCCCAGTGTAGGAGGTGGACATTTTATGATGAACATGTATGGAAATATGGTGGATGATTACGATTACTCCTTAGAGTAGGAATAATACATATGTAGTCCGGAGTGTGCAAATAATTCTTGGTTTTAAAAGCATGACAAGACTCTCATAAGGTATACAACACAGGTTGACTGAACTCAATGTAAAGCAAGTAGCTTAAATGTGAAATAGTTTTCCTATCTCTAAGATATTAAATTTTGGTTTTGGTAGGAATTCACATTCATCATACAAGAGCTCATCATGTAAAGTTTAGATTTTCAAAATAAATTCTCAGAACATAGCAATGCTAGGAACAAGATAAATAGCAGCTCAACTTTCATGAATCATATCAATTAACTACCTAGATTCAGCGCAAGCTTATACCTCCACAATTAAGGTTCAGAACAAATTCTCCAATTAAAATAACAGTGCTTAGAACCTAGGAGATTTTAAGTTTGGCACGTAGGTACTTAGTAAGCATTATAACAGAGCAACTATTCATCATCTCCAGGACAATTTTAATGTTCATCAAATTTAATAGCTCTAGCCTGGACTAAGTTTAAACTCTAATAAATATGAAACTAAATATTTATCATTTTTATAATATCTAGTATCTAATATCAAACATAAGATTCTATGACTTTGTGGACCTTCATGTGCCCACATATTTTTGGTATTTTTATATTTTTTTATGATGCTATTGTGAACCTTCATGTGCTCACATATTTTTGGTATTTTATGACTATTTATAGCAGACTCAAAAATCGCTTAGGTGTAGTCACCTGATAACTAGAGGATGCTCCTCCCCCAAGCTTGATGGTTGCACTATCTGGTGTAGATGTTCTTTTTAGAGCGATCTAGCTAGCCAGCGGACCTAGTGGTTGCCACCGATAGTCTCTCTCTTAATGTCGTTTCTGCATGAATACTCCACAAGAAACCAAAACTCGAGGCTCGAATATAATTATGGGTTAGCGGTCAGCCAAAGAGTAATTGATTATCTCTATGAGTTATCTTTAGGTGTTGTCCAATTTAATCAGGATTTAATTTTTCTCTTTTTTTTTAATGCAAACAATTTAAACATGAATGCAATATTTTTGGTGTTTTATTTTTATGCCACCACAGTGGATATTCCTTGGGAAAAATACCATAGGGTATCAACATGGGGCTTTAATGATGCAAGTGAATACTTGCTTGATAAATATTTTAAATTTAATATGGTTTAATATGTTAATGCTATAAATTGAATTTAAACTACTAATGCACTTAATGAGATAACTACCATTCTAACCTTATGGCTAGGGTACGGAATTTTAAAGTCTACCAACAGGACTAGGGTAAGTAAACACTTACTCGAGTGGGTTCATCGCCCGAGGTAACCTCGATCAACTCTCCGTCTTGTGGTGATGCGTTGCGTGCTTCCTTCTATTTTGCTTCGGTCTCTTTTGCTTCTTTCTCTTCTTCTTTGTTCGCCTTCTTCCATGCTTCTAATCGTGCTCGAATCTCCTCCTTTTCTTCCTTGGCGAAAGCTGGTCCATCCTTTCTACTTCTTACGCCCAAAGAACTCCAGCGGGTACGTGCGTGTTCTCTTCTTGCTCGGGAAACGATCTTCATATTTCACGACCTTGCCGGGGGAAAGTCTTCCCAGCCACGGTGAGAAATTTGGCGGCTGACGGTGTGCTTGGCGTCTTCTCCTGTTGCGTTGCTTTTCGGCCATTTCATGGTTATTTAATGTTCTGAATTGACAGCGTACCTTTCCGGTAGGTAGGTTGAAGTGGATGTGTCCGGACCCAATGTAGATGTTGGCGTTGGCAGTGTAGAGGAACGGTCTTCCCAAGAGAATCGGGGAATCATCGTCTTCCTTCATGTCAAGGACTAGAAAATCTGCAGGTATATATTGTCCTTGAATCCTTACCATGACATCTTTAACTATTCCTTCGGGAAATCTCAGTGATTGGTCCGCCATCTGCAATTGAATAAATGTTGGGTATAAAGGTAAATCAAATAATTCATCGTATACCTGTTTTTTGACATTACGTTGTACCGATCCAAAGATCGCGAGATGGTATAAGGAAAGGTGGTGTCTTTGATTGTGCATCCAATGATTGGGACACCTGGATCACCTCTCTTGATTGGAAATGGCTTGGGTAGTCGGTGATCATTTTTCGTGTTGATGGCTGTAATTAGTTGAGTTGTCTCCTTAGGTGCATGTTTGGTCCTCCTCCATCTTACGTTGTTTCTATTGTTCTTCTTCTTCGGCATTGGGTTTGATTCTTGCTCTTCTTGTTGTTGAAATTGCTTCGGGGCTGCTGGAGATTTCAGGACGCGGTTCTTGAATGTGAATCTTTCCTTCTTGTCTTTGATGGACAAGACAATCTTGGCAAACTCTGCATAGATGATGGCTTTTTTGTTGTGCACAGGAATGGGTGCCTTGAGAATGATGGGTGCCTTCTCATCTACTCCTGTCTCCATGACCACGAAGTCAACTGGGACATATGATTGCCCCACTCGAATGACAACTTCTTCTAGTACTCCCTCGGGGTAGCAAATGGACTGACCGCAAATTCGCAAGCGCATGTTCGTGTACAAATGGGGGATCATTCAATATTTTCTCATAAATTACCTTAGGCATGATGTTGACGCTTATGCCGAAATCGCAGATAGCCTCGGAAAGTCTGTGGCATCCTATGGCGATAGGAATGACAGGTCTTCCAGGGTCTCCCATCTTCTCTGGTAGAGAGTGGTCAATCCACTGTACATCTGCAGGCTCAATATGATATTGGGTTGCATTGTGTATATCAACAAGGTTAGCAGTTTCTAGATCTTCTGGTTGGCCTGGAATCTTACCTTTCTCTAGTGGAGGTACAAAAAGCAGACTAATTGAGCTAATTGTGATTCTAACATTTTATTGAAGCTATCTTTGATTCTTTATGGCTGAAGCAAAAAAGTATCCATTCTAGTATATATATTTTCTAAAGTTTTATCATTTGATGTTAGCTTCCTAGTCATTTGATCTAGCAGTTTAGATTGACTAGTAACTAATTCTCTCAAAGGTGGAAGGTTGTAACTATTGAAGTTATTACCTTGATTGTTACCTTGGTAATTACCTTGTCGAGGTTGCTGGTTCCACCCTTGATTTTGCTGAGGACGATAGTAGGTGTTGTTGTTGATGAAGTTCACATCCTCTTGCAGTGTAGGGCAGCTGATAGCTGAATGCCCATAGTCTCCACATTCTTCACATGTCATATGGGAATCATTGACGTGCATGACTTCCTTCTTCTCTATATCGAGCTTCTTCATAATGAGGTCTAGTTTGGCAGTGACCATGTCAGCTTCCTTGAGATGATGGATTCCTCCTCCCTTCTTGCGAGACTGAGTACGTTCTTCATTGCATATTGAGTTGGAGGCCATCTTCTCGAGAAGTGCTTTAGCATCAGTGAGCTTTAGTGACAAGAAAGCTCCTCATTTGCAAAGCATCAATGGACTCACGGGTGCTAGAGATTAGCCCATGATAGAAAGTCTGCATTAAGAGCCACTCCTCTATCCCATGATGAGGACAGTCTTCAATGTAGTTCTGAAATCTTTCCCATGCTTCAGTGAATGATTCATCATGTTGTTGATGGAAACTTGAAATCTTCCCACGCAGAGCATTAGTCTTGGCTGTAGGAAAGAACTTTGCTAGGAAAGCAGTTGAGCACAGGTCCCATGTAGTGTGTTTATCTTTGTTGATGTAGAACCACTGCTTAGCTTTCCCCAATAATGAGAACGGGAAAAGTCGGAGTAAGATAGCATCTTTTGATACTCCTCTGATAGTGAAGGTGCTGCAGATCTCTAGAAAGTGTTGTAAGTGTGCACTTGCATCTTCATGTCCTTTTCCACAGAATTGGCTGGCTTGAACCATGGTGATGAGAGCAGGCTTGAGCTCGAATCCATTCTCCCCAGTGTTGACTGCTGGTCCAGTCCGGATGTTTGCTGTTGTTGGGGCAGAGAACTCTCGCAGTGACTTCTCAGCCATGTCTTCAAACACAGGAGCTAGGTCTTCACCTAACTGATCTTCTGCTTGTTCTTCTACTTCTTCTTCAAATTCTTCTTCCAGTGTTGGAGCTGGCTCCCTTAAAGAGTTGACTTGAAGGGTGTTCTTGATGGTGACTCGAATTTCTCCCTTATTTCGCAAGTCTTCTCTTTCTAAAGAGTTTCTCAGGATCGTCAGTAAAGTTCTTTGGAAGAAAAACCATTCATTCATCACCTGCATAAGATAAGAAAATGATAACGACGAAGGGTGTACCGATGTAATTAGAGATCGATTGATAATAAAAGTTTATCCATGTATACAAATGATCAATATGTTCTAAGTTTCTTTGTGCCTTCCCCGCAACAGCGGCGTCCGAAATGCTTGTTGGTATTTCTAACGTCACCACTAAAAGATAGAGCTAAGCCCTAGTCCTAGTGACGGGCGCCAGAAATACCGTGGGTATTATAACTACTTGTCATTAGCAACTAGCCACTTTTGAATTACTAATATTCCTGAACATGAAATAGGTTGTCATCCCCGATTATATTGCTAGGAAATTATTATAGATTTATATTGTACTATTGTGACTAGGCAGATAAATGTATGAATAAGATATAAATGTAAACTAATGGGTTCGCAAGCGGACGAGATAATTATACCGTTGTAGCATTTCACCTAGGGAAGTATCCGGGTTGTCGATTTATAATTATACCTCTAGGAAGGCTATGTGTCAAACTATTATTGTCATATTGATGAAGTACATGGATAGTTAATATTAATTAACACTCTAATCTAATCAGGCAGAGGTCACAAGATAAATAAAGATAAATATGGGTGATAGCATAATCATCAAGTATCATAATTAAGGATAATCATCGAGCATCTTACTAGTCATAATCATAGCTAACCATTAAATAAACTAAGGAAATAAGTCTATAAGCTGCGTCAATTGAATAACTCTAACTAGTGCAACTACATCTAATCATCATTGCTAAATTAACCCTATATCATTATTACATGTAAAGAGGCATCAACTAATGAGGATATTACGACAATGAAGTCACCTCCTTCGCGACCGCGCCCATGCTAGTCCTACATACGGGGGTGGACTACAGAGGAACTAACGTAGCTGTCACCTACGCAGACTACCACACGTCCCCCGGCATGTCGGGGTGCACTTGCAGATAAACAAGACATCTAGACACCACGTCTACATATCGCCTATCATCTACCCATTGTACATATGGATAAACGCTATACGAGCAATTACATGAATTCAATAAGATCGAAGTAACTAAACTAGACATATAATTAAAGTAGACAATGACTAATGCAATTAAGAACATATGAATATATTTAGAGTAAAGTCTCCCTAATCTGAATGTTGAATACAATAAAGTAACTAAGAACTAGATCTATTACCGAACTCTTGCGCTCCAGCCGGGACGCCGGGGCTCAGATCCGATGAAGAACTAGATCTCCTCTACTTCTAATCTAGCTAGCTAATCCTATGAACTAGAAGGCTCTTGATGAACTTGAAGGCTCTTGATGCTTGACGGCTTGAGGCCTTGATGAATAATGAATTGTTCGCCTTTTCGGGGGTCTACCCATGTATTTATAGTCGGTGGGATGCTTGGCGTGCGCCGCAGATCAAACCGACTTAACCGACGGCCGAGATGAAAACCCTAGGCGCCCGGAGGAAGGTTCTGGAAGCGGGGAGGGCAGAGGCGGGTGGGGGCGCCGCCCGGCCCTAGGGTGGGGCCGGCCGCCCCCCCCTGGCGGGGTCTCGCCCTCTCGCTCCTCCGGTGTCTTCTCGAGTCTTCCCGAGTCTTCCCGTGGTATCCTTCGTGGCGGATAAGTTTCGTGGTTTTATTTGCACTTGAATCCCTCTTTTCGGCTTTTTCGGAAATCTCCCTAGAAATTACAGAATATGCAAAACTCGTGGAAATTGTCGATAAATCCCTAGACTAGTGTGTTTTCTCGTTTTCTTTTGGATGAAAAGCTCTAGTAAAAGTTGACGCTAACAGATGTCAACACGCACGGAAATTGTGTTTTCCATCCGTGTCGATTAAGGACCGAGCCGTATTCTGGATCTAGGTGTGAGATTGAACGTACCTTCACATAACCGCCGAATAACTCGTTTCGACGGTGAAACTGATTAACCTATTCGAGGTGGTTTTTGAACCGCTGAATGCATTGCTGGGACGAACGGACGGGGAAAGGGTACTGGTCAAGACCCTGCGTGACTACGGGCTACGGGCTGAACGGGCATGACTTGTGAGACGCAGTACCATCAGCTTTGCAACCGGATTCAATTCCATCTTTCGAATAGAGTGAACAGTAACTCGAGCAGGCTTTGATCCGGCTTGCGAGGGTGTGTGATACGGGCTTTACCCAGCTGGTGTAATCGATTCGAATCGCCGTCTCTCCCGGATAGTGAGAAACTCATACCTGACCGCAGGGACGTAGTTAAGAAATGATAATTAATGTTGAGATTTGAAGGACTATATTGTGGTACCTCACTTAGTAGAATTGTTTGTTATGAATTTAAAGAACGATGTAGCCAATGCAAAGGTAGCTTTAATTAGCTAAAAGAACTAATCATTAAATAAATTGAAATAAGGATCAAATTAGTAAGCATTTTCCGCAAAGCTTGCTAGCCCCAAACTTCCTTTTATACTTGTCATATACCCTTGGAGCTTCATTCTTTACCTGTCGGGTAAGTCTTGCGGAGTACAATTGAGTACTCAGGGTTTTTACCCACCGTTGCAGGTGACATGCTATATGAGGATTATTGTATTACGTGCTATAATCCTGTGGATGACGTGGATGAGTAAAGGCCATCGGGCGTGGCCATATCTATAACTCTATCACCATGCTCGTAAAGGAGGCTTGAATAAAACTGGTGATGTAAAAACACTTATGTTATTGTAGTTTGAAATAAAGAATACTTTCATGTAACATATTTGGAACCGGTGTTGTAATAACACTCGATGTATAATTATTTTCCGCCGTACTCTGTATGCTGATGTATGATATACCTTGATCATGATCCTGGTTGTAAGTTGATTTACCGAGGTCCTTCGTGACACTCGGCGGACTACCGGGTTCATATGAGAAGCGGTGTATGCATGTCAACATTATTAACGGGGACAGTTACGCTTAATCTCGTATGAATTGGTCGGTTCTGTCACACTCATTCCACACAAATGGAGCATTCTTCTGTAGCAGCTCTGTCATGGGCTTCGCAATCTTGGAGAAGTTCTCAATGAATCGGCGATAATATCCAGCCAATCCAAGAAAACTCCTGATATCAGTGGCATTCTGAGGTTGCTTCCATTCTGAGACTGCCTCAATCTTGGCGGGGTCTACTGCAACACCATCTGCTATCAACACATGCCCAAGGAAGGCGACTTTCTCAAGCCAGAACTCACATTTCTCGAACTTAGCATACAATTGATTCTGCCTTAGCTTCTCAAGTACAACTCTGAGGTGCTGCTCATGCTCTTACTTTTTCTGAATAGATCAAGATGTCATCAATGAAAACCACAACAAACTTGTCTAGTTCTTCCATGAAGACCTTGTTCATCATGTTCATGAAATAGGCGGGTGCATTGGTCAACCCGAAAGATACTACCATGAACTCATATTGCCCATATCTGGTGACAAAAGCTGTCTTTGCAACGTCTTCTGGTCTAATCTTCATCTGATGGTAGCCAGATCTCAAGTCAATCTTGGAGAAGTACTTGGCTTTCTGCAACTGATCAAGCAAGTCATCGATGCGAGGCAGTGGATACTTGTTTTTGATTGTGACTGCATTCAGACTGCGATAATCAACACACATCCGCATTGAACCATCCTTCTTTTTCACAAACAACACGGGAGATCCCTAGGGTGAGGCACTTGGCCTAATGAAACCCTTATCTGATAGTTCTTGCAACTGCTTCTTGAGCTCTGCCAGTTCATCGGCTGCCATTCTGTACGGACGCTTGGCTATCGGTCCAGTTCCAGGAACTAAGTCAATCATGAACTCAATGTCTCGATCAAGTGGCATTCCTGGCAACTCATCTGGAAAGACGTCTGGATACTCACAGACAACTGTCACATCTTGCAATGTCTTCTCTTTCAAAACATGAAGCTTAGCTCTCTCTGCGTCATCTAGACGGTGGTTAGCATCAATCTGCACTCGAAAACCTCCAGGGTGCTCTAAGCTAACAGATCGAGGGGAGCAAGAGATCAAACCCTTGTGCTTTGTCAACCAATCCATCCCAAGTATCACATCAATATCACTATCAGATTTCAGGACTGCCAGGTCTGCCAGAAATATATATCCTGCTATCAAGAGCTTTACTGATTTATATTCCAGAGTGCAACTGACATCTCCAAGGGGAGAGCTTGTGATCATGGCTCGGCTTCTACGTTCAGAAGGGAGGGGTTGTCGTTGTAAGAACTTTGAGGAGACATAGGAAAAAGTGGCTCCTGAATCAAACAAGACTATTGCAGGGGCTCCTTCTACTTCTAGCTTTCCAAGCACGACTTCAGGGGCTTCCATTGCATCCTTCGTGGTGACGTGATTCAGTCTTCCATGATCTCTAGAGGATATGGTTAGCATACTTTGAGTTGGTGGTGTTTGGTTCTCAAGCAAACCTAGTTGAGCAGATATCTGATGCTGAGGACAAACTCAGCTCTTGTGACCGTGTTTGATGGATTTTTGTCAATTTAAAATCCATCATAGACATGCATATGATTTTATTTATGCGTGTTGCCGATTAAAATAAATATGTGGAAAATAAATACATGTATACGCTCGTGTACATGCATGGAAAGAAGCTAGCAATGATGATGACGTGGGATTTAACGTTGCATGTTCCAAACATGCACGTACGTGTTCGTGACATGCTAAATAAAGAAGCTAACAAGGATACTAGTCTGAGTCCGCTTTATTTCAGAAATAAAAGCGTGGATCTTATTCTAGAAACGTGACAGGGAGAGATAATTGTTACGTGCGCCGGACTCCTTGCATGGGAAAGAAACAAACAGGCCGCAGGGCTGCGCAGCTTGGGTTCGGAATTTCCAGAATCTAGGTGATATACGAGCGGCCGTTGGATAATAACGTGATTAAAAAAGATGTTTATCTCTTCATCAGCTTAGGCCCATGTGTCAGGGAAGGAAGTTATGTACGTGAGTCCAGCCAAGGCTGATTGCGGCAGATTGGATAACTACGTACGTATACTTTAGTTGGCACAGGAAGAAAAGGATTGGATCGAGGAGTCCGGATATCTCGTGCCCTCCAACCAATTCCGGCGGCGCGAGCATGCAGCTAGCAGGCCTGCCCCTACCCTAACAGCTGCCTATATAAAGAGCCCCCCGGTACCCAGGAGAGGGCAACCACGTCTTGCTGCCACGCCGTCAGGCTGTTGAGAGAAGCTAGCAACCGAGAGCAAGTTCAAGTCGAAGAGCAAGAAGCAATGGGGTTCGTCACCATGTCATCCAAAGGTGAGAAGCTAATTAATCTAATATGATTATTGCTTTGTCTAGTCTTGCACAGTGCATCTATGCATGATGGCGCCGTGCATGTTCATGAAGACCGGGAACCGAACGGCGGCGCAGTCGCTGGATGCGCGCTTGAGGGGCCGCGCTGCACCGTGATTATGAGTGCGCGGTGCAGGCCGATGGGTACGTACATGTGCATGTATCACTATATGCCGTGTACACATCCATCTACTATGACAAGGAGGAGATGTGCGTGTGTGTGCATATACACTATGCCATATACGTGTGCATCTATTACAAGCAAATCTAGAAACAAGCAAGCCAAGGTGCATGTCCATCCGTGTACCTATTTTCAAGTCAAGGAGCAAGCAAGTGTATGTGCTGGCCATGCATGTACGCTCGTCCGCCTGCAAGCCAGATGTATACAAGTCTTGATCAAGACAGCGGCCGGAAGCACGGCGCCGCGTTCTTCATCTACTACGCCAATCAAGCTCGATGACCGAGTCTTCTTCATCTACTACAACGACAACACCACAAGATCAAGTTCCACGGTGTACCAAGACGACGTTGCTGAGGAAGTCCGAATCAATCTAATCTACACCAACCATGCAAGTGCGACTACAAGACACCACGTGCCGTTCGATACCGACGAGGCGAACGACGCGGGCGGGCATGGCTCAGCTCACAGCCATGTTGAACCGGCTCATGGATACCGACGAGGCCATGATCATGCCGACGCCACCTACATCTACACCAACACTGTGCATGGAGAAGTGAAGTGAAGATTGAAGACGATGACCACAACAGCAGAATCGGAGGTACTCCGTGAGCTGGTTCACGGGGGTAATTAACTGGGAGCTTTTCGAGGCCCCAGGAACCATGAAGACCACGTCGCTCGAGTTAGATCGCCGCAGCAGGCTATGGAGCGCGCACCTTCGGGACTTGTATTTGTTAATTTTTATGATTAATAAAATACTCGTTCCTGTTCTTTATCTTTGTGTACTTTAGTACACTGGCACGCCCGCGCTTTATTTTTCCCACGCTAGACGCCGCGCACTGGCGGTGCTCCGGGTGTCCAAACAAATTGGCACGCCCAGTGGGACGTGGTTCTCCTCCCATCTTTGCTGCGCAAATAATGGTCGTCGTCATCAAGCTTGCTTCCTCTATATTGGTGCTATTTTGGACGTCTCTTTATTAATGAGAGGCTCCTAATTATAGCCCAAAGGTGGCCCTTATTTTGGGCCACTTTATTCTTTTGTTGGTGTTTTATGTAGGTCCCAAGTGCTGACGAAGTTGGCTCCGCGTTACGGAGAGTTGAGCGACAACATCGGTGCAAATCTACACCGACGCGTCGACGGGTGCTGCAGCCAGTCCCTGGTTAGGACTCACAATATTGAGCCCCTAACTAGCCGCTGGGGGCAGCTCCATCAAGCCGACACGAGGACATACCTTGTACGCGTGAAGACTCCATCGATGCTACCGGACGTGCGCGAAGGAGGAGACTTTGCCAACTTTGATGCTGACCCGGCCCATTGGCAGCAAGCCGGACTTCACCGAGCTTGACCTGTCTTTGCGGCACAAGTGACACGTCTGCACTGCATCAGCATGGCGCAAGCCCAATCCTGAGCCGATGACATCGAGCTCAACTTTGGCAAGGCCTCCAACTTGTCCTAGACATCGAGCTCAACTTTGGCAAGGCCTCCAACTTGTCCTAGTGGCAAAAGCGGGACACAGGTCTTGTGGATGGTGACTTCATCAACCTTGGTGCTAATCCTATGGCACTGAGCCAGAGGACGCCCGGCCAAAGGCTCGGAGCGGACGGATGAATGGAGGCAGCCCTAGCTAGCAGGCGCTGAGAAGATGGAAGGCAGGTAGCCGCCAGATCAGCACACGGCACCTAAGTTCGACAACCTCCGGCTCCGGCATCGCCGCCTTGCACGAGAACATGATCACATTCATGCTGATCACTCCCGGCCGATTGGTTCTGCGAGGCAGCCGCACGATGCCATCGTCCTGGCCATGCACGGGGCGGGTGCAGCGGGTCTTGCATCTCATCTATGCCGAGACGATAAGGCCAGGAAGGAGCCGTCGGTGGCGCCAAGATCACCACAAATCGGCACCCACGCTGCCAACTCCAGGAGCAGCTGGCCTACGACAGCAACGAGGCTAATGCCTGTTGCCGGTTGCCTGTACCACTCAAGGTGTTAGCTTTGCCGTACTCATATCTGGCTGCATCACGCCCCGCCGTTGAGCCGAGGGAGACGCCCCGGAGGCAGACACGTCTGCAACACCGGCGACCTGACGTCGAACGAGCGCGCTGGGCTGAAGTAGACGTCCCGACGCCGAACAAGTACGCCAAGGCGGAGGAGGCGCCGCCCATCTGAGATGCTGGGCTGTGGAGAGGTTTGCGAGAGCGAGGCTACCCGTGCAGCAGCCTTGTGCATCTCATGTCCACGCCAAACAAGTACATGTACATGTACTCGTATACTAGCACCAGCAAGAAGGGAGAAGAGATGGATTTCATGTCTCTATCTTAATTTATATTATTTCTCTTATTCGCTGCACTGCATATGCAGCAGTTACCGTGCTCTGATCAACATGCTGGGCAGCTGCAGTAGGACGCCACGTCAGAGTTGGCTCTCATCTGCGCCAAGCTGGCGGCGCCTGTGCACCAATTACTCCTGAGATTCGATGCATGCATGCCATCCTCGACAAGGACTCCATGGACTACAGCTACGACACTGCGCCTGCTCCGACTATGACATGACGGTAGCATGCACGCTCTGCATCAGCATGACCGCAGCGGCGAGTGTGACGTCTGCCAACACCTCGACGGACCATGCACCCACGTTGTTGAAGTGTTGACGTCCACAACACCTTAGAGGATGTGTGCGGGCTACTGGAGGGAGCCCAAGCCCCTGCGTGTCTATCGATGACCCAGCTGTGCTCAATATCGATGGAGCGAGCTAATGAAGGCGCAGTGACACACCTGCGACGTAGCCGCCATGTGCACGCATGAAGAGATGGAGCCGTCGGCCGAGCACTGGCGGGGATGCGTGAGCACATCATGCGTCTTGCATGCATAGCTAGCATGCATATATATGTGTGTATGTGCAAGGCTACATGCAAGGAGGATCCATGCAAGCAAGCAAGGATCACTACATGCATTCACATATGTGTTCCTCTCAACACTAGCAAGTGAAGCTGGCGAGCAAGAGGTGAAGCGTGAGGCAGAAGCACCAATAGCGACGCCCTCCGTCCTTGCCTCAGGAAGCCATCACAACTACAACTGCATGGTGGCCTCTTCTATCGTGTGGGCATGAGCTAGTAGCGGATAAGTCATGCACTAAAAAGGATGGCACATTCCAGCCCCGAGCCCTCCATGACTGGCTTCTACACCGAGCCATTGAAGCTCACCTCTATGTTGGTGCGTCCCGGCTTAGACTTCACCAAGCTATCGCCATCACCAAAGGACACAGAGGTCCACAACAAGCTGATGGCGTCATCGACAGACTCACCACCAGGAGCACCACATTGCCCTGGTCTCGAGATGTCGCTAGGATTCTAGCACTGGAGCCAATACCACATTGGCGTCCTACGATGCCGACGTTCCTCCGACATCGCTTTCCACAACAACACCGAGGTGGTTTTCTACGCCACCGACTGCAAGGGCATCTTAGTCTGTGTCAACAATCCTGGGAGTAGCATCACACCTCCTGGATCATCATCCATGCCAATACATTTTGGCGTGACCTCCAAGAACGGTAGCACTTGGAGCAATAGTGCACCTCTCCAAGCATCTACACTGCGGGAGGCGCTTCGACATCACCTCCAACATCATTAGTAGATGCTCCACGTCAATGGGAGGTTCTTGATCTTTTCTGCACATTTTTTCTTCTCTTTTTCCTTTCCATTGCGACACCTATCCACCTTTCTATAAAAACAAAAAACACCAAAGGCTCTCCCTACCACGCTACAGCTGCAGTGGAGGATTTGGCTACCTTGGGGCCTTTCCAAAAGGTCCGGAGGCAATAACCCGGCGGATGGAGCTCACGACAAGTCACCGCTGCACGTACACACGACAGACGCTGAAGCTCGTCTCTACTGGAGTAGTGGGAAGATGGCTTGAGCCACTCCTAAGCAGCGAGGCGACCATGCTACTCGCGCTCCTTGACGTGAAGCGACACACTCCATGGAAGCCTATAGGAGAAGAGCAAGAAAAGGGCTACCTAGTGCAACACAAGTTGCATTAAGTGTGCAGCCGCTTGCCACCATGGAAGGTGATAACAAGGGACCAAAAGATTCAATGCCAGCGAGGATTCACCTAGCTATACAAAGGTGGATGGCTGCTCTCCAAGCCTCGGATGCTGAAGCAAGCTCCAAGAAAAAAGAAGAAAAAAAAATAAAAAAGCAAAAAAAGCAGGAAAGAAAAAAGGTCTCTAAAGAAGTGACCGAGCACCTGCCAAATGAGTTCAATCACGCTCATATCAAGCTCAACATCAAGCAGGAGCGGAGGTAGCCATTCACCGTCCTCGGCAATAGTAATGGCAAAGTCAGCACCAGCCGTTACCCAAAACTCAACACCAACTCAGCCATGCCTATGCCTCCATGTTAGAGAGTGCGAGTAGGCTGTGGTTCAACTCAATGCAAGGGAATCTCAAGCAAGAATTCCCTACACCCCAGTGGAGACGTCGAAGCAGAAGTCTACACATTTAAACACACAACGGGGCAAGTTGTGGTAGCTATGTTGCTGTGGTAATACAACGGCGCCTAATGGTCATGCCCCTGGCTGTCCTATCCCGAGCAGCTCATATAGCTAACGCCAATGGGAGAGCCGACATTTTTTTTCTAAAAAATACATAAACATAATTCTTTATATCAACCATTCTATATCATCACATTACCCTAGCTATGTCGACCGTTCCTAGACAAGCTAGCTTTTTTCTAAGTGGTGTTGCAGGTCCATCGCTTCGCTACTTCGGGAGCAGTGTTGGTGCACCAGTGCGGTAGCGCCAATGTTGTGAAACCCTTCAACCGACAGGCTCGCACCACGATGGCAAAGTGGTCGTTGGGTTGATAAACCACACCTTTGGGAGCAGTGTTGGTGCGCCAGTGCGGATAGCGCCAATGTTGTGAAACCCTTCAATCCGATAAGCTTCATCGGGTTGATAAAACTTCTTCGTCAAGTTACACGGATTTCACACCGCAAGACGAAGACGACGAGAGGGCGTCCGTTTGGCTAGCACTGCCATATGGACCTGATGGACACATCATTGGCATGCTGCAACACGGCCCCAATGAAGCCCTAACATGCTTGTTGGCCAACGCCGCTACACGGCTCCAACAAAGCTTCACGTCTACTTGTTGGACAATGCCGCAACACGGCCCAACGTAGACCATCCTTCCCGCTGGCCAATCCCGCAACACGGCCCCGACGGGGTTCCACGACTTCTCGTTGTCTAATATGCTACTACTCGGCCTCAACAGAAGTCTCTACCCCATCCTTGGAAGTTCAAGCACGACATCGACGGAGTTCCCGCAGGAGTCGCTGCCAACCAAGGTGCACTTTCTTCTCTCTTTTTGTCATTTTTTTCCTTCTCTTTGTTTTTTTCTCTTTTTCTTTTTTTTCTCTTTCTTGTATTCTCGCCCTCTCCGGCTTCGTCCACATCAAGAGCTAAAGGAGCAACCGTGATAAAGTTGCCCTTATTGAGAGAGTTGCCATCATGGTAACCTACCAGCCGGACGCGGGGATACTTCTCAAGGACGGCGACACAGGCAGCGCCAGGCTGGTGACTCAGTCATCGCCATATGTATGCGCCCACATTAGCCGATTGGCTGATGCCAACGACACTACAGCACACCGCCTGTGGAGCAAGACTTGCCAAGCCGTGGTGAAAAAGTCACGCTTGAGCTGAAGGCAAATTAGTGTAATGGTAGTGCTATCTTTTGTATGTAAAAGAATTAATTATAAGGAATTGGGTTTAATGAGACTCTGCTTGACAAGTCTCACGATGTATACTCATGTGTATTATACATACTGTTGAGAAGCAATATAAAGAGCTAGCAAAGTGCCTCATCGTTCTGTGCACTTTTATATCTACTGATTAATTAAAGCATTTATACTTGTACACCCATACACCCAGTCCGGCATCGTCATACTCACGAGCCGAGATAACATGTCGCGCTCTTGGTTTGACAGCCTGACCATGGCTGTCGAAGTAAAGAAGAGCCAACACTCTGCAGCGTGCCACTATGCATGCAGGTTCGCAAGCCACAGCGAGGACGTTCCCCCTTGCCAAGCGGCATGCCAGGCTTCTGAAAATCTTTGGGAGCCTGAATGACGAGCGCTGCGTCGAGTGCATGACTACCTCGGATGCTCGGCATTTTGCTCGAGCGTGTCACCTCGATGGCAAAGCAGATAAATTGCTCACGGCGATTCTCATGTTGCTTCCACTAACAGCCCCAATGAGGAGCGCGAAGGTCAAGGATTGTCAGCCATCTCCATCTTGGGTGCGTCCTGCTTCTTGTGCTGGTCATATGGTGGCTCGGCAAGTTCGGCGCCACGATTCTCGCTGCCTCTGCAGCTGCAAGTGCTGGCCAAATTGGGTGTGGTAAGTTTCGGCGATCACCTGCACCTACTGCTCAAGGCAATTGCTTAGCTGGTGGCATCCTATGTGCATCAGTACATGAGCTTGCAAATATATCAGAAATATACATGATTTATCAGTTCAAGCATCATTTTCTAAGTAATAAAAGGGAGCACGGTGGCGCCCCGTATTATTCATGTAAAGGTCATGATTGAATTTAAATAAAAAAAATCATCAAATTCCAGTGCTGCAGTTAGCTCCACTGCGCAATCTCAGTCAATTTTTTTTCACCAAGTTAAATTTGAATTTGCTCCGCATTCAAACTTAACTTGGTGGGGAGGCATTTGTTTGACGAGATTTTGTACTAAATCCTCTCTCACATGTGCATATATTTATATGTGCTATCGAGATAAATTTTGTGTCTCAAGATAGAAAAATAAATAAGCAAGATGTATGTGCATGTATATTTACGTGTGCCATAATTCATATGGAAGAATAAAAATAACAAAGAAGAAGCTAACAAGTTTCTTCACGAGTGGAAAAGAAAAGAAGCTAGCAGATACAGTGCCATGCTTGAGCATGTTCACGTACGCGAGCTAGAAGAAGAGCTAGCTAGCTAGCAAGGCGTGTGCTAAATTAGAGAAAGAAGCTAACAAGTACAGCTATATGTGTGCCTGTACATGCCCGGCCGTAGAACTCATATATACGCTGGTGGCCTGGTGTCACGTATTTCTACAGAACTGCAATTGGACCCGGGCCGGTCTTCTAGAGGCATGATCCCAACGGATATTTGTTACAAGGAGATAAGCACGTACCCTTCCTTGCTTTCGAAGGAAAAAACCAACTCCTGATATCTCTCGCTCAGTAACAGACTCGTGGCGGCGTACGCGTGCAGCCAAGGAGCCTGCCGGTACCCTAGCATGTGTCTATATAAAGCAGTCCCGTTATCCCGTGGAGGGGCTAATGAACTTCGTCTAATCACGTCAGGCTCATTGGAGCACAGGGAAGGGCAGCCGCAGCCACGGCGCCATCCTTGCCGCCGGCCAGGATTGCTAATCGGCCAAGGTAGCCTCCACGCCGCCGGCCAGGAGGAGATGGCTGCACCGTGCATGCACATGACGAGTTGCTGCACTACTGTGCCATCTTGCCGCCGGCCAGGATTGCTAATCGGCCAAGGTAGCCTCCACGCCGCCGGCCAGGAGGAGATGGCTGCACCGTGCATGCACATGACGAGTTGCTGCACTACTATGCCATCTGAGAAGCATCTACGCTTGCTAGGAGGAATTCTGATCTAGACGGAGTAATTCTGATCTAGACGAAGGGCGGCCGCAGAGCCAGCCTTGCCGCTGCGATCGCGCCTGTATACAGCGCCGCCCGGCTGTTGAACAGCAACGCGAGTTAACAACTGGCCAATGGCATCTACACGAGAAAGCTAATTAATCTCCATCTACACGAGAGGAGAGCTGCTAGCTTCTCCTCGTCTACACATGCACAGCGCCGCCGGCCGGAGTTCATCCACGAGATCAGGGAGCCGCGAGGAGGCTCCATGGGTAAGAAATCGATCTAATAATTATTTCTTTCCAATCTTGCATACATGCACCTTGGTTAGAATTACGAGTTTGGCCGAGGAAGAAAGCTACGCGGCAGCCGGATGATCACGACGACGCCGGCGCAGGACTGCGAGAACTATCGTGTCATGGGGAGACAGAGCACTGCTGGCGAGTTTCAATATCGAACCGGAGGCCGTCCCATGAACGCGACCCCTAGGACGAGTACATGCTACTAGCAAGATGCAAAAGGCCAAGGCATGGCATGCATGTACGTACATGCTATTGTGCACACACCAGGCCGTGTGCATCTACACGGGAGCCGGAGGTTTCGTGCCGGCCGCCGGCAGGGCGGCGCTCTGATCTTCATCTACTACATCGACACTACGATATCGACACTATGATCGAGTCTTCTTCCATCTACAAGTCAACAAGCAAGCAAGGAGCAGAGTGCTGCCGGCCGGAGATCACAAGCAAGATGAGATGACCTCCACGCCGTCTTCCATGAGTAAGAAATTAATCTAGTAATTATTTTCTTCTAATCTTGCATATCTTGCACACATGCATCTTGGCCGGAGTTTCGAGTTCGGCCGAGAGGAGAATGACGCGGCAGCCTGATGATCAAGAAGGCGCCGGACTGCGAGAATTATCGTCGCGTCACAAGGAGATCACACGGCCTGCTGGAGTCAGACGTGTCCGCGATATCAAACTGGAGGCCGAGCGATCAGCATGGCTACCAGGACAAGATATTCAAGATCCAAGTATCAATTGAGAAGCAAGCAAGCCGAGGTGTACGTGCATGTGCATGCACGTTCAGGCTACGTACACATGCACCCGTTACAAGCCAAGAAGCAAGGCGAAGCATACAAGCACGTTCAGGCTATACGTGGATGTGATTCCATGTACAAGTGCTCTTCATCTACTACGTCGATCCAGCTCGACCACGATCCAGTCTGCATCGACTACATCTACGCCGATCTACTTCAACATGCCATCAAGTCTTCATCTACTACAACGACAACCCCACGCCGATCAAGTTCCACGGCGTACCACGGCGACGTTGCCGAGGAAGTCCAAATCGATCCGAACTTCACCAACCATGCAAGTGTGATCTACTACAACCACCACTACGTGTCGTTTGATACCGACGAGGCGAACGACACGGGCAGGCATGGCTCAGCTTACAGCCATGTTGAACCGGCTCATGGATTCCGACGAGGCCATGATCATGCCGACGCCACCCTACATCTACACCAACACCATGCATGGAGACGTGAAGCAAAGACCGACGACGACGACCGATAGCAGCTTAATCGGAGGTACTCTGTGAGCTTGATTCGCAGGGGTAATTAACTAGGAGCTTTCCGAGGCCCCAGGAACCATGAAGACTAAATTGCCTATGTTCAAGTCAGATCGCTACAGCAGGCTACTTGCGGAGCGCACATGTAACCGGGAACATGTATTTGTATTTTACTTAAATATGAATAAAGTCTCTGTTCCCGTCTTTTTTATTTTTGTGTACTTAAAGTACACTGGCACGCCCACGCATATTTATTTTTTGTGAGCAGAGAGATCCTCTCTTGAGTGATTTTTCAGTCAAAACAGGGGTATGTAAGGTTGCATGACCAATATTGCTAATCCTCATACCTGATCCGCTAGCGGTGTGAACCTGATCGGCACCCTTGTACTTGTCTCTCACCGTCAGCTTCTCCAGCTCGGAGGTGATATGGTCAGTTGCACCACTGTCAGCATACCACCAGTTGGTGTCAACGCCATAATTCACCTGTGCTGCTCCAGCAGACTTGGTGTAGGGCTGGTAATCTTCTTCAAAGCGATGCCAACAGACATCAGCCTCATGTCCCTTCTTCTTGCATACTTGGCAGATTGGTTTAGCTGCTGCTTGTCCACCGGTCTTGGGGGTGGTGGAGAGTTGCTGGAGCCATGTCCACCATAGCCCCGATCGAAACCACCATGGCCACGGCCACGAGAGCCGCCACGTCCACGCGACGCCGAGTTGACAGATGAGTTTTGGGTGGCGTTGTGGCTTTCTTGGAGCATTTGAAGTCGCATGTCGTAGGCCAGGATCTGAGTGTACAGATCGCTCAGGGATATAGGCTCAGTGCGCCCCAGCACGGAGGACACGAGCGGATTGTAGTCGAAATCCAGCCCTGCTAAGATGAACGTCACTGGCTCCTCATCGGGAACCGGCCTTCCAGCAGCAGCAAGCTCATCGCCGAGGGACTTGACCTTGGCGTAGTAGGCGGCGGCGGTCTGGCCGCCTTTCTTGCAGTTCGCCAACTGCATGCGCAGATTTGTCACACGCGCCTAGGACTGTGCCGAGAACATGTTCCCGAGCGCCGCCCAGACAGATGCCGAAGTGGTTTTGGCCACCACCTGCACAAGGATCTCCCTTGAGAGAGAGTTGTTGATGTGGGCTAGGAGTTGCTGATCCTCCCTGAGCCACTTCTCGTACTCCGGGTTGCTGGTGATGATCTTCGTTATGGCCGGTGCAGCTCAGCCTGGATAACGAGCCAGCTCGGCTCGTTAGAGCTCGGCTCGTTATGGCTCGGCTCGTTACGGCCCATAACGAGCCGAGCTCTAACGAGCCGAGCTGTAACGATCCGAGCTCTAACGAGCCGAGATGTAACGAGTTGAGCTCGAGCCGAGCCATTAACGAGCAAGTCAAGCGAGCTAGCGAGTTTTGAGTTTTTTGTCTAGGCTTACATGTGGCCCCGCTCCATCCCTCCAAATCAAGGATGTAAGTTCAAATTATTTTGGGTCACTCGGCTCGTTAGAGCTCGGCTCGTTATGAAAACGAGCTAGTAGACTGGCTCGGCTCGGCTCGCTCGTTAGCTCGTTCGAGCTAACGAGCAGCTCGCGAGCCAGATCGAGCTGGCTCATTATAAATCGAGCTAGCTCGTTATAAAACGAGCTGGCTCATTATAAAACGAGTCGAGTTCGAGCCGAGCCATTAACGAGCGAGTCGAGCGAGCTAGCGAGTTTCGAGTTTTTCGTCCAAGCTGAGGTGCAGCAAAGGTTCCATCTAGGTAACCCTCGAATTGTGCCGCCCGGATGCCAGGCATGATCTGCGCCTTCCACATGAGAAAGTTGTCGTGGGTAAGCTTCTCAGAGATGGAGGGACCAAAGGGCGAATGGTGGGAGGTGGAGGAAGATGACGCCATGGCTAGATGCTTTGTGGAAGAGTTGCTCTGATTACCATGTAAAATCTAGGGCAACCGTGACTGCCTATCTTGGCTCATCACGTTTCCATGTTAACATATATATACCAGTTACATACTTGGCTTACAGGTATTCGGTTGAGGAGACAATGATCCTAACAATACAGACTAACAACCTATATCTAACCCCAACCGAACACACGAATATCTTGTGCACCATCACAACTACTGCCGTGATACATTTGTGCTACATGTTACAAGATATGTCACGTTACATTTCCTAACAGTTCCCGCAGCAACGCGCGGAATATACTTCTATATACAATGTATGAGTCTTGTCTTGTCTTTTAGTTCTGATTGTCCCAAACATATACCCGTGCAAAACGGAATTAAAAAAACACTCCACGAGAATCTACCAATACCAATTCTTAAATGAGAGCTTGCAACTTCTTGTGGCTCCACCAATCCACCTTCTCTTGTACTTGCAACTATAGCAGCACTATTTACACGATCTATTTTCTCTCTTCTAGAAAGATAAACTTTCGAACCATGTTGAGCCACAGAGCCAGCCACACACGTGGCGCTAACTTTTGCTAGTCATATATTACACTGAGATCTCTATTAATACAATACAATCCACCAGCAGAATTATTATAGTCCATTGTGAAAGAGGACGGTCTCGAGCGCAGGCACGGTCCTTGGGCCTTGGGTCCGATCGAGAGGCCACGAGCTACTCTGCGAGCATGAACCGTCGTCGCCAGAGTTAGCGCATGATGGATTAGCCTGGTCTAGTTCTTGCTGCCCGCCGTGGGCTGGCCTGGACCATGGCCATATGGGTGACAACAAAATGCTTACAATTTTAGACCACTTGCCAATATAAACCCATGTTATCAGGATAGCCGCAGCAAATCCGATGCCAAAGCCTGCACCAGAAAACAGATATAAAATAAAATCGATTTGCCTCGATGAGTTACTCCCATTTGGTTGACTTTGAGCATCTGAGCTTTCGCATTGTTTCGGTAGAGGTGCACCACACAATCCTGCATTACCTTCGAATGAACTGCTCGGGAACGTTCCAAATTGGTGTGATTCTGGTATTCTGCCAACCAGTTTGTTGTTGCTCAAGTTTAAGGTGCCAAGAAAGGTGAGATTTGTCAATTCTTGTGGAATCTCACCAGAAAGCTGATTAGAAGATAAGTCTAGTGATTCCAGTTCCGTCATTCCACCAATTTGTTCAGGGATTTTTCCATCAAAAGCATTATGTGACAAGTTAAGTTCATGGAGTGAAACAAGCTTTCCTATCTTGTCAGGAATTATGTCATGGAAATAGTTATTTGAAAAGTCTATCACCATTAAGGTGGTCCATATCTTTTCAAATGTCACGAACATCCCTTTGTAGGTGATTATAACAATATTCTGGTAGGATCCTCTAGACAGATGTTCACCCCTGACAATGTTTTCTGTATTTTGTTTGGTCGCCATTGCCGTCAATCCATCAAACCAGTTTGGGCACAGAAACCCTGAGAAGTTGTTTGAGGCAAGATCAATGATCTGTAAACTTGCAAAAAATTCTTCAGATCTATCTTCTTGTAGAGGGTCACATATGGCTCCATAGAATTGGTTGGACCTCAAAACTATGACACGAAGATTCAAAAGCTTTCCCAGCCAGGAAGGGAATGTGTCAGCTATGTGATTGTTTCCAAAATCAATAACCTCCAGTTCGCTGCAGTTTGAGAGTAACCTTGGAAGTGGCCCTTCAATTTTATTTCCATGCAAATCAATCGTCTGAAGAGTGCAACGATTTTTGGTGACAAAAGACAGTGCTCCCTCAAATCTGTTCTCCCTTAAATTTAATATACCCAAGTGGCCATCTTCTATAAGACAAGATGGTATCAGTCCATTAAAATTGTTGTATGACAAGTCAAGAACTTCAAGCATCCTTGCTCTGCAAATGGTGTCCGGGAGCTGTCCACTTATGTTGTTTCTTGCAAAACTAAGATATGCAGTTTGGCTAAGAAACCAAGATAAGTTTTCCGGGAGTGACGAGAAAATGTTATTTGAGTAATCGAGGAGTTGTCGATATGTTGGGCGGCCTGGGATAGGAATTTTGCCGTGAAGATTATTGTAGCTAAGGTCAAGAGTTTGCAGCTGCATATTAGGGAGAAAATATGAAGAAAGTTCCATACTTGAAAAATTGTTGTGAGAAAGATTCATATAGGTGAGGCTATGGCTCCATCTCTTCCACAACCACTCAGGTATTGTCCCTTGAATCTGGTTGCTGGAAAGGTCTAAAATTTGGATATGATTAAGATGCATCAAGGACCTTGGAACTTTCTTTAGCTTGCAAGATGAGAGGTATAGACTGTCTATTTTAGGGAGAATAGGAGGCAAAGAGTTGTTAACTTCTCCATCTACAACAGATAGCTTATTATTTGAGAGAGAAAGGAAACTGAGTTTTCTTAATCTCCAAAGTGTATTAAGCTCTAGCAAGCCTGAAAACTTGTTCATGCTAAGATCGAGGATATACAAACTTTGGAGTTGTGAAAATGACCTTGGAATGTGCCCGCTTAATTGATTGTCTTCCAAATTAAGAAATGACAAGGCTGAAGATGATGCATCGAACTCCTGTATGGAGCCACATAGCTGGTTGTTACTAAGAGACAATCTTCTCAGCTCAGGAAGAGCAAATAGTTGTGTTGGTATTTCCCCTGCAGAAAGTAAAGCAGCATTACTTTTCATTAGTTAGTTATGTTCTGTGAAAGGATTAAAAAATGCACGTTAGACGGATCTATTTCCATTTGATCCCGTAGTCCAAAGATTAGCCAAACTTTATACGACTTTAGTTCTTGAGGCCCTAAATAAGTGGTCTAAAGTGATGTCTAAACTTTAGTCAACCTTATAAAAATACCATGGGCCAATTGCATTATTGCCCTTATTTTTAACTCATTTACTTTTGTTTTTTTAACTTTGCAGATTTGTCCTTATTTTTTGAATCTGAAGCTTTCGATTGTCCCTATTCTATGAGGAACACTTAATGGTGTTAAGTGAAGGTTAAAAAGACACAGATACCCCTAACATGAGTGACCTAATAATCAATAGGATTTTTTTTAGACTTTATTGTAGATATATTTTGGCCGGATGACAACACATATTTTTGTTTAAATTTAAATATCAAAATGTAACATTATACAAGCATGACATGATGATACCCAGAACGCCAAAAGTTTTCATTTTTTTTTTTTTTTTTTTTTGAGAAAACGTTTCCATTTCAGCTAAGCGAACAAATTAAATTTAAAGTGGTACACGAATTCAAGCATGCAACAAGAAACACCTAGAATCCTCCTGGACAAGGTCACCAAGCATCCTCCGCGACGCCCGCCGCGCCCGGGTCAGTCAGGCTACCACCGCCATGCCCCCGCCAGCACGCAGCCGGCACGCCGCGCCAACTGCCCAGCGCGTCCCACGCCCCCGTGGCGCCTGCTGCGCCCGCGCCGTCAGGTCGCCGCCGCGCAGATCTGGCGCCGTGCCACCCAAGACTACGCACGCTCGCTCGTCACGAGTCTTCTGGCTTGGCCGCTCAGGAAACAGAACGAGGGAGGAGTCCGTGCACTTTGGATAAGGGGCAGTTTAGTCTTTTTCTTTTCCTTTTTCCTTTTTCCAAACAATTTTTTTAGGCCTATAGTTTTCAACACCTCAGGGAGTTCCAAATCAGGGGTAGACGGCAACTTTGAATTTGAAAAACAAGGACAAACACGCAAAGTTAAAAAAACAGGAGTAAAAATGCAATTAAAATTAAAAATAAAGACAACGATACAATTGTCCTAAATGCTAGTATTATTTTATTAGACTACACAATGAGCTAAAATGGTCTAAAGTTGAGCCCTTGACTTTATTTAGCCGACAAAACCATAGACTCATGGATCCAAATACGACCTTAATCTTTTTGGAAATCATCGAGAACAACCTAATATTAAATTATTACTTTATTTTGTGAAACAACCAACAATGTAATAAACTAGTAATAGCAATGAAGTACAAGACAGTCGTGGTATGGTCCGTTGTACGAATATGTCAATATCTAGCTATATCTATATCTATACCTATATCTATATCTATATAGTAGTGGTGGTGGTGGTGGTGGTAGTAGTAGTAATAATAATAATAATAATAATAAAGAGGCTAAATTTCTACAAATTTTTGTCGAACTAAAAGATCTGACTCGGTAGCGTTTTCTGCCAAAAAACAATTTTTCATCCAACCTAATTGACTCGGCCTTAGCCATTCGGAAACGATAGGACTCGGACGTTCGGCGTCTTCCGGACGTGGCCCGTCCCCATTCCACCTCCCGTAGGTCCACACTCGTCCGCCCGCGTGGCTGTTAAAAACAAATCACCCACGATCTTATCCTTTCACCTGCCCATCTCTTCCATTCCAGAAATCTCCGTTCTCATCTGCCCACCGCACATGGCTGCTCGGTGACCAGCACTACTCTACCTCGCCTTTCCCCACCCTGCCCACTCTGTCCTCGTCTCGTCCAAGGATCCAGCGGCACCCTTCTTCTGCGTGCGTCTTCCTTCAAGTCCAGCGACCTCCATGGCGTCCCCTCCCTCCACTCCATGGCGGCGCCCCACGGATCTAGTCGGCGACCTCCATGGTGTCCCCTCCCTCCACTCCATGCAGCGTCCCACCAGATCGAGCTGGCGGGCGCGACCAAGCCGTTGGGCCATGCCTGGAGGGCTCAAGCAAGCACCGACCCTCCCTTGCCTCGTCCAGCGACGTCTTTCTCAGATCCGACAGTGTCTCTTCTCTCTCGGTCGGTGATTGGCATGGCGGGGGCATGCGGGCGCGCACATCCAACAAGGTTGCGCAACCCCAGTTGGCCACCAGGTAGTTCATAGCTGTGCGGTAGTGTCATGTGTTTGAAGTGTTTCTAGACGTGTTTTTAGACTTTTTTCAGACACGTTGCAACCCCTATATTTCAAGTGTTTCAGATGTATGTTTCAATTGTTTTATGTATATGTTGCAATAGTTAAACATGTATATCGCAAATGTCTATCTTCAATGTTCTATCTGTTTTTTTAACACGTATATTGCAAGTGTTTCAGATGCATGTTTTAAGTGTTCCATCGGTTTCTTTTCAATGTTACAAGCGTTGCATCTGGATGTTTTAAAAGTAGATCAGGATGTTGCAATGTTGTTTCAACTTTATGACCGAAATGTTTCATCTATTTTTTGGTGTATGTTGCAAAGATTTTATGCGGCTGTTGCAAAACTAGATCTATTGTTTTGAATTTTATAATCCGACCCACCTGTCATAGCCACTTGCTTGCAGCTGCTAGACCTGCCTACATGCATGTGAGAGCGGAGGACATGAGCAGCAGGTGTGGGGGCATAGATCGAGGCATGCGCTCGCCACGGGGCCCGTGCACTGCCTGCATGTGTGTGTGAGAGCAGAGAACAAGAGCGGCAGGCTCCGAGGCGCAGATCGAGGCATGCGCTAGCCGCGTGGCCCGCGTGAATGCATGCGAGCTGCCTAGGCCATGTGGTCAGGCATGCGAGTCGGCGTGCGAGTAGACAGATATGTGGTGGGTACGCGGGCTGACACTAACACGAGCGTCCGGACGCTAGTGCCCAGATCGGACGTCCGGGCGCTATTACTACCCTTAGCCATTAGCTTCGAAAAAAATCCGGAGTCTTTTTCTTCCGTCATGGACCCGTCCGTTTTTCCCTATGTGTCCTTGGTCTTGGTCAAATATCTCAATGGGAAAGAAATTTCTGAATCCTAAGCTGAACACATCGGCTCCCAAAGCATAGACATATTGAGTCTGACAGATTTGCTGATGCCGCATAGGGAAGCTCAAATCACAATCCGGCCACAACTCCGATTTCGTTCTGAGGCCACCAAGAATCAAATCCCATGCCACTACGATGCAAAACCATGTGTTCACAATCCAAATCCTTGATTTAAATGTTGTTAATTAATGAAAATTCTAGCACCTTGATCGAATCTGATTTTCAGAATTCAAATGTCGATGGTAATATTGTAGAAAAATTCACTCAAATTTTGTTTATATGAATTAACGATGTGCCCTATATAATATAAAGATGAGATCTAAAGTGTTACCTAAAGTTGTTTGCTGATATGAGTAAATTGGTATTTCTGCTAAAGCTCTAGCAACTAACCATGTGTTTGGATTAGAGGATGACAGGGATGGGATAGGATGACCTTTGATCTAGGGTTATTCGGTTGGGAGTCAAAAGTTGATGGTTCAAGTTTCCGTAACTTGAGTGATTGACTCACACCTCTTCTCGTTGCGTCTCCAACAACCAAAGACGCAAACTGAGGGCGACGACTGGTAGACCTTAGAATTTATTTGATTTACACAAGGTTGGAACAAGCCCAATTAATAAATTCAATACAAATAGATAGTTTATTACTATTACTATTGGTATAAGAATCATACAACAAACCATGTGTCTCATTGCAACGCACCTGCATTTATGCTAGTAATATTATAAATAAAGAACTATCAAGAATCATTGGGCATGATGGGCCTGTTTAGTTGGTTTCTATTTTTTGCCCAACCAAAATTATAGTAAACCAAATTTTTTAGTTATTAATTAGTTTATTGTCAAAGAATTGCACATAGTAAAATCTCTACACGTGGGAAGATTGGCGCTCAGAGAGGCCATCTCTATTCGTTTCCCAATGCTGCTTCGACGCGTGGCTCTGTGGAAGTTTTGGCAAGTTTCGAGAAACTTCTTAAATTGCATAAGAGAAAAAATACTTTCTACCATTGTTATGACATTCAACAAATTGCACACCTATGTTTTTTCCTTAATTTTGGCAAAACTTGATTTTGGTAAACCTAAGTTTTGGTTTACCATGATTTTGATTGGACAAGAATTAGAAGGCAACCAAGCAATCTTGATGATGTTGTTTTTTTTCTCGAAAACGCAAAAGCTTTGCGTTTCTTTTTAATTAAGAAGAAGAATGCAGAATGCAAATGCAATACAAAGAGACCGGGGTGCAACAAGATTGGGACGATTAGAAACTAGCCGAGGCACCACCGGTAGCAACCCACACAAACACACCCGAAACACAAGCAAAGAACTCCGCCACCGCTTAACAACACAAACTAAACGGGCCGCACGGGGCCGGTCTCGGCGCGGAAGAGCGTCGCGGGCGCGCCAACGGAGCCTTCAAGAAGGAGGTGACGCCCGCGGGCGCCAACTCCGTTGGACCACGCGCCCAGGGGAGTTGTTCCCACACTGCCCGGCAGTGGCGATCGGTGGGCAGCCGAGACGACGCCTTCAAGAAGGGTATGACGAAGATCGCCACCGTCGCCGGTCCTAGACACCGCCAAGGACGAGGTTTTCACCAGCGTTGCCCTGGATCGCTGCTGCCGCCATTACGCCGTCAGATATCATCGTGGTATTCGCCACCGGTGCCCGAAAGCTGGGCGGCGCGCATCGCAGCGGCCCGGCCGTCGACCCACCACCGGTGGGGAGGCCGCCCCAGAAAAAGAGTCGGGCGCGCCCGGCCCGTCCGCCCCGCCTCGGGTCATCGCAAGCAACCGCTGCCCCGGCCGAGGTCCCTCGACCTCGAGGCCGGCCGGGCGGCGCGCCTGTGAACAAAGTGAGAGCGCGGCGGGGGGGGTAGCGCAGGTGGACCGCGGGCGCTCCAACGAACCCCCACCGCCACCGCCGGCCGAGGGAAGGCGGTAATACGCAGGGGGCCATCCTTGTCGCCAAGAACCGCCCTGCTGCGCCGGAGTTGCAACCCGGGGCTTCCCCGCCGCAACGACCCGGCCGAGGCCCCCGGCCGAGGCCGGGGGTGCGCGGGCGCGGGCGCAACACAGAGCGGGAGGCACCGGAGATGGGTTAAGCATGCACCACCCACCCCACCGGCCGAGGGGGAGGGGGGTCGCCGAGCCGGGTCAAACACGCGTAGGCCGCCGCAGGTCGGGTGGAGGCGGTGGAGGAAGGGGAGGGGGGAGGGCGCCACCGCCCCGGCCGACGGCGCCCGCGCCTCAAGACCAGGAGCAAGGCCGGGCCAGCCCCCCCCTCCCGGCCGCCGCCAGCGTCGTAGAGAAGGAGAGGGGGGGTGCCGTCGTCAACATCACCCCAGCCACCGGGAGCACGGACCGGGTGGCCACACCGCCCACCCCAAGAACCGCCGGCCACCGCCGGCGTAAGGAGAGGAGGGGGGAGCCGGTGCTGGCAATCGGCGCGGTCCTCAATCCCGGCCGGATGTCGCGTGAAGGCCACGGGGGAGTTGGATGGGGCGAGGGGGAGGGGGCCGCGCCGCCACCCCCGGACGACCTGGGCCGGCCTCCCCGCCTCCAGCACCAGCGCCGCCGCGCCTAAGGAGGCGCTGGGCGGCCCGGCGGCCGCCGCCACCGCCGAAACCCTAGGCCGGGCCAGGGCGGACGCCGGGCGGCTGGCCTCGGAGACTGGGACGGCCGGATCCGCCGAGGACCGCCGGATCCGCCGCCCGCCGGTAGCTGCTCGCCGGAAACGGGGAGGAAGGGAGGGAGGGGGCGGGGAGGGAGGTCGGAGCCCGGGCGCGGGGGTGCGGGAGGGGGAGTTTTGTTGGGCGCCCCCCCCCGGGCCACCGCCGCCGGCGAGGGCGGCGACGGCGGCCCGGCAGCGGCCGGGGGAGCTTGAGGCGGCGGCTGGGGGGCCTCGGGTCGCCCCAGGGGAGGACGACGCGAGGCAAGTGAACTATGTTGTTTTTTCAATTTTACAATATATGTTACAAAAAAAAATAAAATATAATTGAATTTCAATATTTTAAGGCTTAATATTTTAGCATTTAAATTTGCTAGGTCTGCATTTCTACACTTTAAATTTAATACAGGTCAATTGGAACTGCTCTGCACCGATGGTCACTGGCACTTGCTTACAGGTAGAGACTTAATGGTCATCACCGTTGGCAATGCCCACCGTTAGGCCAGAGCGTGGCTGTAGGCAACACGCCGTGGCGGATGCCACGAAGTGGAGCTAGAGTCGATCAAGGCATGCAACCGCTCCGAGGACCGAGGTAATGGTAGCATCGTGTCAGCCGCCTTGATCCCCGGTGAGAGCGGCCATGTCCTCTCCAAGCCCTTAACAGGTTGTCATCGTCTAATTCTTTTTTTTTTTTTTTGACAGTGGGTCTGTATAGATGCAGTAGCTAAATTATTTAGCTATCCGACATCAAATATAGTCCAGCTACAAAGACTAGTTAAAGTTTAATAGGGTTTAGCTACTTTAATTTAGTTAAAGTCAATTAAAATTTAGTTTAGTCTATTAGCAGAAAAACTTTGCTGAAGTTTTACTCTAAAATGTTAGCTTACCAAACTTTAGATGGGTGTATCTAAATATATAGTACCTATCAAGTACACAACATTTATATCGTAGGTCTTAAGATGGTCCCCAAGTACACAACCTTCATATCGTAGGTTTTGAGATGGTCCCTAGCGAATTTTTTCAGGCAGTTGAACTAGCTCTTGCGGTGCTAGCTATTTGACGCAAGTACCCATCGGTGGCGCGCCCTTCGTCAGGGCCGATGGTGTTAGAAGTAGTGCCTTGGATGTGGAGCTCTAGAATGACGTGCACGGTGTGTCTGCTGCAGCGGTTGGTGCCGCAAGTGTATACATGTCCAACCGATTTATGTGAAGGTAATTCTTTACTTAGGATCTGTTTAGATGCATCTTAACTAAAATTTAGTTAGGAATATTTGATGCACTAGTTAATTCTAAATTTTGGACCATGTTACCTCTTATTAATTATATTGTTTAGCTAGTTAAACTTTAGTTGGGAGTGTTTGAATCCTATAGCTAAACTTTAGGTAGGATAGTTTGGTCATTGAGGCCTTTTAGTTAGTTTTAGCTCGGTTGAAACAGCAAAAGAGATCGTATACATTTTGGCCTCTAGCTAAAGTGGATTTAGCTATGAGTTGTTGGGATGTACCATAGCTAAAATTAGCCAACTAAAATTTAGCAAGTGCATCCAAACAAGATCTTAATTCATAACTCTATTTTGGCCAACTAATCTCCTGAAATTACTCTCTTCTTACCAAAGTATTATTGTGCATGTGCAAACTAATAAAAAACTTAAACAAACTTGCCAAATTAAAATGTTGTGGATGCCGATGTTGGGGACACCGTTTGGGTTTTTTGGGGCATGTGTATGTTTGGCCGACAACCACAACAATTCTATTCTACTACTGAATTTTGGTGTTGGAACACCCTGTTATCATGTTTTCGATTGTTCGTGTTGTCAAAGCCCCAATTGAGAGAGGAAACGGAAAAAAGAAATGTGGAGTAGACCTGATCTTTCTGGAATTATCTTTCAGGAATACCTTTTCGATGAGCTCTGAAATTTGCTAAAATCGCTCCAGTCGTGTTTAGCCAGGTTTAGAAGATCTGGCTACTGGGCTGAAGATCACGAACCTACCTAGCCGGGTTTGAAAAGAGGCTTACCCGGGTTTATAGGTTTTAAGTTGGTTTCATATAGGCTTAGCTAGGTTTTCTTTCTAGAGAACTTTTGACTATTGTGTTGTTCTTCGCTCATTTGGCTTTTGCATCTTCCAAGTCGTTTCTAAGGTCAGTAGGTCCGTTGTGACTATGTGATCTTAGCCAGAGCTAGAATATAGAATTGGATTGGGTTTTGGAAATATACTCATATATGCTCGGCAAAGAAATTTTTGAAAAGCATTAGTATTTTATTTTCGCAGGATAAAGAGTCAAACTAGACCTTACAAGACATGTTGAACCAAGATGGAAAAATAACACTGTCTATTTTATTATGCTAGTATATAAGATACGATATATATGACCTGACATGGCCCTTTGACCTATATAGCTTATCTTATCTATAACATTACGTTCCTAGCAACAAAATCATAACCTGAAGACAGTGTTTCAAAATACAAATCCAATAATATTGCATTTGCATAACAAAGTTTGCAACTCGTACAGCTAATTACTTGTTGAACGTACAGCTAATTACTTGTTGAATTAAAATTATGAGGTTTGAATCTTTAAATGCATGCGCACCTTAAAAAAAGAAACGGAAGAGCATCACTATTATTCAATATTGATCAATTATTAGGATACAGTATAGTTTACTTAGTAATTAAGAACTTATTTCAGGAAAAGTCATTAGCAAAATCTTACCGCTGAGGTTATTATAGCTAAGGTCCACATATGTTAGCTGTTTCAAATCCGCAATCCAAACCGGTATGCTGCCAGAAAGGCTGCAGTTGTCAAGTGATAGTACCATCAGATACTTGAGATTTCCAATTTCAGTTGGTATTGGTCCCGAGAAGAACGAATGCAAAATTATCAATTCCTCCGAGTATGTGAGATTGCCAATCCAAGAGTTTGTTGTCCGAGAGAAGTCTCCATAGGAAAGAGACAAGGATAACAAGCCCTTGAGATCACCAATCCATGAGAAGAATGACCCATTCTGCAAGACAAATAGTGAGAGGTACAACACTTGCAAAGAGTCAAGAGTGCTCAATGAGGAAGAAAACTCCTTTGAAATCACTCCAGCATCAATCTCTAGAATCTGCAAGGACCTAAGGTTTCCGATGGAGCTCGGTTTAGCAATGGAGAGGTTAGTGCCTTGGAGACCCAACATCTGCAGACTACTTCCATTTGGAAAGCTCTGGATTTGCACCACGAGGTTGCCATTGTCAGGTAATTCAAGATACGTGAGTTTCTCGAGTTCAAATATCTTTTGAGGGAACAACCCATCAAGGTCAGATCCAACAAGCATGAGCATACTTAGGTTAAGAAAATCCGCAAAATACTGAGGGAACGCACCAGACATGCTGTTGAGACGAAGGTTGATCACCTCGAGGGAGCGAAGTCTCGAGAACGATTGATGGAAAGAACCTTGGAGTCCACACCTTACCAAGCTGAGAACTCGGAGACGAGGAATATATTCAGCTAGCGCACTGCTCCACTCCTGTGCACTGCTAGATATGTTCACCCCATCGAGGTACAACTCCCTCATGTTGCTCAAGTTCCTCACCAAGGTCTGGAAGTTGGGTTCCCAGAGCAGCAGATGGTTTCTCATGATGCCCTCATTTTCATACACATACTGATTAGAAAGATCTAAGGATACAAGGCTTGTGATCTTGGCGATGCTGATGGGGATTTGGCCAGAGAAGCCTGAGCTTGATAGATCCAGGTGGGCAAGCGAAGAAAGCCTCTCAAGCCCTGCAGCTGGGAGTTCCGACCCACCGAAGTCGTTCATGCTGAGGTCGAGAAGCTTGATGGAGGTGAGGTTGAAGAGTGCCTGGTCGATGCCGTAGCTGTACAAGCCACGGCTGCTGAGATTGAGAGCTCTGACAAGGCCGGTAGCAGTGTCGCAGGCGACGCCCTCCCAGCGGCAGCAATCGGTGCCGCCTTCCCATGACTGGAGGGTGGTGGTGGCGTATTCGAAGGAGAAGGATTGCTTCAGACGGAGGAGCGAGGCGGCCTGCCCAGGGAGGCACTCGAAAGCGGCGGTGAGCTGGTTATTAGCATGACCACCAGTGGTAGTGGAGGATGAAGTAGTAGTAGTAGTAGTGTAGAATTGTGCTGATACTCCTACTAGGAACAGCAGTACGGCCCAGGAAATGGAAGCCATTGTTGCCAATGAGAGATGGTGTCACGCTGGAGGAATTGAAGTGGCCAGTGGCATATCTTATAGGAACTTCAACAGTTGCGGTCTTGCTGTGCACAAGAGTCAGAACGTCATCACTATGTACGGATAGCACGCACGATATATACCAAGTCATCTGTGGATTTTCAACCTTTATTTATGTCACCGCTGTAGATGGTTTCAACGCTTTTGTTGTCAAATCAACTTCTTTGTTTGCACACACAAGAACAATAACAGAGATGTTGAGAGGGCAATGAGGATTCTTTGTATTGACTTATATTTCACATCTTATAGGAACAAACTCAAGGAGGAAAGTAGTATGAACATATCTAGGACTTTGCAAACGTGAATCATCAGACTTTTATTATCCTCCTCTTATTAATTTGTCCACCATCATTCAAAGGCTTCTTTTCATATACTGCCCCTGTGCTGGGCTTTCGGGATTAGTCTCACAACATCTTAAGAAACCTCTATGCAAAATTTGGTTTGAATCTGAGCTGATTTGAGAAAGAATCATTTTTTTTTGAAGATTGACTCGAAAATGCTGAGCAGAAATAATACAATTATATGATCGTACCCGTACCGGTGAAATTAGCTCACAGTCGAGCCGAGTGCCGCCCTACATACTCTTCGTCTCGTCGTGGTCTCCTCTCAGTCACGAGTGGAGTGTGGGACCTTGATGATGACAGACACTATAGCAGAGTGAATGCGATGAGAGTCACAATAGTGAGATCAAGGACGATCTGAGCAGTGACGGTGAAAAAGAAGAGAGCGACGACAGCAAGCACTCATGACATGGCCTTCATGCTGCATGCACATGAGCTTTAAGTCAAGGTCATCGTCGTCGCCGTCGCCGTCGCCGGTCTACCATACTGCACATAATGTCTACCAAGGACGATCTGACAATGCCTGAGTGAAGTCAAGGTCGTCGCCGTCGCCGGTCTACCATACTGTACATAATGTCTATCAAGGACGATCTGACAATGCCTGAGTGAAGTCAAGGTTGTCGTCGTCACCGGTCTACCATACTGCACATACTCCCTCTGTTCATAGACTTTGTCGTTGGAAAACCGTGTCCCCCTCACAAACACGGTTCCCGAGCGACATACTACATGAGACGGAGGGAGTAATGTCTATCAAAGACGATCTGAGCAGCGACGGTGAAAAGAAGAGAGCGACAACAATGCATGCCTAGTCAAGCTCGCGGTCACTGTCGCCGTCGCCAGTCTACCATACTGCACATAATGTCTTATCACGTACTCTGCCAACCAAAAAATACAACTACGGATTACGTGCCGGTTAAAATAACTTATGTCTCACGTTCTGTCATCTGGCTTATATTCTTCATGTAACATTCAGATCGTCCATATATTATTTGATTAATATACTATCTAAAAATATAAAAATCCAAACCAAATAGTATTCACATTTATGGCTCTAAATAAATTGATTATAAAAAATACATTTTATAATTAATCTATTAATATTAATTTGATATCATAAATTATTTTTATGTTTATAATTAGTCAAACTTAATATATTATTTATAATTAGTCAAACTTAATATGCTAAAATATGGTACTGTGCTAGAATTGAATTCCTTTTCTAGAATAATACTCTCCTTCATAAAAGAATGCATCGTCATCAACAATGACATGCCTCACCTTGGGCATTCGGTATTCGGTTCGGTACTCGGTTCGGTACTCGTTACCCGTGCAAAATTCGGTTTTGACCTGATCTAGGCAAAGCTTTTCACCGTAGATGATATTGTGCAATCCATTTAGGCTAACACCAATCGGTATTAGTTTTTCACTGCCTAGATCAGGTGAAAAGCTTGTTCATGCCAGTTACATCCATTTTGACCTGATCTAGGCAAAACTTTTCACCTAATCTAGGCAAAGCTGGTGTTAGCCCAAATGTCAGGTACATCCATTTTGACCTGTCCATGCCAGTGAAGCTTCGACAAGCAATGAAAAAGACATACACATAGCAAATAACAAAGAAATAGTAGCAGATCAAGATCTAGATCTGTTTTCTCTCTCCTTCATGAAAAAATAGATCTAGAGCAACAAAATGTTTGAAAAAAAGAGGAGACTAAGGATTTAAGGGGGGGGGGGGGGGTAACAACCTCCTGTGTCCTTCAACCAAGAACTTTAAGACACTACCGAATCCGGCTCTTTGCCGAATGTCCGAAGCTTTGCCGAGTGCAATTTCTCGGACACTCGGCAAAGAAGCCATTTGCCGAAAGTGTCGCGCTAAAAATACTCGGCAAACTTGCTTCTTTGCCGAATGAAAAAAAAAAACACTCGGCAAAGATCTTTGCCGAGTGTTTTTTCTTTGCATTCGCAAAGAAGCAAGTTTGTTGAAGTGTTTTTTTTTTTGCACTCGGTAAAGGAAAAAAATTTTTTTGCTCTCCTGCCCTTCAAACTTTTTCTCTTCACATACAATATGTAGTACTCTATTTTAAAATTTGGTAAATTTTTGAATCTATTTGCTATATTTAATTAATTAATTGCTCTTCAAGCAATTTTTTTAGTATAAGTTAATTTTGAACTACAAGTGATTAAAATAATAGAATACTATGCATATAAAAAGTATATTCATGTTATTTAGCTCTGTTTGAGGTCTCATCCATGAAATGAAAATAAATTTTGAATATCTTGTTCAGGAAACCCCACTACCAACGTGTGGCCGATTGATTTTTAAATTCTAAAAAAAAGCAAATAAAGTCTGAAAATTATGAGATTTGTCATGATGAAATGATATCACATGTGAAGGCTGTGATAAAAATTTGAGAAAATTTTGAGCAAGTTGTCACATGTGTTGCTTACAAACCGGAGCATTTCCGAGGAAGTTTCAAAGAGTTGAGTAGGATCCGATAAAGTTTGTAAGCAACGTATGTGACACTTGCTCAAAACCTTCTCAAATTTTTTCACAATCTCCGCATATGATATCATTACATTTTGACAAGTTTCATGATTTTCGGATATCATTTGTTTTTTAAAATTTAAAAACATTCATCCGCAAGCAAATGGTTGTGTTTCGTGAACAAGATATTCGAAATTTTTGGTTTATTCAGAGATACGGCCTCACATTAAACGTAATAACATGAGTATCATTTTTCATAAATTTAATTCCATTATTTGATTCATCTGCAGTTCAAATTTGCCTTATTTGAAAAAAATACAATTAAATGAAATAAATTAAAAAATATAGCAAAAGTCCGAGAAATATACCAAATTTGGAAAAGGAGTACCAAATATTGTAGAAAGACTACAGAAAAAGTTTAAAGTTCAAAAGTGAAAAAAAATATATATTTTACCGAGTGTCAACAGAGTGACACTTGGCAAATCCCCACTCTGCCGAGTGCATTTTTCAGCTCACGGCAAAGTGCCACATCATGGATCCGCGGGACTTAAATCCCGCTTTGCCATTGGTTGGGCATCCTCCCTGTGGATCGGCCCCTCCCACGTGCAGTCCGGATAAATTAAAGGGCCCTTGCTACTTCTCTCTCTCCCTCATCTCACTCCCTTCTCTCTCTTCTCCCACACTACAGGACACCGGCTGCCTGCTCCCTTCTCTCCCTCCCTCACCGGCCGGCTGCTCCCTCCCCCGCCCCGGAGTTGCTGGCGGCGCCGAGGCGGCGGGACGCGGCGCGGCTGGCGGCTTCGCGCCTGGGGCGGCCCCCGGCGGCCCAGCGCGCTTCCTTGGCGGTTCACGGGCGGCAGCGGCGGATCGCGCGGCGGTTGCTGGCGTCGCTAAGACGGGCGGCGGCTGGGCGGCGCGAGGCCCCCGCGGGGCGTCGGCAGACGGAAAGGCTTCGTGGGCGGTGCGCCCTTGAGCTTCGTGGCTGCACAGACACGGAGCGCGGCGCAGCGAGGCCCGCGCCTTCGCGCGGTGGCGCGCAAGCAAGCCTCACGACAGCGAAAGCAGCTCATGGGGGTTGCAGCGCTCGGCCTGGCCGGGCGGGCCTCAGCGGCGTGACGGTGGGGCGGCCGGACAGCCGTGTTTTTTTTTTCATTTTTTTTTTTTTTTTTGCCGAGTGCCATTTTATTTATTTTTTGTTTTCTCGAAAATTTGTTGCCGAAAGTGCCATTTTAACATACGGCAAACCCATTGCCGAGTGCCCGTGGAAAAGCACTCGGCAAAGGGGCTCTTTGCCGGTAAGAAGCTTGCCGTGTGTTCTATGCCGAGTGTGACACTCGGCGAAGTGTTTGCCGTGTGCATCCTAGTTTGGGTGTGCATTCGTCGCTTTGCCGAGTGCCAGGGGCACTCGGCAAAGCAGTGCAGTTCGGTAGTGAGAGCAAAACGTCTCCCTAAAAAATAGTTAATCTTTAAGGTTTTACGGTTCAAAATCCATCAAAAATGGGAGAAGAGGCTGTGAGGAAGAAGATGGGACAGCTAACCACTGCATTTATAGTCTTTCATTAATAGATGGGGGCACCATAAAGGAGACTGCCTCCGTTAATCACTCATTACAGAGGAGGTCATATTGGAGCAACCTCCTTTAATTGATTAACCGAGGCGATCGGCTAACGGTAACCGGATCGGTTAATCTACTACGGGGCAATTGTCTTAAGTTGACCACCTTCATTCAGGCGTTAATCTAGCATTAACAAAAGGGAACGTCCAATAATATGAACCGTCTCTGTTAATCTTTAACAGAGACGGAGGCTCGACCAGTGGTCCTGCCACTGATTAACGGACCGCCTCGGTATAAAAACCATCGTCTTGCGAAATCATTTGTTGTGTAGCAGTGAAGCTGCCCCTCTTCTCGAGCTCATTTCGACATCCATGTATGCATGTTCTCTGCACACCATGATGCCTACAGCACTCTTTTCACACAAGTCTCGTTTGTGTGACGTAGCTTGCTTTGACATATGCTCCTGCGCTGGCAAGGACGCTTAAGGCTGAATTGGAGGAGGACGTATGGGATCACTTCGAACACCACACCATCTAGATCTACACACGGTCAAGATCCGTGGCGCCAACTGCATCCGCATTGCCGCGCAGCAGCAGTTCCCTATCCGCGTTCCTAAGGACTTGGATTGCATCGACGATGCGTTCGTGAGGCGGCTCGAGAGAATATATTTTTATTTTTAACACTTTATTCAAAGAAAATACAAGTCTAACACGGATCTAAAAGTATTTCAAAAGCTAACCCCTTTTGCCGCGCCATGAGCGATAGCACGGCAAAATACCTATACTGAGTCATGTATGGTGGCACGGCAAAAGGTGACAGCGTGGCATGGAAAAGGCCGGGGGTGATGTGGCCATTAACGTGGCAGCCTTTTGCCGCGCCATACATGGTGGCGCGGCACAGGTGTTTTGCCGCGCCACCGGTCATGCGCGGCAAAAGGCAGGGTAGAAAAAGAGTCCGTTCTGTTGTCTGTCTCCATTGCGCGCATGGCTCGTGCTGTCGTGCATGCCCAAGGCGTTAAAAAGCTGGAGGTGATGCTGCCGCGCGAGATTGGCAGCACGCGATGAGGCGGAGTAGGGGCGCAGAGCGACGAGCCACATGTGTGATGGGACTAGTATGATTCCCCACAGCATCAGAAGCTATTACTCCCTCCATCCTAAAAAGGTGAGTTTTGGATATTCGTGGCACAAGTTTGACTCGATTTACAGAAAATACATACAATATTTATATTTTTAAATAAATTTATTAAAAAACTAGATCTAAAGATCTTTCCGATAATACTAATTATGATACTAATCGATGATATTTACTATTTATAAAAATTGCCGGCAGTCGTTTCTCGGGAAGCGAGAACGATATTCTTTTTGGGAGTACTAGTCACGATGAGATTGCATTGGACACCATCGTTAGTACTGCTGTACTAGTATACTACTCCCTCTATCCTATGGAGTTTGTCACTAGAAAAACGTGTTTGTGAGAGGGGCACGGATTTTTAACGATAAACTCCATGGGACGGAAGGAGTACTATGCAACATGCACATACTATCACCTTGTAGACAAGACAGATCAGTCAGTGCATTGCTGTACGGAGTACACGACAGGACGGGATAGCGTCCACGGACTCGACGTGGCACAGATCATCATATCAGAGGCGGCAGGCAGCAGGCGGGCAAAACGTATCCGGACACTGATGATCGTCTGCGGTGACCGGTGTATATAGGGCCTGTTTGGTTGTCCGGCTCCGGTCTGGTCTGGCCCATGGGATACAAGAAATATGTGTTTAGTTGTCTATGTTTGCTCTGGAGCCTGGCCCGGTTGATGCAGACGCCCTCCCACAGCCGGGCTCATGGGAAACGGATTTGAAGTTCGTTTCCTCGCGATCTGGCTAGCGCGGGCTCCTCTCTTACACGCGGGGGCCAGGAAAGGGAGTGCATGCGATGCAGGCCACGGGCGTGGGAAGGGTTAGGGTCACCTCCCGACGCCGCCATCATTCGCTCTCTTCCGGTCCGCGCTCTCTTCTGCTCCTCGCTCACCTCTTTCTCTCCGAGTCCTACTGTGCAGGTGAGCCGCCACCCCTTTAATGCCCATCGTTACTCTCCTTCCCTCCTTCCCTTGCATCCTTTGCTTACACGGTGAGGATTGGAGCTTGCTGTGACATAGTTTTTCTCTTGTTTCTTCACTGGATGTAGGATTCGGAGGGGTGATTCATTGTGACTGGAGGCAGGGAAGCAAGGCAAGGTCGATTGGACCCTCTGGATCTATTGTTCTCCCCACTTTTTGCTCTGATCTACATTTTTGTCGATTTTTTGGTGCTCCGTAGGTTCAGCCCTGCTTTTGGTTAGCTTGGATCTTGAGAGCAGGCAAGTATTTTTCTAGTTCTTTGATTTCGTTTGATGTGTACCATGGTGACCACTTGAATTAATTGAATGCTCTTTGTTTTGCAGAGTTCAGTGCTGCTTTCCGAGCTGCACAAAGTTTCATTTTTTTTCCTCCCTCGTTCATCACTCGTGGTAATCAATTAGAGGAGGACGTTGTTCAGAAGCCTGCTATTGGTTGCAAGACGGACAAGATGACTTGGTCAGGCATGATATAGTATTTTTTTCGAGACTTCTTATTGTCTATTTAATTTGGAAGTTGATGTAAGCTTCTCTGCCATGTGTTGTAATAGAGACTAAATTTAGTAAGAAATGTTGGAGGTAACCTCACCACTGCGTGCATGTGGTAACTGCACTCTATTGTATGCAATGAACCAAACAAGTGTGCCTGCATTTGCTTTCTGTGCGCTGCATGTGTTCTTGGCAACCAAACAGCTTCTCCCTGGAACCTGGCCATGCTGAGCAGGGCAACCAAACAGCAAGATGTTGCATGTCTAGAGCCTAGCTGATGGCAGCCTGGATCCCGGATGCAATACAGGCTAGGTAGAGAAGACAACCAAACAGACCCATAACTTCTGTGTGTTCCAATTAACGAAGGGATGGATGACATACAATAAAGTCGGGTCACTTCACTATGAGATGGTTTTAGTGAAAGTCAGGTCACTTCACGATGAGATGGTTTTAGTGAAAAAACTTTAGGTGTCATACTGAAATGTCAAAAAAATTTAGATACTAATAAAAAATAAATTACAGAATTTATAAAAAATAACGAGACATCTTTTTAGTTATATACACTACTAGACCAGCGAAAATTCCTGACGGCTTAGATTGTTCCTGGCTGTTTTTTGAAAACCGTCAGGATTACAAATTATTCCTGTCGGCTGAATATAACCGTCAGGAGAGACCTTGATTATTCCTTTAGGTTCGTGAAAACCCACAGAAACGTAAGAACCGTCAGGAATCCTTTGAGGACTCCTGACGGCCCAACCCAAACCGACAGGAGTCTTCTTATCCCGCGTGTTGCTCACGCGAAAAATTGGGAGCGCATCTTACTGGCCAGCGTGGGTCCCACGCCGGGACATAAAACACGCCAAACCCTAGTTCATCTCTCACCTGCCCCGGGCCAGCCCCATTCTATCTTCTCGCCGCCGCCCCTTTCCCCACCCATGCCCGCGCCGCCGCCGGGGGCCCTATCCGGAAGGCACGCCACCACAGGTCACCTTCTCTCTCTCAACCTTCTCAGATCCGCGCTCTCTTCCCCATGGCACGAGCTGCCCCCCCCCCCCCCCTCTCTCTCACTCCTCCTCCTCAGATCTGCGCCCTCTTCCCCCATGGCACGAGCTGCCCCCCACCCCCGCCCCTCTTTCACTCAAACTGCTCAGATCCGCGCCCTCTTCCCCCCATGGCGTGCGGTGGCAGTGGCGGAGGCTGCTGGTTCGACGGCGGCCTTCCCCAAGGTCGGGCTTAGATGTGCATAAACCTACGGTCAGAAGGCTTTGTCTTCCCTTGTCTTTCCATGGTAATGAGGAGCCTATTTTCCATTGTGTATTGGATCTGGCATTTTTTTTAGGGATATTGGATCTGGGATTTCAACCAATGCGAGCAGGGTAGCAATTGCAGGCAGTCATTTCTTTAAATTAATCATGTTTTGCTTTTGGATGTAGTGTAATTGTTCGATGGTATTCCACTGGAAGGCCTAGGTTCAGTCCTGTCTGCATCTTGGAGGTATGATATCTAGAATCGAGTCTCTTGCTTTGCCTTAAACTGATTCTTTAGAATTGAATACTCATGCAAATCTCTGTTTGTCGAAACAGAGAATGAGTGCTACTGCTAAATATTGTAGTCACTACAAGAAATTATTTTAGTGTAACACATATAAGAAATATGCAGAGATTATGGAAATGCAGAAGAGCGAGGTAACTGTTAATGCCAAACTTCCTGTGTTTGACCCTTGTATATTATCTTGACGCTCTTTCTGGTTTTGCTAGAACTTTGGCAGAGACATATAGAGATTCATTCTGTAAGCATGCTGCTACTTCTATTACTCTGCTAATAACCAAAGAAAAAGAAATTGCATGAAGAAAAATCCATATTATTCAAGTATACGCCTTTAATCTCACGTTGTGAGTTGCTAGCTGAGGAACCAGTTTCTAAATTGGTTGTAGGATTCAATCAGGGACTCTTACTTGCAGAGTTTGTTTTCAGAGATAATGATCCTCGAATTAGATTTTGAAGACAGCTGGCTTTCATATATGTATTGGACTGGCAGTGTGCGTTAGATCTAGAGAATCATTATGTCTTTATGATTATTGGGCTGACAAAAGCTTGCTGCAGAAACGTATTATTTATTGGGCCGACAGGAAACTATTCCTGAAGGTTAATTATTTACACCTACTATTCTTGATGACCAATTGTTCAAACTGCAATCTACTATTTTCATTAATCAGATGTGTTGCCAAACATTTGAGTTTCTGATCGTTATGTGTGCAGGTCGTAAGCAATTTGCCATATTGCTGGTGCAGGGACCTTCCTTACTCAGATGGATGTTCAAACAAATGATCTCATGCTTCCAAAGCAGTATATGTGATGCAGGTGAGGGCTATGCAGTATGCACTATCACCAATTTTTTCTAAAGTTCTCTAGATGTACATAATGACACTACCGCAGATTGGAACCAGTCTTTCATTGATATGAATTTAATAAGTTAACAAGTTGGACCGTGGTACCATAACCAGATCTGCTTTGTTTCAAACAAGAACCCAGTCCTGTTAGCTGCAGTCAACTACCAGATATCTCTATTAATAAACCGGTCCTTGAGTAGTAGCAAAAAATTAGCTGCTGCCACCTGCCAGAGATCTTTATTGATTTATGGCTTTATTTTGTTTCAAGTTGATGCACCTGTATGCCAGAAGTTTGACAAAGGAAGGAACATATGCAGGCCGCAAATACTTTTGCACTGCCAAGTAAGCAGGTCAGTACTTAACCATGCATTTGTTTGATTTTTGTTCTGTACATGTTGCTACAAATATGATCTTTGCATATTTAATACAGGTACCTATACTTTTTGCTGGTGAACTCCCCTATTATGTTAGCTGTACCTTGTCTAAAATTCATATAAACCAGTCCTTGTCTAAACTTCATATAAACCAGTACATTGTCTAAACTTAGATGTTGATGCAACTTGTGGTTGCATCTCTTTTTTTTTTTTTAAATGAGCAGATGTGCATTCTTTAAAATGCACATAGATAGCCACGTGTTGTTAGCCTAATTAAATTCCATCTCCTTGCTTCTTTGAGTTGTGATGTGTAGTCTTCAGTGTTACAATCACTCATCAGTTTTAAGTTCCATCTAGCAGGGTACTGAGTCTCCCGTACTGGAACGTCACTTCTGGTTCTCCTTTTAGCAACATGGACTGAAATGGTGGAATGGACAGTAAAACCTCTCTTGCGCAGCAAAAAGGATTCTCCTTTTCTGTTCTAAGTGTATTTGCATTGGTGAAACTCAAGTGACTTGCTGCTGCCGAAAGAAAGTAACTTCTTTTTTGTGTAGTCAGATAGTGAAAAGGCCTCTGTTATGTAGTTAGCATGCATCTAGCAGCTTGCCATGTAGTCAACTCTTGAACTAGTATTTCATTTTATCTCTGTAAAATTTGAACTCTGTGAAGCAGTGTGAAATGTGATCTACCATTTGGATGTATTATGTGCCAGTAAATTTGATTCTATGGTGGCTAATGAATCTGTGGGTAAATATATTTCTAGAATTAAAAATATTTGTGATGCAAACAGTGGTGAATGGGGGCACTATTCCTCTCGGTGCTTGTGTCAGGAATTGGAAAACTGACTCCTGCCAATCTGTTTCCTGACGGTTTGGGCGACAGGAAAAGGATACCAATTCCTGTCGGTTTATAATTCCTGACGGGGGATTCCCGTCGCTGAACTGTCAGGAACCAAAGTTGACTGGTCAATCCAGGGCCGTCAGGGATTGCCGACAGGAAAGGTTTCCTGTCGGCCGGCTGACAGGAAAAATAGACCTTTCCTGCCGAGCTGTTCCTGTCGGCCTTTTCCTGTCGGCTGCCCGTCAGGAACACATTTCCTGTCGGTTTTTGGTCTATTCCTGACGGTTTTTGGCCGTCAGGAATTTTCGCTGGTCTGGTAGTGATAGTACCAAGTTAGCTGGTCTCATCTTATACAAAGTGCACCTCTCACCAACTGTATTCATTTCGTCCTAAATTAATAAATTTTTTTTTTTTTTATCACAACTTTACCTCGTATATAGATAAATAAATTTATTCAAACACTAGATACAAAAATTTTTTCGATGATACTAATTATATATCATAAATATTAATATTTCTAAAAGTATATTTAGTCTAAATTTTTCTAAAAAAAATAAAAATAACGGTAATTTTAAGATGGATACTAATTATATATCATAAATATTAATACTTTTCAAAATATATTTAGTCAAAGTTTTCTTGAGAAATAAAATGATAGTTATTTGGGACGACACGAGTATTGAGAGACCCATTTAAACTGACTAAATAAACAATGACTCTTAGAAGTGTAACGTGCATTTGTTTGTTTAATATATTTGTGTTCCTTGTATAATTTTTTTACCGAGAACCAATAAAAAAGGATAACCTTGCACAAATAGAGAAACATATCGAGCTACCTACTCTAGTTTTTTAGAGAACTGATAAGAGGGGGTTTCGATTCAGAACTAAAGTTTTGTTCATGACACATGGACTTTTGAATACTAATCAATATAGGACTAAACATGAGCTATTTATAAAACTAAATAAAACTAATTGCATATGAATACTGTAATTAATGAGACAAATTTATTAAACCTGATTAATCCATCAATAGTAAATATTCATGGTATTGCACATACGCACGGCGGTCTAGGTGTATGACGTTCAGTTGCAGGTCCAATACCACCAGCCATTAGGCTATCTGCACTCGTGGTACTCTAAATTTATTCTCTAAAAAGCATAATTATCAAGATTCTCTCCTCTATACTCAATTCTTCCGCATCCATCCATCCTCTATATCATTCTTTATCCACTGTAGAGTCCACTTGTTACTTTATCTAAATATATTCATGTGACATCTTATTTTGAAGGATTTATTGAAAAAAAATAATGGTGCAATCAGAATTTAATTTAGTTTTTTGGTTTATGAGCTAAAATATGTGTTAGTTGAAAAGATAGGACCCACCTTGCATGTGCTCTCTCTCTCTCTCCACTTTTTCTCTTTCTCTCTCCCTTTAGGATCACATCACGAGTGCAAACAGCCTTAGTACTCCCAATTTTTATTGCATGGATGGAAGGAGTCCCCGTGGTATGGTCCCGCATTGGTGCTTTCTCTCTCTTAATCAAGAAGGGTCTTATCATGTCCTTATGTGTCTTTTCTCCCTTTTTTTTAGCTGTCCCGACATGCACGGTGAAGGAGCTTTTTCTCACCGGTAGTGCGGCAAAATACCTGTGCCGCGCCAACATGCATGGCGCAACAAAAAGCTGCCATGTCACCATGTCACCGGCCCGCCCCTTTTATGTCACGCCGTCACCTTTTGCGGCGCCACTATGCATAGCGCGGTATAGGTATTTTGCCATGCCGTCGCTTGTGGCGCGGCAAAAAGAGTTAGCTTTTAAAATACTTTCCATGTTAGACTTCTATTTTCTTTAAATAAAGTGTTAAACATAAAAAAAATATTCGCTCAAGATGGGATACCTACATCTGTCCGGATGATAGTCGTACATACTGCATGCATATCGAACCAGGAATTTGAATACTAACAGCACGAATGTGACATCGATCTAGCGTGTGGTGTTTACTCACGTGACCTCGTTTCGAAGTTTTGTCGTGGTAAGGCCATTCTCATGAAGAGTTCCAGTTATATAGTTGCCACAACCATTTTCGATATGAGGTGGCAAAGTTTTTAAGAAGAGAGAAAAGAAAAAGAAATTTTATGTGATAGAACTCTCTTGACACCATTTACTCTTTATAAGTTATTATATTAAATGTTTATATCGAATTGTAGAATGAAACTTTCTATTGGTAATGTGTGTTTTATTTTGTTCTATCAATCTATATGACAATGACATGGTAATACATTGAAAACAATATTATGAAACTTGTCACTGAGACAGGCTTAACATATATAATGTGATTTGTGATCTAGATAGATTAGACATAACTGTTTTTTTTCGATACAATTAGTTAGGTCTCGGACTGCCCCTTACACATGATTCGTGGGCGACCCAGCTAAGCAAGCTAACCGCAATGACGTTTTGTTCATAGAAAAACCCGGAATTTAGGGATTGGTCCTAGACGCCGAAAATTCACCATTGGGCCAAACTTTTCTCGGAATACATGGCCCTCAAAGTCCGGCCCGTTAAAAACTGAAAGCCCACTAGTCACTTCCATGACCCCAAGACGACCCAGGAAGAGTCCAATCAGGCTCCTAACCCTTCTCCGCTCCGAGGGCCTAAACCCCGCCGCCGAAATGCTCCTCCGCCGTCTCCTCCGCCGCGGCGCCGCCGCCGCCGCCGCGGTATCCTCCGGCGGACTTCGCTCCACCGCACTCCCCGACCCGCCCGCCGCACTCGCCTCCCTTCTCCTCGCCTCCCGATCCTACGCGAAGGCCAAGGGCGGGGGCAAGCCGGCGTCGTCCACGTCAAACCGCGGTAAGGTCCGCGCCAAGGACCAGCGCGGGGTGGCGTCGGCCGATGATGCCGCCGGGGCCGATTTCTCGGCCGGAGGCGGGGACGATGGCATCGACACCGAGTTCGAGCTCCCCACCGACCCGCTGCCCCCTACATATGACCCAGCTCTCGACGTCGGCCCCGGCGGCCGCCCGCTCTTCGCCTTCACCGACACGTTCGGGTCCTTCGCACACCGTGACGCGAACGTCTATGTCGACTTCACGTACGCACCCTCCTCCCTCTTCGTTAGATCACAATGCGCGTGGATTCCATTATGGCGATGTCTATGGCCACATTAACAATTGTAGGTAGCAAACCATTGTGGTAATTTGAACTTCAACTGGTAGTACGATTTTAAGCAGGATTGACCCTTTTTAGATTTTTGGGCATAATTTACCATTCTGTTGCTTCGTCAGTAATCTAATGATGGTGTCTGGGGTTGATATTATCTAGATGCTCCATTGGTTTGTTCAAATTTTTGTGATTTGTTTCTTTTTCCTAAGTTTAAGGCCATTTGATGCTTTCCTTGTTGACTAAATTATATTCATTTTCTTAATGCGCATGTCTAATTGTAAATGTTACCTTTTTCCAAGGTAGGTATGCAGCATACTGTATTATCTAGTATTTTGTTGTATTTTCTCACATTAGATTAAATTAGATGTAAAAAGATAATTCATTTTGTACATTAAGTTGCAACCAGGTCACACAATATTGCTCAGATTGAATTTCTTGGGTGTTATTGGGAGATTCTTTTGGAATGTTGAGTTTTCTTTTATTTATCTGTCATGTGGCATATTTTTCAGTTTGGATGAATGGAATGCCATATTACCAGAGGGGTTGCCAGCGGGGATGATGAAAGAGTTTCAGGAGACAAGACGGTGTGCTGTGATGGTGAGGAAGAGCTTCCTGGATCTCGGGATAACTTCCGTAGGATTGTTGATCCGGCTGTTACAACAAAGCTCAAAGGTGTGTAAATGTGTTGATACTTGTGCATATTGGATTCTTGGGTGCTGCTCCCTGCTACTAAGACTATGAGATGTGTTAGCCTCAGCCCTCAGATGATACATTCTGTGCTGTCAATTGATGCTGTGTGTACAGTGTTTGTGTTTGCACTGCTTGAATCTTATGTTAGCATGGATGATTTGGGTTCCTTTAGATTATAGTGAACACATCTGCTGTTGATGCATCATCTGCATCATGCTAATCTTTTATGGTGTCAAGCAAATGCTGCTCCTGTTAACATGCATCGTATTAGTGGTTTGATTGAACTGATGTACTGATATGTAAACTTTCTGACATTGGAAAATAAGATAAAATGCCCATTGAATTATCTTTTGTTTGTTTTTGACTCTTTAAGGTATACAATCAAATAAAAAGAAAAGAAAGGGTGACTGAGGAACTAGGTCTTAATTCTAAATGTGGTGGTACCCAACTGGGTCTTAATTCTAAATGTGGTGGTACCCACTCCATCCAAAAAATATAAAGTGCGGTTGGAGTTGGCAGGGTCTTCAATATCACACTTTGACTACTAATTTCTCTTATAACATATCATTTATGGCAACAAAAGTTTGGGTTATTAGAAAGTATTTGTAAGTACAAATCCAAAGTAACCACTTTTATAATACAAAATTTTCATATCATTAGACTAATTGTTGGGTGAAAGATTAAGGGGTTTGATTTTAAATACCACCTTATATTATGGGAGAGAAGAAACATGATTTTTTACCTGACAAGATTAATTGTGAAAAAAAACGGTTCATTCTCCTTACTTTTCCTTGGCTTAACTTTCTGAAACTGAATTGATACTGGTGTTGAAGACAGAATTGCAGTACCATCAATCTATAACCATGCAGATAATTGCACATTTGAAAGTGTATATATGCCTCATTATATCTTATATATGTTGCTAGAGTAAAGCTGTTAATTTGCACCACAATTAAACCATATTTATGAGAAACCATATTTTAACTTTTTTTCTGAACACATTTCCATTGCAAAAACATATTCAATACATTGGCATTGCATATGTGCACATATATTTGCCACAACACTGTATCTCAAGATCTCAATCATTTTTCCTGCTTGCCTGTATTCAGATACCAAAAACAAATTGTCTTGGATGGCCCAAGGAGCTCTGGTAAAAGCATTGCACTTGCGATGCTTGTCCATTGGGCACGTACTGAAGGATGGCTGGTATTATATGTCCCACAAGGGAAGGATTGGACTCATGGAGGATTCTTCTATAGAAACACATATAGTGATTTTTTTTGATACACCATTACAGGCTGCCAAGATCTTGCAGGTGCTAAAATCTGTGATTTTATATGTTCAGTTGCTTCAAATAGAATATCTTTCATATTCCTCTTTTCTTTTTCTCAGTATATATGGATGCAGATAGAATGCATTATTATCTTTTACCTTATTTCATTTGTTTGTAATCTCCCTACACGCTCCAAATAACGCTAGCTTGATGTATGTGATGATGTAGTAAATATCAAATGGCAACAATTGCAAGAATACAATGTTTTGATAGGTGGACGTTGACCATGCATATATTACCATTGATTCTTGTTTGGTACTGGTGGAGCCTCTTCTGGTTTCAAATTGTCACTGCAAATTCTAAGTATCTGATAGGGTCACATATTTCCCTAAAGATTGATATTATTTTAAGCACATCTTACTTGTGCTATTTTGTATCATCAGATCATACTCCCTACTGTATGCAAACTGGGTTTCTGTAAGCTCAGTTGTATATTGATAATAAGTTAGTAGGAATGTAAACTTATGCTTTTTCATTCTATATATTTCCTTTGTTATACACTTGGCTCCATGGATACTCTATTAAGCATACACATCCATTGCTAAAAAGAAGATAATCTGTTACATTTTAAAAAAATACAAATCTCACCATTAATTTGTGTTGTGACATATTTATAGTACCTATTAAAAGATATGAAAGTAACTTTAGGACAATTATGCACTTATCAATTTTTGAGTCCAATCCAAATATTTTAAGAATACTGTGCCAAAATGTATAATGCTGCATGCTTTCCACTTGCACTGCATCACTTTTAATTGGGAGGTAGTTGATCTTAAGCCTATGATGTATGGCATATATCTTTGGTCTGATACTATATTGTACTGGATGGAACATCATCATTTCCTCTAAATCTGTTTCTATTGCTGCTTTAGGATTTTTTGAAGTACAACGAAACACGCTTACAACAATTACCATGTCAATTTTTTGAACCTATTCCTCTGGGAGAAGGTGCTGGTGTTGGAATGATGAAAGGGGCTGACACAATGGAAATGCCTGAAGGGTCCACATTATATGATCTCATTCAAACTGGGATAACTCACACACATGCTTCAGTTGGTGTTGTAGTTCGCTTAAGGAAGGAGCTGTCCCTTGTTAAAGACGTGCCTGTATTGTTTGCTGTTGATCAGGTTTGTTTGAGCATGACACCTGAACTGAATTGGTTGCTTCCACTTCAATGTTTGATAAGTTATATGTGTAAAAGTTCCCATTAATGTGAAACACATTAAAAAGATTTTTTTTCCCTTTTGCAGTACAATAGTTGGTTTACATTCAGTGACTTCCAGGAACCTGTAACTGTCCGATCCTGTAGACCGATTCATGCAAAAGAGCTTACAACGGTTTGTTCCACTGAGATACTTCACCATGTTTAAGCATTGCATTCTTTTATATTCTTCAGTATCTTTCTTTGAAAGTAGCAAATATTTTTACATCCTTTCTGCTTATTGGCATGTGTTTTTTTTGGTTGTGATGTAGTAAAATTGATAAGTTTCTTACACTTTTCTTCGTGTTCATTCTCTTGTCTTCTGTAACCTTTCATGTACTCTGTTCTGTTGCCTAATAAGTGAATATACAGTTTCTGAGTGTCTTTTTCTTTAATTAAAAAATAAAAACATGGGGATTAGCTTTTTTCTCCCTGCTCAGTAGAGATCTGTAATACATGTGGCAGGTGTTCAATGCGTAGCATCATAGCACTTTTTTTTAACAGCAGTAGTCAATTCCCTGGACATACACATTTAATGTTTCACTTGTACTATAAACAGGTCAATGCTTATAGATCAATGATGCACAATGATATGATGGTGGGGGCCTTTTCACACTCAACAGCAGTCGGTAAACTACGGCAGGAGCTGCCAAATGTCCCTTCTGATGCCCGTTTGATCTTTCCACGTTACACCTTAGATGAAGCTGAGACTGCATGTCACTATTATATGAGGTAATTGTTTTTGTAGAAATTTGGCATATTTCTATCTGGTGATAGTGTTTGATAATCTGCATGGCTGACTCTGGCATATTAATTGTTAATTCAATCTATGAACATTGACAATACACTTGACCAGGCAAAAGATCATTCGACGCGAGAATTTTTCAGAAGAGAAATGGAAAAAGATATATTACTTATCCAATGGGAATGGTGCAGAGATGAGATGGCTTGCTGCCTTTGTTTGAGGTAGTATACCGTCCCTGAAGGCAAAAATGCATTTTACTCCCCCAAATATATTCTTAATAGGGTTCTCTAATATATATTTTTTTAACGGCAATAATGATCTGTAATCAACTAGTCATGTAGCTGCAGGTGGCATGAATTTTTTCCACTGAATTCATTAGTTATTGTAATTTTCTGATCTTGTCTGTGCCTCTACCATGCAGTTTCTGATACTCGGATTATACTCAGTTTTGATGGTGGTCTAGAAAGATTGCCACTTCTGTTTCAGCATGCCGTTTGACACCACAGTTCATTGTTGTATACTTGTAGTCTGTCTCAAGACATTCTTAGCTGAAAATTTGGCTTCAACATCATTTGTGCCGAGTGGCTTGAAGAGATAAAGTATAAGTTTGTGGCTCAGTTACATGATTGTATCATCAAGCCCTTTCAGTTCTTCTCAGATTCTAGATACAAAGTAATAACCAACTGATGTGTAACATTGTTTTTGGAGAAGTTTCCACATGTGTTGGCTTCTGTATTTTTCATGTGTCCCCTAACGAGCTCGCTATGCTGATGAGTATGGTATGACTTGATGCCATTGCCAATCTACTCAGCATGCTATATTGTTGCTGAATTGAGCCCCATTGAACAGTTTTTTTTGTTTTTTTTTTTGTTTACTTTGTTGTACGAATCCAAAAATTATTTGAGTTGGGAACAATATTCTTTGCTGAACTCAGAGGTTACTTGCATCAGGCGTATCCCCTTTTACAGTTTCATCAGTTCAGCTTTCCCTTGTTTCTTGGAGGATGCAGCTTGTTGATTACTTGATGTTACCACGTTGTGGATTCTGTTGTACTTTTGATCGTGCCTTTTTTTATATCATCTTATTTTTTCTAGCCCCATGCTGTATATCGATTTTCCTTCTGAAATAATTCTTTTTACAAATGAATAACTCTGTTTTTGGTCCCTCAACGTCTTCGTTTGTCTAAGGCCTGTTTAATTCACGTTGTGCCAGGCGGCATCCAAAATCGGACGTCTAGGAGCGCTGCCTGGGCCAGGCAGCTCCGGTGGGGAGTAAACCAAACAGGCCCTAAGCTTGATGTCCTAATTTTTCCCAAATTATCAAATCTGGTTCAGTTATGTCTCACAGGTCGCAATTGCTTGAAGTGGACTCTGCCAATGGTGTTCTCAGCCACAAAGCTCCCCTCTGCCCTCCCATTCTTAAGAAGGCGCATGAGGAGAGAACACTGCCCTTCCATCCTCAAGAAGGCGCATGAGGAGAGAAGCTTGTTCTCGTCCATATTTCTATGGTGACAAGGGCCTAAGTTCATTGACTGTCTGCCCGCAAGAAAATATAAACAGAAAATTCATCTCGTTTGATAACACCGGTCGTGCTCTAGAGTTGAGTTGCTTGTAGAGTCGAAGTAAAAAAAGTGGAATGTATGTAATCTTCTAAAAAAAACAAAGAAAAAATTCATCCCGTTTGGTAACATCAGTCGTGATCGCCAGATTTGAAACTATACAAATTGTACGGTTGTCTCAATAAGATCTTTCAGCTGCACTTGTTTATCTTTTTTTTATCACTTGTGCAAGTATACAATGTTAGTACATGACAATGGACACGCATTGACAGAACAGAGTTTAGTACTCTGTTTTCAGATATATATATATATATATATATATATATATATATATATATATATATAGTTTCTCTATATGGTACCTGGGTACCAAATAGTTATTCAGTACCCAGTGTTATA